>JAWPHD010000216.1:0-564996 GCA_037043455.1 Cyrtodaria siliqua
GACCCCCCTAGCATAATAACTTTAACTGCGGGCCTATGCCGTCAAAAAGGCAAAGCTACACCCCTGAAGGGGGTTTATCAGGCATTGTGTTGGGGTCTAGGGGTGCCACTTAAAATTGACAAAATAATGATGTTTTCTATTCCAAAGGGCCTAACCATAATGAATGAGCCTAAACATTAATATGAACCGTTATTTACAAGGAAATGGATATGGCAAATGCTTATTAATATGTGGTAGTCTAAATCAATCACCGAGAGTTAAACATAAATCAGTGCAGCTTTCTCTGTTTTCCGGGCCGGTTTACAATTTCTCCCGGGCTTTTATATAGAGAGGACTATATCATTTATGAAAAAAAATGTTTTCATATTTCGTTCATAACGTTGTGCATTTTGATGACATGTTTTGATTGGTTTGTATTTGATATTAGATATTGGTAAACCTTGAAAATGCACCTTTATCATTCATTAAATTGTTGATTTAGAGTTTCTTTCACTATTTACACCTTGACCTACTATAATAAAACATTTCTTTTGTAATATATTTTGCTCATAGACAGGTAAAAGGCTAGACATTATGCACCCGTTTAATGACAGTCGTTCTAGATTTTATCATTTTGAGGATAAAACGTTATTTACGGATACAGACCCGTTTTTTTCCGACCTACAATATCAAGTTTAATTACATATTGAAGCCCAACACATGTGACAATTACCCAGGCAGTGCATATAAAGTAGCTGTACCATATTAAACCCATGAATTGTATTATACAATAACGGCAAAGTGTATATCACTCTTTCCTTAGCTTGTACTGACTGCGCCTTCTTCTGTTGTCATTTAATCGAAACGAAACACTACAAAATATGATTTGTGTTTGTATGGTGTTTTACGTCATTTCCAACACATGTAAGATTATATATGACGGTCGATTTTTTGTGGTGGAGGCAGACCAACCACTTTTCCTGGGTAGAACCAGTACTGTACACCTCCCACAATCCGTAAGAATCGACACTTCCTCACTTACAAGTCGAGCTCCCAATGGGACTCGAACCCGCAGCGGTGAGAAGCGACGGTGGTAGAGGATTAACATACTGCTACATGCAAACTATTATAGTCCAGTTTGTATTACTTAAAAGTAGAATACCGCTTAGGGTGATGCACCATATACGTGTTTTATCTTTCATTAACAGCCTCAACAAAACCAAGTATGCTACTTTCTCTCTTACGTGTGTTATTTGCTGATAATGGATCCGTTTTTATGATTTTTTTTATTGAATTTATTTTTATTTTTAAATTACTACTCCGTCTTCAGATGAATATCTTTCACATTCATCTTAACGACCCCTATGAACATGCTTCTTTACAAATGTAATAACTGAAGAAAATATAAATTGATACAAGGCAATCACGTTTATTTCCCTTTGAATAATAAAAAGCTGAAATGGGGTATATTATAATAGGTTTTCTTAAACTAAATGAACGAATATAATCGGGTAACCAAATTAGGAACACACTGATTGTCATACCAATATTTGTCATTAGAATTATTCTCAAACAGATCAAACAGACTTCTCATGGGATTAGTCTCTATACTTACTCTAGCTGTTGACATAGTTCAGGAGGTGTGTAATGACGCTAGCTGTTGGTATTTTTCTCCGAAGACAATACTTACTCTATTTGCGGATATTTCCCATGAGAACATTACTGTCGTTTGCTAAAGTAGCTCTCCCTTAAAGTTGTACCGTCGTACATTGTTGTATTGTCGTCCCTGTAAAAAGTACCGATGCTGCATGCAGCTATTGATAGACCCCAAAGCCTGTACTGACATCAACTGTTGATATTGTTTCTGAGGAAATGTGTATATTATCCTCCCTGTGGGGAATACCAACGCTAACTGTTGATATTGTCTACGAGGACAGAACTGACGCAAGATGCCGATATTGACCCGGAGGACATTACTGACGTTAGCTAGATGTTGATATTAACCATGATTACAAGTAGTAGATGTATATGATGCTTTCTGGTCACGATAAATATTAACGGGCATTGTCGTCAATGCCTGAGATATTCATTCTGGACCACACTGCACCACTAGACCACTGGACCACACTAGGCCACTAGACAACTGGACCACACTGGACCACACTGGACCACACTAGACCACTGGACTACTATACCACTGGACCACACTAGACCACACTAGACCACACTGGACCACTAGACCATAAAACCACTAGGCCACCACTGGACCACTAGACCACCACTGGACCACCACTGCCCACCCGATAACCTGTCACAGGCTAAGGGGCAGCTGCCCTCGGCAGACGAAATATTTAATACCACCCCAGCAAGCAAGGGTAAATGGGACCCATATGGGCTATATCCGGGCACGCCCATGTGGGATTACCCATATGGGTCCTATATGGGTCCCACATTCAGCAAGCCCATGTGGGATTACACATATGGGTCCTATATGGGTCCCACATTCAGAAAGCAAGGGTAAATGGGACCCATATGGGCTATATCTGGGCACGCCCATGTGGGATTACTTATATGGGCCCTATATGGGTCCCATATGCTTTGCTAGCTGCTTTGACCCATATGGGCTGCCCACATGGGACCCAGGTTAATCCCGGTTGCACTTTTGGTATGGGGCCCATGTGGGCAGCCCATATTGGGCCCGTATGGAAAACAACATTGGACCCATATGGGTCCCATATGCTTTGCTAGCTGGGCAGTTAAAGGTCTCACTACAGAATTACCTCCCTTGGACATGACTCTCACTACAGAATTACCTCCCTTGGACATGACGCTCACTACAGAATTACCTCCCTTGGACATGACGGTAGAAGATTCTTACACCGTAAAAAACTAGGGCTGTGTTAATCGGTTTGCTCAGAACTTGGAAATGTGCAATCATTCTCTTATTTCTGCCTTCAGGTGACAAGATTGGAACATGTTCATGACTTCTGCCAAGTTTGGATGCCACTGGGTGATTTTCGAGGAAGATGTGATACTTTGAAAATGAGTAGGAATACAGTTGAATTATCAGTGAAATGGCGCTAGTTTTGAGGGGTACCAAAGAAGACTGGAATTTAAAAAATATATAATCTGGTCAACTTTTGATTTTTTGTGGATATTCTGAGCTTCAGAGGAAGGTTTGCAGATTGAGGGGAGATTTAAAGACCAATGGACATTTTAAAGTATGTTCGCAGTGGTCCACAGTGCCCATTTTCACATATATTATATAGTGTTGATTAATTCACTAGTGAGACTTTAAACAACCCTCATCTGGGTCAGGGAAAAGCTTGACAGACAGCGCCTGTTGTTGCTAGATTTGATTTTTTTAAAGTGAAATCTTGATTTTAGAGTGAAACAGTGTATTTCTAAGGCATAACATGGATTTTGATAAGTATTTGATGCTTTTGCAGTGTAAAATAGACTACTTTGCTTCTAGTCGGACCCCGTGCATGCTTTATAACCGTCATTTGGGACTTCATAGACGAATCTGTGGTCAGAAAGTGTCAGAATATGGGAGACAGTCGATTGTTTTGGCTGGGAGACATACTCAGATGAACATGTTAGCTCACAGAGTGATGTATATGTGTGTGATGTGTGTTCCTAGTATTCCTAGGGGAATGGACGTGTCTCATCTCTGCCACAACAGTTTATGTTTGCGATTTGACCATCTCAGCTTGGAGCCTCATAGCGTCAACATGGAAAGACAAAGATGCCTGAACATGATACCAATACTGTGTTTAGGACATAAAGAGTATCCTGATTGCATGCTTCATGTGAGTAGATTGTATATATTATCCTATTGTAGTGTTTCATGTCAAATTGTTACCCCACCCACTTTTCATATAGCAAAATGTGTGGTCATTGTTTACTTGTCGAGAAGGTCAGTAGAGTATGTTTTATGTTGTCGTTGGTCATCGTATACTTTAAATGGACACTGTCTGTAACTTTTAGCTTATAAAACACCCAATAATTATGTTCGCAAACATTATACACTAAACATTATTCAATATTTACTAATTAAAAGCAAGATTGTTGTGTGGGGTTGTGGTGTGTTGTGTGGGGTTTTGTTGTGTTGTGTGGGGTTGTGTTGTGGTGTGGTTGTGGTTGTGGTGGTTGTTGTGGTTGTTGTTGTTGTTGTTGTTGTTGTTGTGGGTTGGGTTGGGTTGGGTTGGGTTGGGTTGGGTTGTGATATATTGTGTTGTGTTGTGTGGGGTTGTGTTGTGTTATGTTGTGTTGTGTGGTGTGGGGTTGTGGTGTGGTGTGGTGGTTGTTGTTGTTGTTGTTGTTGTTATTGTTTTTTCTTGTTGGTGTGGTGTGGTGTGGTGTGGGGTGGGGATGTGTTGTGTTCTGTTGTGTTGTTTTGTGTGGGGTTGTGTTGTGGTTGTGGTGGTTGTGGTTGTTGTTGTTGTTGTTGTTATTGTTCTTTCTTGTTGGTGTGGTGTGGTGTGGGGTGGGGTTGTGTTGTGTTCTGTTGTGTTGTTTTGTGTGGGGTTGTGTTGTGGTTGTGGTGGTTGTGGTTGTTGTTGTTATTGTTCTTTCTTGTTGATGTGGTGTGGTGTGGTGTGGTGTGGTGTGGTGTGGTGTGGTGTGGTGTGGTGTGGTGTGGTGTGGTGTGGTGTGGTGTTGGGTTGGGTTGGGTTGGGTTGGGTTGGGTTGGGTTGGGTTGGGTTGGGTTGGGTTGGGTTGGGTGGTGGTGGTGGTGGTGGTGGTGGTGGTGGTGGTGGTCACCAGGAATTGAGGCGTCTTTTTCAAACCCACACGCGACGTTGTTTTCTCGGACTTGCTGTCTTGCACCACCCTAGCCCCATCTGTTTATCAAATTTCAAGTCAAAGTTTAATTTCCCTTGACAGGTGCCATCCCAAGATCTGTGATCAGAGTATGTTTCAAAGAACATGTCAGCAGTCTTCCCAAGGTGAAAGATACGGTATGTACGCAGTTCATTTTTATCACTTTCAGCTTTAGCACTATCCATAAGTGCTTGCTCTATAGGCGTTTTGGCAGCCTTGCTTGGTCTCAAGGTCATTGTTGCTGGAATCTTCTTGTGTACAGCTCCACACAGTAGCACATTTGATTTTTTATCCTGAATTAGGAGACTATCATACACGTCTTTAGTCAGTCAGTCTCTTAATGGTTACTGTCCGCTTGTCATCAGACCACCTGACCTGCCTGAAAGTGGTTGAAATCTATTTTGGTCGACTCCCTTCTTAAAGCGTGATATTTTATGTTTCACTATTCCAAGTACACTCCTTTTTATAAATAGTAAACTTGCTTCCTAGCTAGCTCTGTTCTGTAATAATCTCTTTTCAAGTTATGCCCCTTGAAAGACAAACTCCATTTACTCCCTGAATAACGTAATAAATGATGACATCATGAAGATGACGTCATGAAAATGACGTTACGTTTTGGCGTAAAAATCTAACCATATTAGGTTAGGAAGGTTTAGGATTTCATCAATCCAGCTTAGCCATCCACTACAATTACAAGTAAGCTTATCTACCAACAATGAAGTTTCTTTGGAAGCAGAAATGATAAGTCAAAGATGATGTACTGTTCGAATAATAAAGCATTTATTCAAGAAACCAATAAATTGCCATATAAGGGCATGCATTTTGACACTTGAATTAGTTAATATTACATAAACAGTAAATTTGATACACTGATAAGATAAAGCAATCATATAACACAAAAACTTAAAAGTTTCAAACATTTTCTTTAACAAGTATAGAAGATATTCAAGTTTAGCGATTGATATGTCGTGGCAGTTCTTTGCATTTTCAAGTCGTCCGAAACTGACTTGAAGCAAATGTGACCGGCTTCATGTTTTATGCCATCCCAGCAAGCAAGGGTAAATGGGACCCATATGGGCTATATCCGGGCACGCCCATGTGGGATTACCCATATGGGTCCTATATGGGTCCCACATTCAGCAAGCCCATGTGGGATTACACATATGGGTCCTATATGGGTCCCACATTCAGAAAGCAAGGGTAAATGGGACCCATATGGGCTATATCTGGGCACGCCCATGTGGGATTACTTATATGGGCCCTATATGGGTCCCATATGCTTTGCTAGCTGCTTTGACCCATATGGGCTGCCCACATGGGACCAGGTTAATCCCGGTTGCACTTTTGGTATGGGGCCCATGTGGGCAGCCCATATTGGGCCCGTATGGAAAACAACATTGGACCCATATGGGTCCCATATGCTTTGCTAGCTGGGACGTAATAATCGTCCATTTTTCTCAACCGGTTTGACGCGACCTGTTATTTTTATTATATACCTAAATTTCGATTTCTTGGTATGAGGGCGGTCGATCATGACTATAAACATTACTAAAGCAATATACTATACACCTTTTAGACTTTTTGTATAGTGTTCATGGCTTCTGTTCGTCCCTGTTCTATTGGCCTGTTTTTTTCAGTCACGTTTATTTCTGTTTGTTTAACCCTTATCTGTTTAATCCTTATCTGTTCTTTCATCTCATTATATTGGTCACGTAATATAATCTTTGATGCTCAGCATGGAACACATATCTGATATTTGGCGTAAGTCCCTTTACCATATTTTAGACAGGGTTTGACATGATTACTTTATTTTTTATTATATATCTATGATGTTTACAATAGTCTGAATTTCTAACAGGCTTGTATTTACAAGTCCCCTGAGAACCAACGGTCATGAATATGCATTTACTTCCCTCCATCTTTATTACTATGCATATTTTTACTTTAAGTGACTTAAAGAAATATAACCTAAACTAAAAATAAAACCTAAAGTTAAAATATGAGTGTAAATATTGGCTGCATTCTTGACCTTCATACAGAGGGAAAGATTAGTGATGAGGCTTTGGATAATAGACCCTTCCTAATATTGCCTAAATGAATATTCATAACAGTTTCCAGAACGAGGCTGAGTTGGCAAACATCTCTCAAAAGGCTATCAAAGGAGTCAGCGACCACACCTGATATCGACAATGTATTTGTAACTGAATCAAATATCTTGACATTCTCGCTGAATATATTCATTTTAATGTCAAGTATAATGTTTCTTTCGATATGAAACAATATGACATGAAATAGTAAATATGTGCTTCCGAATTTTTTGGCATCCGTATTTTTTCGAAAAGGATAGATAATTTGAAGTAAACATTTTCAGTTATAAAAAGTAAAAACAATAAAGGCGGACTGAAGTTAGCATGATATTCAATATTCGACATTCGATATTCAAGTTGAATATCAAAAAACAAAAACCTCGAGATTCGATAACAACAAAAAAAACTGAATATCGAAAAACAAAAAACTTGAGATTCGTTATTCAACACAAAAAATCCTAAAAACAAAAAACTCGAGATTCGTTATTCAACAAAAGAAAACTGAATATCGGAAAACAAAAAACTCGAGATGCGTTATTCAACAAAACAAATCTGAATATCGAAAAACAAAAAACTCGAGATTCGTTATTTAGCAAAAAATCTAAATATCGAAACACAAAAAACTCGAAAATCGTTATTCAACAAAACAAAAATGAATATCGAAAAACAAAAACTCGACATTCGTCATTCAAGAAAAAAAATCTGAATATCGAAAAAAAAAACACTCGAGATTCGTTATTCAACATTAAAATCTGAATATCGAAAAAACAACAACTCGAGATGTCTCTGCCACTAATGACAATACGTATGGGCCATTGTCAAAGAAACTAACAATGCATATGATTAACTATCAAACAAAAAAAGGCGGCACTAAGAAAAAGTTAATGGAAGTTATAATCAAGGTTACGTTACCTAACCAAGTTAAAGCTTTATGAATATAAATCAAAATATGACCTAGACCTAGACGTTGGTAAAGTTAGCGTGAAGTGCTGTCCATCAATACCAACAATACGTATGACCAACTATCAAGCAACATGAGACATTCAGAAATGTTTTATTAGAGTTAAGATACTACTTCCCACCATCATGTTTAACAGACAACCCATTTCGCATCCATCATATGTTTGCTACTGCTATTGCTACTGCTACTGCTACTGCTACTGCTAACTACCGCCAGCAGTAGCTGCAGTGGAGTCAATAGTCATCGTAATTGTTTTCTTTGCTCAAGTATGTTGTTTCTACTTTCCCACCATCATGTTTAACAGACAACCACTTTCTCAACCATCATATGCAGTAGCAGCAGTAGCAGTAGGTTGCAGAAGCACCTTCTCAATAGATATACTCATCGCATGAATATTTTCTATAGTATTTTTCTATGTTGTTTCTACTTTCCCACCATCATACCCCTTTCGCAACCAGAATATGTTTACACAACCGCTACGCCCAATAATATCATGGCTTATATGTTTTGTTCTCTATCGTTATAGTTGTTACTTTTCAGTTACTGCTAGCAGTAGGAGCAATATCAGTGGCAATGGCTACTACTAGCATTAGCAGCAGTAGAAGTATCTACAGCTAGCATTTGCAGCAGTAGCAGTAGCTATTGTTAGCGTAACAACAGTAGCAGTTGGTCATAATAGCAGTTAGTTTCTCTTTTTAACCTTCAAGTTTTATACACAACCCTCAGCAGTAGCAGCAGTAACAGCAGTAGCAGTATCTAGCCAAGGCACAGACATTAAGAAAGTGTCAGGGCGCTGGGCGCACGTACGGTGAAGATATAGCAGTAGCTAGAAGTAGCTAACAGTAGCTATCAGTAGCTAGCAGTAGCAGCGGTAGAGCAATAGCAGCAGTAGCAACAGTAGTTTCTACTTTTAGTTTTAACCATCACGTTTTATAAAAAAAAACTTTCGCAACCATCATATGTTTACACTGCTTCGCCAAATAATATCATAGTTTATATGTTTGGTTTTCTGTCGTTACTGCTGTAACATTTCAGATACTAGTAGTAAAAATAACAGTAACAGCAGTAGAAGTATCTACTGCTAGCAGTAGCAGTAGTAACTTCTGGCAATAGCACCAGTAGGACAGTACCAGCGGTAGTAGCAGTAGCATCACCATCTCAATAGGTATTCTCATCTCGCAAGTATTTCTTTTTCTTTCTACGTTCACTTTTTTAACCATCATATTTTAAAACACAACCGCTTCGCCAATATGAAGTTTATATATTTGTTTCCCTACCGTTAATTCTGTGACTTTTTAGTTACTGCTAGCGGTAGGAGCAGTAGAAGCACTACCATCAACACATATTATTGTTTCTACTTTCCATTTTTAACCATCATGTTTTATAGACAACCGCTTTCGCACTTCGTTCTCTACCGTTACAGTTGAAACTATTAAACAAAATACGTCTGTTGTCGGATAACGAGTGTCGCCGGCGGGAAGATCAAGCTCGTAGACATGCTGTCTCACGGACTTTGTGTTTACATGGTAACTGTTATTGTTCACTCAATAAAACGTTGTTTTTTTAATTTTAGAAGTACACGCGAAACTATAGTAATCTAGAATAGTTCCACGTGAAACTTCTCTACTAACGGTCTTTATGTTTTATTTTCAATTCAGTACACACTTCAGTACTACAACAGTAGAACAAAAACTGAGATAAACAAACTCAAGTGGGGTGGTATTAGTAGGTTGGCCATCAGGCTTTCAAAATCCAGTGAAACTGCATGTCTATGATGTTGATCGTCCCGCCGGCAACACTCGTTATCCGACGACCTTTTCGCCGGCAACACACGTAATCCGACAAAAAACGCATGTTCAAGTGTACCGGAGTACAGAGGTCAGTACTACAGCAAAAGAACAAAAACTGCGATAAACAGTCTTAAATGGGATGGTATTAGTAGGCTGGCCATCAGGCTTTTAAAATCCAGTGATACTGCATGTCTATGATGTTGATCGTCCCGCCGGCAACACTCGTTATCCGACGACCAGATGTCTTTTTTTACTACTTTCTAAATTTCAATCATACAGCAGTAGAACCAAAATTGTGATCATCGGTCTCAAGTGGTGTGATTTTAGTAGTACCACCAAACGGCTTTACCATGAAATTGGATTTTTTTTTTTAATTTGATGAAAAATTCCAGTTCCAAACATTAGCTCAGGCATTGTTATGATTTCCTTCTCTATAAAAAAAAGATTTATCGACAAAACACACACATTTGCAAATAATGATGAAAAAATATATTTTGGACCAAATATATGGTATGTGATAATACAGCAACAATACATTAAATTCAGAATTTTGGCTGAATTCTGCGAGCCGTGGGATTTGGAACTTTGGCACTATATATTAAAGTATACATATGGTTTGGTATAGTCCTAAAATCATAAATATCGAAAACCCATGTTACTAAGTATACATACGGTCCTGTTGGGATGGTGTTCAAATGGTTTGGTATAAAGTCCTAAAACCCCAAATTTCGAAAAACCCATGTTATTATTTAAAGTATACATATGGACCATATGTATACTGAGTAACATGGGTTTTCGATGTATACTTAGTAACATGGGTACTTCTATCTATCTATCATGTCTTTTATTGCATCTTCTTAGCATTACTAGTGAAGTCATTTCCGTTGAGTTATGGTCAAAGATGACAGTTCATTGAGCATTGATTGCTTTAGAGCAGCATTGACAAAACCTCAGTTAACCAGCATGTTTTTCATGCGCAATTCCAACCCGTTAAATGTAAGCCAGTATTGGTTACTTCAACGTAAACTAGATACAGATACAGTTCAACGAACACATGTAGATGTAGAGGCACACAGAAAATCCAAAAATGCGGATGCTCTGTCACAATTTGTAACTTACGGTCAATTTGTGACGGAAGCATTGTAATTTAGATGTAGAGGTATATAAAACTTTCTCCTCTATGAATCAAGATTTCACGGTTTGAAGGCTTCAAACTAGTAAACATCATTACGTCTTCGTCACTGTCTTATGACTGAAACAAGTTAAATTACCTTCACATTTCGTGCAGCAGCGAAACCGGATACGGAATTCTGATATATTTAGTCTTGATCATCTTCGACGCTTGATTTTCAATACAAACGTAGGGAAAGTAAACAAACGTCTGGATGATAATATGATCAGCCGGTGCGCCTCGGATTTTTTCGCTGTAAAAATCTTGCTGGCCCAAGGGAGTTAACCCAATTAACCCATGGGAGTTAACTCGACAGTGAGATACTCTCTCACATAGATTTTTCAGTTTTTTGAGGGACTCCAGAGAAAAATGAAATCTGAGCGAATGAGGACTTAATGCACTGTTTAAAGGCACAGGAACTGGTCACTTTTAATTTTTTGCCTTCTATTATTATAATTGTATAGACAATTAAGTGACCAGTTCCTGTGTTTAAAGGGATGTCATTTGGGGGACCTGAAAATGTCCCCCAAATGTTTTTCAATGATTTTAAGTCCCCCATCCGTGGGTCTGAGGCCGGCGGATGTCCCTCAAACAACGGTTCCGTGAGCCCTCTTGTTGAAACTCATCCTCCTGCCCGGGGGTGCTCACCTGTTCTAATTTTTGTTTTTCTTTTGCTATATCTTTATCAAGCTCAGTGAGCTTTGAGAGATTATTAGTAAGTTCTCCACGGAAGCTTTGCAATCTCTTATCTAAACCTCGTATCTCTCGCAGTGTTAGATCTTCTGGTTGAACAGCAGTTTTAGAATAAGTTTCATCTATATTACTCTCAATTATAATTACAGCATCCACTGTATTTTGTACATCTTCAGTTGTTGAAAAAGTTTGCAATGGTATATTCTCTGCAGCGATGGTATCTCTTGTTTTTACCAAGGTTGCTATTTCCGCTCTACCCCGAGCATGTCTTTCACGTGGAACTAAATAATCATACATTTTTAAAGTGTTTTTCACAAAGTCAATACCATGTTTTTTAACTAAAGTGTCCAGCTTATAAAACTTGATTGGTTAGTTTGGATTATTTCCCCTATAATAGGTAAGTGGGACGTCATCCTTCCCCAACCGAACTGCATATAACATCGTTCTACCGATTTTGTCCTCAGCCACTCTAAAATCATCTTTATAATCAATTCCGCTGATCTCAGCATTAACTTCAGTAAAAAATTGATCTACTAACCACTTTTTTTGTGTGAGCTGTTCTTTTATTTTATCTTCCCCTTGAAGCTGATTAATATGATTATTTTCATTTACAATTTGTCTCTGGAATTCTAAGCCAGGTTGTATAAATTCTTCATCAAGTAATTCATCTACATAAGCATCTGGATCAAACGTAGGATTGTCAAACTCAGCCATTGTTTATTTTTATTTTAATTTAAAAAAAAAAAAATATATATATTTAAAAACATGTCAGCTTACGGAAGTAAGCTCAATCCTCATAGAAAACTAAGAGTACCTCATGGTGCCAAGGGCATCCGCACAAGTGTAGTTATTACTAATAATCCATCAACAATAACCCGAAACCAGCAACTGCTTGTGAGATTTCCCAATCTAAGTACTAATGATGTAATAGTTCCACGTACTGCTCGTCTTGCCTTTGAAATAGAACTTGAAAGTACAGACGCCAACGCTACTCTATACCAGAATCTGGGTAGAGCAATTGTGAAAAAAATCAGAATAAGTGGCAATGAAGTCATGTCAATAGAAGACAGTGATATATATCATTGTTATGTAGATTTATGGAAAAGCCCTACCGAACGAATAAACAAAGCTTACCAAGGTGTGGGTAAAGCAAACATGCTAAAACATAGAGTTGGCGCGGGAGATGCTTCCTCAGACATCGAAGATGAAGCTATAGCAGCAGCTTATGGAAATAGATTTTGTATTCCACTGGACTTTAAAATGTTAGAAAGTCATATGCCATTTTATCAAGCGGGGCTTGGTGATAGGTTAGAATATGAATTAACGTTTAACGAGTATAACAAAGTTTTTGCCTTAACGTCGAAAATATTTTGCCTTAACGTCGAAAAGAAACAAAGAGACAGACGTAGTAGCGAGGGACTTATACTTTACCCATGTTTCTCTTGAAAACTATCTAACAAAAGCATATGCTTTGTGGCTTGACCTTAGAACATGTGATGACAATTTATTACACGGCAGTGGAAGAAGAATAGAAAACGGCAGTGAAGGTATAACGATACTCATAAATAAAAAAGCAGATGTAGATCAACTTTTAAATATTTATCTATATATAATACAAGATGCGCAAATCAATTTCGAAGATGGAAGATTCAAAGAAGTACGATACTAAATATCCTAAATATCCACACAGTGCCATTATCTGCGGTCAGACAGGCTGCGGCAAAACAGAGTTTGTTCTTGACATACTTGAACAAGAGTATGTTGGAGTTTTTGAACATATATTTATATTGTGTCCAACCATAGAGTGGAACGAGGCTTATAAAAATAGACTCTGGATAGGAGATGTGAGACACCCGAGAGATAAAAAAATAATAATTGTCAATCCCGTGAGCAACGACAAAGAAATGCTACAAGAACTGTTGCGTTTATTTTTCAAACAATATGCTGGCAAGCCTACATTATACATCATTGATGATTGCTCCGCCACAAAAGAATTAACAAAGAAAAAATATATGTTATCAGAGTTGGCATTCTCCGGTCGTCACGCCAAACAATCAGTATGGGTCATTTCACAGAGATATAATTCTGTATTGAAAGATTTGCGGGAGCAAGCAAAATGGTTGTGTATGTTTTACACCAAGGACAGAGATAGTTATGAAAATTGTTTGAGAGAAAATGATATTATTCCAACGCTGGAAGAGAGAACCAGAATAAGAAAAGCTTTAGCAAAGACTAAATATTCCAAGTTAATTTTGAGGACTGACCAACCCACTGGTTATTGGGTTGAATAATTTTTAACAGCATGTTGCTAATTTATTTGAACTCCCAATTAAGAGTTTGGAGTACTAGATTAAAAAATGAGGTTTTATCGATTTTTTCTACATTGTAGCAAACGAGAAACTAATAAGGAAAGAAGGAGGCAGTTGGAGCTTTTAAGTTTTGGAAAATGTGGTATGATCCTGGATGACCCAGATGGAACGTCTACGATTGTGACGGATCGCGGGAGTTTTAAAATACCTTCCATGTACACGGATGAATCCAGAAATTTCCTCAACACGCTATTGTGGACCGAGGACACTGACTTTTCCAGGATGGAGCAAGATATAAAAGACTCCATGAAGCTGTGGAAGAACGTAAAAAGGGGGGACAAACTGAATATAATTGACAAGTACGTGCTTGGGTTGGAGTGCGACATCAAGGAAAAGAAACTTATAAAAAGTGTCATTACCATAGCGTTAATTTTAAGGATGATACAAACTAATGATATCACCTATCAGGATTTTGAGATTAAAAACATAGATGGTACATTCGATTGGGAATATTTTTCAAAATTGAGTAATGCTAATAGCAATGCTAATAGCAAATGAGTAATGCTAATAGCAATGCTAATAGCAAATGAGTAATGCTAACAGCAAATGAGTAATGCTAATAGCAATGCTAACAGCAAATGAATAATGCTAATAGAAAAAAATAGCATTGTTATTAAACAATGCTATTAACAATACTAACCATTACTAGTTGTGGTGTGAATATCGCAGCTGGTTGTTTCGTATTTTATGTTTATTCCAAAATAAAAAATAAAATGACTACTATAAAAATGAATGCGGAAAAATTATTACAAGGTATCATACTGGAAGATTCCACGGAACGTTTCACAGATGAATCAAATCAACAAGAAACAAAAAAAGAAAGATTATCAGCCATAGTGGCTGGCGGCGGTAGTCGTCAATATTTGTGTAAAGACATACAACTCACGACTATAGATAGCATGCCCCCAGATGAAATTAACAAACTTTACTGTAGATATGAAGCAAGACTTGGGGCAAGCATGGCTAAGACTTTAGGCAATTATTTTAATAATTTGTATGTGATGGGAGTATCAACATATTTTAATATAACCAATCCACCAAAACTAACAGAAGATTTGGAGGAAGACCCATTTATTAAACATGCTTTAACAAGTGCGTGTTGTGAGTTGTATTACAAGTATGGAATGTACTTAGCGCCATTTACAGCAATGCTGACAACTGTTCGACATATTGATTTTAATAAAAATAAAAATGTCGATAATAAAAATGAAGAACCAAGTGGAGAACCAAGTGGAGAACCAAGAGAGTGAAGTTGATACACAATCTGTTAAACAACAAAATCCAAAACGAGTAAAAGCTGGGAAAAAAGGAGCAGCAGCAAGGAAGGCAAAGCGTTTGCTTCAAGATGCACAGGATGCACAGGATGTAGGACAGATAACAAAAGTATCAAGAGGTGAAGAGGAACCAGAAAAAATCAAAATAAATGTATACAAAAATTATATTCCACCGATTTTATTAGTAGGCTTTGCTGGGTTGGGTTTGTATATTTATAACAACAAATCGGTAGCACCACCTGTAGCTGTGCAACCTGTTCATGTTACACCAAAAGACCCGTTTGATTTTTTTCATATTAAAAAAAATGGCAGCAAGTATTGACGGAAAACAAATTGTAAATATGATGTATCACGCTGGAGTGGAAACACTTTTAACTATTGGATATTCTGAGATTAGTAGAAAACTACTAAAAAGACCAGCACCTAAAATGGATTTTAATATGGCAGATGTTGGGATGTTGTCTGTGGATATAATGTTAGCAATGGCTAGAAAGGATATGTTGATTAAGCAAGGTATTATTCCTGCGGATATTATGAAATAATTTTAAAAAATATATAAAAAAATGGCAAGCGCAGTAGCAATGATGATCGGTGGCGCATTAACAAACGCATTAGCATTTAGCGGTTCAAATTATTTCTTTTCAAAAATGGGAAGTCATTCAGATGAGGAAAGACAAAGGCATGACAAAGCCGTAGAACAATTGGAAGCAGCACAAGCGGCGTGGAATAAAAAAAGAACAGAGAGATTAGATTTTATTAACAAGCAACTGCAAAAAGAGCATCATGCAGGGCAGACTTTTGATGATGTGGACCAAGCTATGAAACAGTATTATTACATAACTGGCAAACATTTGCTTTTGGAAGCGGAGCCCAAGTTGAGTGATTTTTATACACCATCTCCGGATCAACAGAATAGAGAAATTACGTTTATTGTGGTGGGCATGGCTGCAACTGGATTTGTAGCGTACAAATTGAGTTCATAGTTTAAAACTATAAAAAATAGTTTTAAACTCTAAGTATGTTTACTTTGCCAGGTCTAAGCTGCGGCGGTCTCATCTTCGTTATTTCACTTTTTTCGTTTAACAGCCGCCTCCTTTTTTTGTTTAACCACGACTTCAGGTTCAGAATCGCTATCTTCATACTCAGACTCGCTTTTAACCTCGCTTTCAGACTCGCTTTTAGCCTCGCTTTCAGCCTCGCTCTCAGACTCGGATACTGTCTTGGCGTGACTCTTTTTTTTCTATGTCTTGGCGTGACTCTTTTTCTCTGTCTTGGCGTAGCTCTTTTTCTTTTTCTTTTTCGGTTCTCCACTTTCCAGAATGACTAAGTCAAATGCATGATACTTGTTATTTTTTTTGTTTATACATGGTTTCAATCCAAGTGGTCGCACATAATATGGTGGTTCTACACTTGCCTTCTCTATTTTATCTCTGAGATGACCAGGCGCCCATACCTCACTGACTGTTGTCTGATAATGTTAATATCATGGATGGACCATATTGAGTTTTCACTATTTTTGTATCCGTAATAGCGTATATTTTATTCAATTCCAAGTCGGTCCATTTCTTTGTGCTATTTTCTGATTTTTGCGCTTGCGCTTGAAGCAGTTCATCAAATCGTGCAGTGTCCATTGTTTTAATTAGTATATATATTTCCTTAACCCATTTTCAAAAATTGTTAATAGTATTGTTAAAAGTATTGTTTTTTCTAAATGTCCATTTTTTTATATATATTTTCTTAATACTTTTAAAATGGAAAAGATGTATTACAGTCCACAAGGATTTTGGAGAGGTTACACAGCAGTTAACAAATTAGCAAAAGAGGCTGGTGTCAGTAAGAAACAGGCCTTAGAATTTTTAAAGAAACAAGCTGTGTGGCAGATTTATTTACCCGCACCAAAGAAAATAATTAAACCCAGGTTTGATGTTTCCGTTAAGAATGGAGTGCATCAAGCTGATTTGTTATTTCTGCCGCATGACACTTTTGGCTTTGGCCGTGGCCGCAAGACATATAAATATGCGTTAACTGTGGTTGATATTGCGAGTAGATACAAAGAAGCAGAGCCGCTGACTTCCAAGGATAGCAAAGAAGTTGCCAAAGCATTTGAAAATATATACAGTCGGCATCTAAAATATCCAAAGTTATTACAAGTGGATCCAGGCAGAGAATTCATGGGTGCAGTATCGCAGTTGATGGTCAAACATAATGTAAATATCAGACGGGGCAGAACAGAGATACACAGAGACCAAGCTATAGTGGAAAGATTTAACAGAACATTAGCTGAAAGATTGTTTGGTTATCAGTATGCTAAGGAAATGGATTCGCAAAAACGCAACAGAGAGTGGGTAAAGAGATTACCAGAAGTTGTTAAAGCCATAAATGCGGAGACAAAAAAGCCTCCTCCTGTTGAAACAAAACTATTAAAAGGTGATCCTATTTGTATGAATGCAAGTGTAAGATATTTATATCAACCCGGGGAACAAGAAGGTAGAAGACGCAGAGCAACTGATCCAATGTGGAGTGTAGATATTCACAAAATTTATAGTTATATGGTGACGCAAGGCATAAGAGTTTATTATTTAAAAGCACCAGCGCCTCAAAGAGGATTTGTCAAAGAAGAATTACTTATTGTTCCTGCTGATACAGAAATTCATAAGTTTTGATAAAACCCATATGCATCAGTTGTAATTCCATCTTCTCGAATGTATCTTTTGGTGTAAAATGGTGACAGTGTTACTTTGTTTACTGTTATGCCATATATTTGATGCTTTTTCGATCGTATCATATTCATTTCATGGATGTATTTTTTCTTCTTAAACAATGCATCCTTGTAGTTCTTAAAGTTGATATGTTTTTGGATTACATATTTTTTTACTCCCTTTGCTTTCTTAATAATCTGCTCATCCGCTCTCAAAATAGAATATAGCTTGGGTCTTAATCCAATATACTCAACTATAGGAACACCAGCACATTCATCTTTCATTTTACCTAATACTTTTTTGTTTGTATCATCGTGCATTGGGTGATTTTGAGGATAATCACTTAGATCATACTCGTCTTTCATTTCAACCATGTCATTGTATGCGTCTTCCGTTTTGATGTCTACCAGTAGGCTGTCAGTGTCTGTGTATAATAAAGTACAGCCATCTCCGTACCTTTTCTTCAGGGTATTATAGTACCAGTCATACATCATGTACTTTGATAAATACAAGACTGCCATCCCAACATAAATTGGTTTGTTTAATGTTAATTTCGTTTTGTTTACATGTAATGCCGACAATTCATCTGAAAATGTTATCCGCCTGTTAAAGTTGGGTTTAGCTATTATACTTCTTATCTTTTCATTTTCAGAGCCGTCAGTTTTGACTAGTTTTATATCAGTTCGCTTGCGTATATTTTCCATTGTTTTGCCAAACACAGAGTTGTTCATAAGTTTGTAAAAATCTTTTTTAAAGGTTGATTTAGCTTTTTTCCTAAGTTTTGTGTTTAGGTTTATGTATGATGCCATCCATGGTTTTTCATTGAATTCTAATACTCTGTGGATTTTTGTTAATTTCATGCCTAATGATAAATACAACTCTAATTTTTTGTAATGTAACACATATTTTTCTTTGTCCATAAAATTGGGGACTAGTTGTTCTGTCATAACGTTATTTTCTAACAGATCTGTCTGGTATTCAGATAACCATACTTTTTTCACTGCTAATGTTTCCGGTGCAAGTGGATAATCATTGTGAGATTCATGGAGTTCTTTTGGATATTCCAAATCCACTTCTAGAAAATATCCTTTTCCTTCTGTTGGCTTTGGCAACGTTTCTGTTTCCACCCAGTTAAAGCCAGACCCAGTTAAAGCCAGAATATGGAAGTGGCTGACTCATTGACCACCCATAAAGATTATTTGCATCATAATACATTAAAAAGTTGTTTTCCTCGTTAGGGTTATAATCAGCTACGTGTGGATTGTTTGCTTTGGCATATCGTTTTGATACCATACTAATTCCACCACGCATACCTTTTTCTACAAACAAGTGCTGGTCAATGTCCGTCAAAAGTTCTAAATCTATTTTAGAATGTTTAAGTAAAGCCTCCCAAGATAATCCATGTGCTGTGTAGTAATGCAAGGGATCGAGTTTATATGCCTTCATGCATGTTTTTCTGAACGTTTGGAATACATCAGCCAACAAAGTTACATCTGTTTTAAGATATAAATCATGATAGTCTCCAAGAGTTTTACAGTTAAACTCTTTCCATATTTTTTGAGCATGCTCGTAATCTTCGGGACTTATACTTTCATCTGAGAGACTACTGTACAACTTTTCTATGGGTGGTAATTGCGTTTCCTCAAATCTTTCCACACTGTCCATATATTCGTATGGATAAACCCCTTTTCGTAAAAGTAGATCAGTTTTATCTGTAAAAGTTTTTTTGGTGAGTTTGAAATCAGATTTGTCTGTTGCATCAACCAGCCTTTCTAAGGAAGATGCCATCAACTGAAAGCTATCCAAAAATCTAAGTTGTCCAACACTAAATGAAATATACTTTTCAGCGTTGTTTGGGATGCATGTAATACTACCTGTCATTTTATGTATTTTTTGCATGATGAGATGGCTATCATATCCTTTGAGGTTATGAAATACAACAGGGATGGTTGTTATACCTGGTTTTATACTCAGTTATAGGTTACAGTTTGAATGTGCTGCGCCTCTGTATTCACCTGTAAAATGACAGTGGTCTTTTACTTTACCGCTTCCAATTTCATTCTCACATATCCAACAGTGTGTTGCTTTTTTATGATCTTTCTCATTTTGCCGCGTTATAATTAAGGGTTTTGGGTGATCAAATATTTTATTAATGTTTTTTTTTCACATTCTAAGTGAGTTAAAAACACTTCCACAACATCTTCAACTCTGTAAATAACAGGTTCTTCAGCTTTACCATCATATCTGACAACCTGGTATCCAAACCCGCAAGCTTCGTGTACATTTTGAATTTCAGATTTTTTTCCAAATTTAGTCGATTGCGGCTGGATTGTACTCTCAAAATCAGCATATATTACATAAGGCACATGCATCTGATTTTGATGATTTTTAAATTGTATGTGACCTTCTTGCGGCATTTCTATTCTGCAAGAATTTTTATTGATACCTTCACAGTCTTCTCTGTGTTTGGTAAGTAGTCCTTTTCCAGAAAATCCATGAAGGCAACGATCACAGAAGTAAGTTTGACCTTTATGTTTGTTTTGGTCTATTCAGATTTTTAATCCAACAATAGTGATATTTTGTTATTTTAGTTGTTGTTGGTTTGTCGGGATGATCATCAGGGTCATAGTTGTCATCTATGATTCCTTCTTCATTATTTGGATCATCAGGGTCATAGTTGTCATCTATGATTCCTTCTTCATTATTTAGATCATCAGGGTCATAGTTGTCATCTATGATTCCTTCTTCATTATTTAGATCATCAGGGTCATAGTTGTCAACTATGATTCTTTCTTCATTATTTGGATCATTCTCTGATTCTTCTTCAACCTCAACGTCTTCAGATATTAAAAGCAGATTAATTCGCTCAATATCTTTTGTTTGTTCTGATATTTTATACGGGAAAACATTTACTTTTTAACTGTTCTCTGATGTGGTGTACCCGTAAACATTAATAGCAAGATTGTTTTGTTTTTCTACTTTGGAAATTTGAGAAATTGGTGTAGGAAAGTCAATGCCCTTTTTCTTTAAGAACTCTATACTAGCATATTTTGACAACCTGTCGGTGTGATCTGCGGCTGGATTTAAAGCAGAATTTATTGCATGGAACAAACATTGATCATCATTATTTTTTACATTGATAATCGCTTTCTTATCAGCTACTGCTTTAGGCAAAGGAATATATGAAGAACCTTTTAACGGCTCGTACTTTGCAAAATTTAAGTAAAGATTAACACAGTGGTCAATTTCCAATCCTGATGCTGTCTTTGTAAATCTTTCCAAGCTCTGTGGTATGTTTGCGGATGCTTCATCGTAAAACTAATTTATATTTTCAGAGTTTAAAATTGCATATTGCTTGCTGGATAATACTGCTGTGATGTATGTTTTGGTAGCACCATTATCTTTGAAGAGCTCTATAGTGAGACCTAATTGAAACTTTAATCCATTCATCTTTGTCAGCTCTTCGCTGATTTGTTCTGTAATAATGGGTTTTTTGTTATCATGTAATAGTTTTTGAGGGTCTTAGTATTGCTCAACAGACATCTTGTATGCTTTGAAATAACCACACATTGGTTTGTCAACCAGTTTTAATTCTGCTTTAGATTTTCCATCATTAAGCTCTTTCAAATTTCTATCATTAAGCTCTTTCAATTCATTTATAACATTCTCTCCTAATTTAGCATAATGTTTATCATATTTCTGCTTTTCTCGTTTTGTTTGAGATTTAACCTCTGGAGTTTCCTTTGGAAGAGCATCTAGCCCCGTTCTAAGCTGATCATCATTAATTCTTCCTTCCCGGTGTAATTGTAAAATGTAGTTCACGTTTTCCGTACTCATTTTTGGAGCTGGGATTGGTTTAACTCTTGGAGCTGGGATTGGTTTAACTCTTGGAGCTGGGATTGGTTTAACTCTTGGAGCTGGGATTGGAATTCTTGATTTAACTCGTGGTGCTGGAATTGGTTTTACACGTCTTACACTTTCCAACACTTTGGACTCAACTGGTTGAATAACCTCTTTTGAAGTTTCCTTTGGAACTTCTTTTAATGCATTTATACCAACCGATAGTGTTTGACTATCTATTACACCTGTTTCAAACAGGTGTATTCATTTTTCTAAAACAGTCGTCATTATTTTCTTTATATATATTTTTTCTTTAATACATTTTTATCAAAAAGAAATAATGGTTCAAAACTTCCAAGCCATGACGGGCGACCCCTTCAATTCCCTGTGCTCCAATGGACTGTAGGTATAGCGAAATGACCGGTGGGCCAGAAGCCCTCGCTGCATTCTAGGCGTTATATGTGTGGGACCACGATAAAACGCTGGCGGGCGAAGCCACCAGCATGCTGGTAAGACGATACGTTGAGCATCGTTAGTCTTGTGTGGGGGACCATGGTGAGCTATGGGCAGGTGGGCTATGTATTTTGCCAACCTGGAGGGCAAAGCCAGTCCATGGACAGGTAGGTTATGGTTTTTGACAGATATTGACCATGTTAT
This sequence comes from Cyrtodaria siliqua, assembly GCA_037043455.1. Taxonomy (NCBI): domain Eukaryota; kingdom Metazoa; phylum Mollusca; class Bivalvia; order Adapedonta; family Hiatellidae; genus Cyrtodaria; species Cyrtodaria siliqua. The sequence continues at coordinate 22,348 of JAWPHD010000216.1, forward strand.
GGGGTTTGGTCCAGAATTTTAGTCATTTTAGTTCACAATTTCGATGATTTGATGTTTTTGATGCTTTTTTGATTTTTCTGACAGATATTGACCATGTTATGGTCATTTCTACAATTTTGATGATTTTATGGTTTTTTGATGATTTTTTGGTTTTTTGATGAATTTTTGATTTTGGTCGGCAACCCCCAGTTTATCAATATATATAATAGTTGGCAAGTAGTTTGTTGAAGACCAGAATACGACCATCGTCTCTCTTGTGTTAGGCAACTGCATGGAGACAACAGTCAGAACTCGAATTGACTCTACTGAGTTATGTGGGTGAGAAGCTCTGTATGTACGTCTCGATGCACATTTGCATGTTCTTTCCTTATAGTGTCAGATGACATTTTGTCTTTGGTGGTGAATCGTCAAACGCACTTCATAAACGCAAAGAGGTGCGCGAGTGCACACCCACTGTTATTTATACATCAATATATTTTAAATATCAAGGACGTCATGCAAACTTGTTTTGCATAAGATAATGACACGTAAATCAAACAATAATTGAAGTAATATTAATTTGTTTGACAAATGTTTTTTAAGAAACATATTGTGTATGGTTTTAAACGATATCTTATAGTAATTATGCCATAAGTAAAAGTAATTCATGTTTACTGCATTTCACGTAAATAAATTTGTTAAATAAGTCTTGATTTTGGTGGTGTTGGTACTTTTAATAGGTATTTCACCAGTATGTAATTTTATCAAACATATTATTTGTTGTGTATGACACTAAAACAAAATGTATATATTCAAATAATTTGCTTAAAAGTACCATTTTTCGAGAAATTTAGCTTACACAATAATTTCTATAGCCAGAAAACATCCTATAATGGTATTCTCTTTTTGATATTTGGAATCGTGCAAACTTTTATTATCGATAAACACAATAATTGCCGTTCGTGTAAGCCATCGGATACAGGTAACATACTTTCACTTTCGGTGCTCAAACGATGACCGGGCCTGCATATTCAATTTAACATAGCTAAGACCCTGCCACATACCATATAATTATATTATATACAAATACCCTCTATATCCTTACACACCATGTCCTCGCAACCTATATATCAATACATTGTATGTATTCTTAACTTCTATATCCGTTCTGCTTCATATTATGTCCCCATACCCTCAATATACTTAAATATTTATATTCCCATGCCCTATATATCCTTCATAATATTTTACGAACTCTCTATATATTTACATAATATTATATCCCCATATATATATCCTTATATAATATGTCAACGCACTATCTATATACTTATTATAATATATGTTATCCCCATAATAATATAGAGGGTATGGAAACATATTATAAGGATATATAAGGTATGTGTATATTATACTTACATACTTATTATATCCCCCTACACTATACATCCTTGCATAATATGTCCCATACCCTCTATATCCTTACATAATATGTTCCCGTACTCTCTATATACGTATATAGTATAACCCCATGATACCCTTTATATCCTTACATAATATGTCCCCAATTTTGATTATCGCGGCAACCTCGTTTCCGAGGAAGAGTTTACGGGTTTGATCTGGGATGAAAATTATACAAGAAAACAGTGATACAAAGTGTCACAAGCCGGTCAGAACAGTTACACAAGAAAACAGTAAGGATAATGAATATGATAAAAAATAAACGAACAGTGTTTAGATGTTAGATTTTTTTATTTGTAATTGTCAACAATCAAAGCTCATTTATCATGAAAGATTTGAGTACTAGATAAACTAGTCATCATGAGACAAAATAAACATGTTTATACTTATGGCATCTGTGTTGTATAATGTTATAGTATGAATATGATAGACATCTGAAATGGTATGTTTAATGGATCACTTGGTTTCCGAACTTATCCGAGTTTTCATTGATATTAACAATCTGTACAAGTTTGGTAAAGATCAAATAATAATTGAAGGTGCTAGAGTGGTCACAAGGCTTAATATGGAATTTTTCAGCAAAACAAGGGCCATAACTCCGATGAAATTAATCCGATCTGGCTGGTTTTCGAACTTTTCCGAGATGTTATTGATATAAAAACACTGGCAAAGTTTCGTAAAGATCCGAATAATAATGAAGGCCCTAGAGTGTTCACAAGGCAAAGGTTAACGGACGACGGACGGACGACGGACAACTAGTCATCCCATAGGTCAGCACGCCAGTAGAGCTAAAAACCACACACACGCCCACATCCACGAACAATGAGTAGGTGCGTGCATACAATGCCGTAGGCACATGTATAGAGCGCCTTAAGACAGCTATGCCAGTTTGTGTTTAGGCGTACTCATCTCTTGATACCATTCCATTTAACGACTAAAATATTCTGAAAATGCATCAGATTTCGTTAAATGCTATTTTGGTTTTTCGGCGATTACGGTAAAGGGGAACCGTTTTCTTTGTCAACTGATTTAGTGTTATGCCCTGCCGGACACGACCACATTTGTGTAGGGTCAAAACATAAATTTGCAACATATGTGGTTGGGAGGGGGAACGAGTAGCAAAGCATATTCTAGCATATCAGATACCCGGTTAATGTATACATAGTATGATCGAAACAATGTATAGACAATTTACACCAATAACTAACACATATTAGTGTGGTTGATGGAGCGGGGATCTGAGGAGAGTTACGAACATTCACGTGTAAAGCGTGCTTTATGTGTTTTCTTGCCAACTGTTGTTTTTTTCCAAAGTTATCCCCATCCACACATCCCACACACTCGTACACATACACACATACATCCAGTCCAGACTATATTGTGCCTATACCTTTAGGATGTCCTATTTCTTAAAAGACGGAGGGACTATAAACCTTAGAACTACACCCCCCCCACCCCCACACACACACACATAAACTCAAATTTTGTATCCGCCCTGGCTTTTATTATGCTTTCATCAACAACACCAAGTTTAGACTCCTGTCTAAGAGTTGAGGGGTACATTCTTTAAGGAGGAATCAACCTAATAGTATTAGAAAATTTAAGTGTACGTATAGGAACTATATATATCTGTTTTTGATTATATTTGCGATTTGATATTGAATTTTGTTTTATAAACAACTTTTTAAAAATAACATATGGCTATGTTTGACGTACTCAATTTTCAACGTTTTTACCATCACCGAGTATTAGTATCGTCACATGCAATTATTTTTACATCAACCTGTTCACCTTTCATCTGATATATAAATTATATCTTTAAATACTGACGTAAATAGCATGTATATAATTTCCTATTTGTTCACGGCTTTCTTACCGTGGAATTTTAATAAAAACAACGCAAAATCCTTTTATTTTTGAAATGGCTCGATAAGAAACTGCACAATGATAATATGTTCTAGGGCATTTAATTTCCTATCGGAATGTAAAATAAACGTTGCTGGTCACCGGATTATTTTATTCAGTATTCTTCTTTTAATAAACGCAATACTCTTACGAAACCACTTCTCTGTCGACGTCGCGTCGTAAATATAATGTATAACGACGTCTATGGATACCCATCGGGGTCATAACGCTTAAGATATTACGCGTAACCAACTTATGTTACGCGTAGCATAACTAACCAATGAACTCATGTTCTTATTCTACGCGTAACATAGTGTTAAGTTACGCGTAACCTAACTAACCAATCACACGATGTTCTTATGTTACGCGTAACTTAATCAGCCAATGAAATGTTTTTCTTTAGTTACGCGCCACATAGGCTAAGTTACGCTTAACATAGTATCTTATGACCCTGACGGCCAGAACGGCATCATTTACGCCACGTTAACTGTGGTTACGCGTAACTTAAGTTTATGGGTTGTGTAGGTTGTGTAGGTTGCGTATAATCTCAGTAATGTCGGTGAAGTATATGAAGAATGTATGCAAATGAATTCGGATTTGATTGCTTAAAACATTATACAAATTATACATTATTAAACAACAAATAATATTGTTATATAACTTATTGTATTAGCAAGTATAATGTCATTGCTATAAATGTGAAATCATATTTAATATCCACTGAACTATTTATTATTGCTTTATTCAATTTATTTAACAATTGATATTTACTTCATGTGATTTACTTAATATTATTATTTATTTGGGCATTTTAGTTGGGCCGGGTGCTTAATTTTCAGTTATTTCATATATATTTGATTTTGAATTGTATATGCACATGTCACTTTAATAAACTATTTACTTATTTACGTACTTATCATGCTGAATTAAATATGTTTGATGCTCTATACATTACCTTGCTCATAAAAAAGTAAGACATAATCAGAACAAAAATGTGTGCTTGTGAGATAGAATGATGATAGCAATAACCTTAAACATTCTGAACATATTTGGGGATAATAACTACATTCGGTATAGGGTGCAATTAAATCTTAACTTAATAGTATAGAGTTGCATGACAGATATCACCTGACACAATAATACTGGCGCCGTATGAAATGTTAAACTTCTGAAATATTTGGGAATCTGCCCTACGACCTCTTCCCACCTGCATGTTACTGTATTACGTTAGTTTTTCAACAATAAACACGTAAACGCGCAAGATATTTTTTCCCTACACTATTGTGTAAGACGGAAGAAAACACAATACAATATGAAATAATTTGAGGATTTGGGAAAGGTGTGTGTGTTAGAAATGAGACGACAAATGATTCTTGACCGAGTTTTTTTTATATATGTTTGGTATGTTTGGTATGTTTGGTATTTAAATCTTAGTTCAAGTATGAGAAAGACAATTTAACAAAAATAATCTTTACCCTAAGAGTCGTTATTATCGAAATCGCTTTTGAGATTGTACAACGTGTACGTTTGGGGCAAGTTTTAGTAGCCTGCGAACATATACTGGTAAATGTTTAGCCAACAAATATTACCAATGACAGATAAACTCGATGTGGACACCAAGCTGTATTAATGCGACACGACAACTTTTGGACATTCTTCTTCAGATGTCGGGAGGTATACAGTATTGAAAAATGGGGTGATCTGCCTTTACCACAAAACATTCGACCGGCATGTATTGCCTAACATGCGTTTAAATTGACGTAAAACATCATTCAAACAGAAACAAAACCAAAAACAAGATATCTGGACGGATAGACAGACGGACAGAGACATGGACCTATAAATGCTCTCTGGGAGGGAGAGAAGCGGGGTGGTGGAGGAGGGGGCAACATATATATATGTGTAAGAAGCTATGTGTAAGACTAAAACAACACAGAAATATGTAAAAAAAAAAAGAAAATAATTTCAAGTGTGGAGGTTGTGGTTGGGGTGGGGGGCGGTGAGAGGCGTGGGGTGGGGTGATGTGAGGGGGCAACATATATGTGTAACAATTGACTAAAACAACACAGAAATATTTTTTTAAAAATGTGCGAGGTGTGTGGAGGGAGTGGGGGTGGGGTGGAGGAGGGAGTCCACCATGCCCCCACTCTAAACTATTTTATTTTTTTTGCATATTTATGTGTTGCTTTTGTCACTTCTTACACATGTTGCCCACTTCCCCCGCCTCCCCCACATCCTCTCCTCCTCGCGCCCCCCTCCCCCCACTCGAAACTGAAATATTTTTTTACATATTTCTGTGTTGTATTCGTCAATTCTTACATAGCTTTTTACACATATATGTTGCCTTCACCCCAACCTTCACCCCACGCCCGCGTCTCCCCCAACTCCCGCCTCTCCCGCATCCCCACTCCCCACCCCGACCCCACCCCGCACTCCCACTCAAAACTCGGATTTTTTTTTTTACATATTTCTGTGTTGTTTTGTTTAATTCTTACATAGGTTCTTACACATATATGTTGCCCTCCCCCACCCTCACACCCGCGTCGCCCTAACCCCGTCTCCCCCACCCCCACCCCATCAAAACCCCCACCACACCCCACCACACTCAAAACTCGGATTTTTAATTCTTAATTTCTTTTTACATACTTCTGTGTTGTTTTGGTCAATTCACCCTCATCCCCACCCCCATCCCCGCCTCTCCCCCACCCCCACTCAAAACTCGTTTTTTTATTACATATAGCTTCTTACACATGAAACTCAATTTTTTGTATTTTTTTCATATTTCTGTGTTGTTTTGGTAAATTCTTATAAACACATATATAGCTATGTTGCTCCACCTCACCCCATTGAAACTGTTTAGGTCAATAGCTTCTTATACATATATGTTGCCCAACCCCCCTCCCCACCCATCGCTTATCCCCCAAACCCGCCTGTCCCCCACTCCACCCCCACCCATACTCAAAACTCGATTTTTAATTATTATTATTTTTTTACATATAGCTTCTTACACATATATGATGCCTCCAACCCCAACCCCGCGCCTCCCGCAACCCCCGCCTCTCCCCCACACCCACACCACCCCACCCCTACCCCCACCCACACACAAAACTCGGATTTTTAATTATTATTATTATTTTACATATTTCTGTGTTGTTTTGGTCAATTCTTACCCCACCAACGCCTCTCCCCCACCCCACTCGATATTTTTGATTTTTTTTTACATATAGCTTCTTAAACATATATGTTGCCCCCAACCCCACACCCGAGCCTCCCCAACCCCCCATATTATTGCCCTCAGCCCTATCCCCCAGCTCCGCCTCTCCCCCACCTCCACTCAAAACTCGGTGTTTTTTTTACATAAAGCTTCTTACACATGTTGCTCCCCCCCCCCCCCCCCCCCCACACACACACACCCATCCCACTCGAAACTCGATGTTTTGTAATTTATTTATTTTTGCATATTTCTGTGTTGTTTTGGCCAATTCTAAACATATATAGCTATGTTGCTCCATCTCACGCCATCGTAGGTCAATTCTTACATAGCTTCTTACACATATATGTTGCCCTATCCCCCACCCCACCCATTGCCTATCCCCCACCCCGCCTCTCCCCCACCCCACCCCACCCCACCCCCACCCCCACTCAAAACTCGACTTTTAATTATTATTATTATTTTACATATTTCTGCGTTCTTTCATAGCTTTTTACTCATATATGTTGCCCTCACCCCCACCGCCACCCCCGCCTCTCCCCCACCCCCACTCAAAACTCGATTTTGTTTTGATTTTTTTTTTTACATATAGCTTCTTACACATATATGTTGCAATTTTGGATTAAAACAGATAAAAGTAATAAAGTTTAACATAATTTTATATCGGCCCGAGTTTCTATACAAGCCCCATCCCCCAACCCCACCCGACATTATTTTAGCCTTGTTTTCTGATGGTATATACTAGCTATATAACTTATTATTCTCTGAAAAATCGAATAGTCGAGCTGCGCTGTTCTCCGACAGCTCTGTTTGAGTTATGCTCCCGCACAATAATTATAAATTTATCATTAAAAAGGGCAATAAGTATAGTTTGAATGAGTTATAGTTATGGTACGTGTGCTCTGCACTTTCTCTCATTGTCCTCTGTGACGTTGCATTGCTGCCCCATTCGTAGTTTTTGAGTTATGCTCCGGACAACTTACAATGGAAAATAGTTCTAATTTGAATGAAGATAGAGGTATGGTTTTTGTGCTACCTCTCATTGCCCTCTATCATTTTATGAAGTTTAATTGCAGTCCCGTAAGTAGTTTTTGAGTTATGGTCCGGAGATATCCGTACGGACGGACAGATGGACAAGGCGGCAACTATATGCTGTCCCTTCGGAGAACATAAAAAGGGAAAATGGAGGTGGCTCAGGTTCTTGACATGCCCAGGACACACTACGGAATTATTCTACCAAATGTCATGCTGTTATCACAATTTGAACTATTTGCCAATATTACTTAGTCATATCCTCTGCTATCGACCGCCAGCATTATAGCGGGGCATCGGTGTCCTATAATCACATGTTCTAGGTTATTAAGCAGGTGAAGAATGAATTAAATGTTGTTTGCTGATCATCAGTACATTAAAGGTTATTCGGAGATAACCAAGAGAGAGGGGGATGCCTAAAATACAAGTGAATCCGGCTGCTTGCTATACTCGTACTAAATAATTATTTTGGATTCTTATGGTTCTCTTACGTACTCAGAGGACCGCCCGGTTTACGTGCCCATCCGTTACCAAAGACTTCTTATGGATTCCAATGGTTATCTTACGTGCCCATCCGTTACCAAAGACTTCTTATGGATTCCTATGGTTCTCTTACGTCCTCAGAGGACCGCCCGGTTTACGTCCCCATCCGACGGACAAGGCAAATGGAAAGTGTCTTTCCCAAGAACACGTTAACAAAAAACAGTGATGCCGGTGAGGTTTGAACCCGGGTCCTCCGGATTTCAAATCCACTGTGCTATCCACTAGTGCACGCCAGCCCCTTTGCAAAGTAGATAGTGGTGCAGTCAAACATTTTAATGAACACTGAGTTCAGGCGCTGATTTGTGTTAGCTGGATGATAGAGATTTAATGTTCAAAAATATGTCTTCGCGAGGGTGGGACGACTTGTTATACCCCTCGCGCTGATCCCGACATCATTTTGGCTTTTGCAGCACCATTTCGCCATGTTACCACACTAATTATAATAATATTGTAAAATTGAATTTGTTTGTATGATACGTGTGCATTCGTTTTACGACGCTTACTACAATATATATATTATAATGTTCAGGGCTTCGGTATGACGGTAGCGAACAACCTTTACTAGTTAAATTGACGATTTGCTAAAATCTCCAGCAATTTATTTTGAATAACATGTACAGGTTTCTATCACGATTAATAATAGTATCAGAATAATTTGACAGGGTGGGGTACCGCGAGGTATTCCAGCGGGCAGCACTACTGAGTTATTGACTGAGATCGCTGCTACAAGTAACACCGTCGTGATATGACTGAAATATTGTTTAAAGCGATTCTAAGCAACATGCATACATGCATTCAGTAATACAGCTGATCTAGCAGAATCATGGAGTAGTATTGTGATTCCCGATCAAACTACTGAGATTTCTAGGTATGCTATTCAATTTTGATTCAAAGCATTTCCACAATAGTGTTTCCATGATGAAGTATGTTGAAAGTGACGATAATGCAGCCATAGTGAATGTTGAAAGATGCTTGCAATATCAAACCATAAACTGTATGTTCACAGTGGAAGGAAGGGAACACCCCTCCACATTTTTAATACATGATTCATGAAAAATCAGCCCAAACGAATTCGACGAGCTTGTTTTTTGACTAGGTTTATTTCATATTCCTAACTTTTCTTCCCTGGTGTGCATTGAATAGTATTTCAGAGTGAGTGTTGCCGAGAATATTTGCATCGATAACTGTCTTTGGAATACATGTAGTGCAGTCATTTCTTGGCAGCGCACATTACATGAGATTTTACCCATGAATTTGAACATTTTGAGACTTTTATTTCACATTTATCAACATGATTGTGAACATCACAATTATACCTATATAGAAGGACCAGTAAATGACACAAACATAATTCAGCAAACACAGTGAGGTGAATGAAATAAGAAAAGTTGAAAAGCCTTTACCCTATTGTTCGTGGAAATAGAAACTTTCTGAGAGGCCTGAGTAAACAACACTTTCCTTAAAAACTGATAAGAAAATGATTAATAGCTCTGATTAGAAAGGGGTAAATCACTATCAATCGTTTCACGACACTACATGTATAACTTTCTCAAAACAAAAGATGTTTGATAGAGATGGCGTCGTACACCGTTGACTTCAACCAATTTATTGTAGGTTAAACTTCTTCAGCAAGGTTTTCGTTATCGTTCTCTATCGCGAAACCCTACTGTAGAAGTACAACACCAACCTAAAAGCATTTCTGCATCTAGGAATATCACAAACTTTATTCTGTGGAGAAGTGATCTATTAATATATACATTTCTGACGGATTTCCTGACCACTTTACAAAATTAATCAGGAAATTCGTCAGAAAAGGATACAACCCTTTAGTATTGCTACTTATGTGATTGACCCCTCTTGGTCGATGAACAGACAACCTCGTGGAATTCTGTGTAACTTCAGAAACCCTGAAGGGGTATGGTTGGTGCATGGACTTTTGTCCTTTAGATTTTCTGGTCATATCCTAGATTGGTTTTCTCTTTGGCTGCGACTACTGTGGTTGTTCAGTACAATTCGATTTAAGCTAAAAAGTAGGCCATATTGCCTATTGATCGTTTCAAAGTAGTAACCCTGTTTTCTATGGAACGCCAATCACGACTTTGATGGTCGATTTCCATTATGATGTGGTCACGTTCATTATGATGTGGTCACTTTCCATTATGATATGGTCGCTGTTCATTATGATGTGGTCACTTTCCATTATGATGTGGTCACTTTCTATTATGATGTGGTCGCTTTTCCTTATGATGTGGTCGCTTTTCATTATGATGTTGTCACTTTTCATTATGATGTGGTTACTTTTCATTATGATGTGGTCACTTTCTATTATGATGTGGTCGCTTTTCCTTATGATGTGGTCGCTTTTCATTATGATGTTGTCACTTTTCATTATGATCATAATGTGATTACTTTTCATTATGATGTGGTCGCTTTTCATTAAAATGTCGTCACATTATGATGTGGTCGCTTTTCATTATGATGTGGTTATTTTGCATTATGATGTGGTCGCTTTTATTATGATGTGGTCACTTTTCATTATGATGTGGTCGCTTTTTATTATGATGTGGTCACTTTACATTATGATGTGGTCACTTTCTATTATGATGTGGTCACTTTCCATTATGATGTGTTCACTTTACATTATGATGTGGTCTGTTTTCATTATGATGTGGTTACTTTGCATTATGATGTGGTCGCTTTTCATTATGATGTGGTCGCTTTCCATTATGATGTGCTTTTCATTATGATGTGGTCACTTTTCATTATGATGTGGTTGCTTTCCATTATGATGTGGTTACCTTGCCTTATGATGTGGTCGCTTTTCATTATGATGTGGTCACTTTTTATTATGATATGGTCGCTTTTCATTATGATGTGGTTACTTTACATTATGATGTGGTCACTTTCTATTATGATGTGGTCACTTTCCATTATGATGTGTTCACTTTACATTATGATGTGGTCTGTTTTCATTATGATGTGGTAAGTTTCTATTATGATGTGGTCATTTGCATTATGATGTGACCTGTGTGATAACGTGGTTTTACTGCAATTAGTGCCATCTATTGACAGGTAGCTGCTTGCAAAATTCAAAATGGCGACAATAATATAAATCCTAAATGATGTTAAAGTATCCGATGAAGTATATTTTCATGCGATCGTCTAAATGTATAACTTTTTAAAACTGTAAAGATGCAACGTTAATTTGTACACATGTTACAGTCGTAACAGTAACTCGATACTGTTTAATCTATGTAGCCCTGTGATATGCATGGTAGACTGCGAGTGTGTAGTAAGTACATAGCTTGAGTGTTAGAGTTGAAGGGACTGGAGGCGATCTGGAAATGTATTAATTGTGGAGGTTAGAATGTGGTGATGGTGTAGGGAGTGCGGGGTGTGGTAGTCAGTAAACATATATACCAAATATCAAAGCAAAACCTTCAATACCCCAGAAAGAATGCAGACATGGTAATTGAAGAGAAACCAAGAAGAACAGAACAAATATTTGTCAATTTATCTGGGGTGATGGTGGTGGAGGGGCAGGAGTGGGGAAGGTGTGTGGTTTATGGGGCTAATGAAATTTACAGGCTTGTTATTGTTATTTGATGTATGAAGTGAGTTTAATTGAAATGTATGAAGCTGCTTAAACAACTTTAATCTAAAACTCTAAGTTGAATTTTTGTTATCATCTGGCTAAAATGAAATAAAAAGTTATGAAAAATGTGTCCGGAAGTGTCTTTGATGAATCTGATGACACTTGTCAAGCTCCTTTGACAGACACATAGTTGGTATTGAAATAAACGGACTTGCCAACAAATAAGAAATTCTAAGTCGAAAAGGGGCTACACCTTTTCTAAAATATAATACAGAAAATATTTATCCAGAAAAAGGGCCATAATTTTGATCTTTTTTTTTTTAAATGCAATACAGAGTTATGGAACATGTGTCTACTAGCATCCACGCTTTACTGAAGTTGTATTAATACTTTTGCAATCATCTATTGAAATACAAGGACTTGCCTAAAAACTTTAAGTCCAGAATTTTGAAGTTGAAAAAGGGACATAACTTTGCTTAAATGCAATACAGAGTTAATATAGAACATGTGTCAACTAGTGTCCTTGATATTTCAAGCTTTACTGATGTTTTGTTGATGTACGACTTTCGGTTGTTAAAATACATGGACTTGTCAAAAAGAACTTTAACCAGAAATTCAAAGTATGAAAAGGGCCATGTTTTTGCTTCAATGCAATACAGAGTTATGGAATATGTGTCTACCAGTGTCATTGGTGGTCCTGGTGACGTATTTCAAGTTTCACACGTCGACGCAGACGTTGAGTAGATCTACAATAGCTCTTATATTCCACGAATAGTAAAACCTAAACAAAAGCTCCGGGTTTCAAGTTTCAAGCGAAATTGAAATCCAGGCTTTAAAGAAACGACCCCCGCACCCCCTCCCCCCCACTCCGCCCCACGCACACACACACACCCATGAAATCAAAATGGTCGGTCCATAATCAAATAGGAACAGTACACTCGATTCGTGCTAGTACGTCATCAAGATGGAGAGAATGGTGTCGGTAAATCCGCGCCCGTCGCAAAACAATTTCGCATTTCTGACATTAAATAGCAAGTTAAAAATATTGACTGTTTTTGATTATTTTAAATAGTAACACCCTCATCTAAAAGTCTTACAAGGGCTTCACCATAACTTAAAAATAATTTAGAATATCTATCATTGGAGTCATTTTGAATTCTGCAATTAGCCTACCTGCCAATAAACGGCGCTATCTGCAGTAAAGCCACGTGACCACACAGACCACATCATAATATAAACTTACCACGTCATAATGAAAACAGACCACATCATAATGTAAAGTGACCACATCATAATGGAAAGTGACCACATCATAATGAAAAGCGATCACATCAGAATGAAAAGTAACCACATCGTAAGGTAAAGTGACCACATCATAGTGGAAAGTGACCACATCTTAACAGAAAGTGACCACATCTTAATGTAAAGTCAACGCATCGTACTGGAAAGTGATCACATCATAATGAAAAGCGACCACATCATAATGCAAAGTAACCACATCATAATGGAAAGTGACCACATCATAATAAACAGCGACCACATCATAATGTAAAGTGACCACATCATAATAGAAACTTACCACATCATAATTGAGAGTGACCGCATCATAATGGAAAGTGACCACATCATAAATGGAAAGTGACTACATCATAATGGAAAGTGACCACATCATAATGAAAAGTGACCACATCATAATGAAAAGCGACCACATCATAATGCAAAGTAACCACATCCTAATGGAAAGTGACCACATCATAATGAAAAGTGACCACATCATAATGTAAAGTGACGACATCGTAACAGAAACTTACCACATCATAATGGAAAGTGACCGCATCATAATGGAAAGTGACCATATCATAAAGGGAAAGTGACCACATCATAATGGAAAGTGACCACAGCATAATGAAAAGTGACCACATCATAATGAAAGTGACCACATCATAATAGAACACGACCATCAAAGTCGTGTTTGGCGTTCCATAGTTTTCAACACTCTTTGTATTGTGTATTGTCCTGTTCATTGCTTTTTATTTGTGGAATCTACTCATTGCGTTTGGATGTTGTGATTTCTAATAAGAAACTGTTAATAGTGTTCATTGCTCTTTATTTGTGGAAACTACTCATTGCGTTTGGGTATTGTGATTTCTGATGAGAAAATGTTAATAGCTTTGACTATAAAGTGATAGCTTTGTGTTCACATTACAATATGTAGAACTTTCTCTGAACAGAAGAAGTTCAGGCTGCGCAAAGTTAGTTTATCAGTCATGGAAATATTTCGGATCTTCCACAGCTATATACGTCAATATTGGAAATGCTGCTTTACACTTATGTCCATCATCTGCATACAATCTGAGCAAATTTAACTTGTCAAGCGATTATTCCAATGCAACTGACTGCAAGACATCAGGATGACTGTAGCGGGGTAGAGAATTGACAAAGTAAACACCTATCTATATTCTAACAACACAGAGCATGACCAGCTGAGCATGCACCCGAGGACATTTTAGAATAAACTTTCTTTCGAGGCAGATCTAACACAGTTATTTACAGAAATGCGGAATGATTTAAGGACAAGAAACTACAGTAAAGATGTGTTAAAGCAGAAATTAATTAGTAGACCAAAGCATGCCAAACTAGGCAAGACCACTGACAACTTGATGCTACGACGTGAACGTTTCTCTGTGATGTTGTCAGTTTACCTCGATTTAAGACCGCCACAGTTTAAATTACGCGTTCCTGTTACAAATTATAGGGCACTTTAAAGCAGAAGAACATTTGCTGGTATCCCTATGGGTACTAACTGTGCACCCCTTGTCGCAGATTTGTTTTTATATTGTTATGAAAGAGATTTCATGTTGAGTCTCTCACCAAATACTCAGGCAGATGTTACTGCAGCCTTTAATGACGCATCTCGGTATCTAGATGGCATATTGAACATTGACAACCCTATCGTTTCTACTATGGTTAATAATATATATTCTAAAGAACTTCAGCTTAACAAAACTAATATTTCTGATATTAACGCTTCTTTTCTCGATTTACATCTCTCTATTGAAAATGGTGAAATAATTAGCAAAAAGGTTTGATTGAGACTGTTCATGATAATAATAACTTATATTTTAATGTTTGATGAGGTAATACGTAGTTGTTAGAATGCAGTACCAAGTTCACCTTTGTTACAGAATTGTAGATATTTATTTGTACCTCCGAACAGTATCCGTTGAAATTATAATAATTGTCAGCCTTTTAAACTGAATTTGTCCTAATTACATACATTTCTTTTTACAATAACTGTCCTATAAATTAGCACTGCCATATATTTTAGAGAAAGGCAGCTACAAAGTGTGATCATCAAAATTGCGTTTATAACATGGGTAATAAGAATAAATGATTTCCCCCGTTTTGGCGACATCTTGGACGCCATCTTCAATTTCTCACCATGATTCAAAATGCCTACCCTCGATTTCTTTCTTCTTAAAGGGTCGCCTACATAATTCCACAGAGAAATTAGGGGACATATAAATGCACACAGAACTCCTATCAGCTACTGGCCTAGACATGAACTTGTGAAAAATGTTGAAGTAAATGGAAGAAATATATAGTCTATGGGATTTCTCATTGTAATTTTAGCTTGACGAAAATCCTTGAATACATTTCTAAAAAGGCAAAATATTCATTTAAAATTGATAACACATGATAGAAAAGTGATGATTTGTGCATTCAAATTGCATTATTTTTTTAATTATCAATGTTTTAAGCCTGTTCCGT
Source organism: Cyrtodaria siliqua (assembly GCA_037043455.1). Classification (NCBI taxonomy): domain Eukaryota; kingdom Metazoa; phylum Mollusca; class Bivalvia; order Adapedonta; family Hiatellidae; genus Cyrtodaria; species Cyrtodaria siliqua. The sequence goes on from JAWPHD010000216.1 coordinate 37,845, forward strand.
CCACCTTTTGCTGTTTACTTAGTGGTAAGTCACCTACTAAGCAGACATAGAAATTTAAGTATTTTACTTAAATTTAAGTTTTTACTTAATGAAATTGGTTTGGTGAAACAAGTTTTCCTTACTTTAGAAAAACTTAAACCTATGTTTTGGTCAGTACATTTGTTTCATGTTTGAGCCACTGTTAGTGCATGGTTGTATTGCATATGTTAAATTCATTGCTAATTTCAATACCCGATTGATATTATACCAAAATCGTACATTTCTCTCAACTAGGACTCGAACCCAGGGTCTCTGACCTACCGTAAGGGCTGTAAGCTATCGAGAACACAAGGCTGGCAATCATTTATTCACCACTTACCTTTATCTACCTTTATTTCTAATGATACGGGAGATTTCTCGGATTGGGCCCAAATGAGTCCCAAAATATAACAGGTGGTGAACAAATAGTGCCTCAACCGAGTCTCGAACCCAAAGCCTCGAGCATACAGTGTCAGCGCTCTACCACTGAGCTATTGAAGAAACATAGTCGACAACTGACTTATAATTATACCTGTATCCAATTACATATACTCGCTAAAGAGTTAATGTCCCTGAAAACTGAATAATAATCAAATTTCAACTTCAATTGGATTTGGATTTTTACCAAATTTGATTGAAGATTTTTTGTATTTGATTACACAAACATTTATCTAAAATTTATATTTCAGTGATCTGTAACAGCATGAACAAACAAAAGTTTAGATAGCCAAGAACTGGCTGATGTAGATTCAGCTGCAACATGAGGCACCATATATGGTAAGTTTGTACCGAAGGATAAAAGGTGTGGGGTTTTACTTCCCATTAACACGTCTTTGACTTATTCGGTTATATTGGGACAGCAAGCTCAGAGGGAGATGAGATTAAGGATGAAATTTCTCATCAAACATGTCTAACTCCCAGGGAGCGACACCACACGGAGCAGAGGTCTGTAACTTTTAAGAGGCAAAAGGCGCAATACCTTTTCAACTGGGATGCCGAGGCCGATCGTTATACTGCAGGAAGATAATGTATGATTGCAATGTAAATTGATTTAGGAGATGCATTGAAGACACCCAACTGTGACCTAATCTAAGTGTGACCTTGACCCTTATAACAGGTACCTGGAAGAAAGAAGTGAACAGTCGCCTTAAATATTAAAAGTGTCTGGACGTATCACATGATATACCAAGCCAAAAAGTGAGACTAAATGCTTTACTGTTCACAAACACAGTGATTCGGTCATAATTTGCATCTATGATACACTAGTGTATTACAATAAATAAGTCATGGCTTTATTCAGGGTTCTTATATGTATAGAAATAATGCTGTATTCCAAAATATGGTTGTCGTCGCTACCTGTATCTATCGATTTACGGCTTATCGAGCGTTTCATGCGTATCGGCTCTACACAAATATAACGCTAGTGTAATATTTTGATTAATAATTTGAATAAGGCCAAAAAAAAACATAGTTGTGTTTCCGGTGGCCCGTATGTAAAGGCTGACCCTAAAACCTTTTATGAAAATATTTTTTTTATTTTTTTTATTTGATTTTTTTCAATTTCTTCTGAACGATGATTTATCATACAGCTTACATCGTGGAAGTGAAACATAACACCATTCTATATTTTCTGTAATCCACTGGGTACTGGCTGTATAACTATGCAAATTATTACCGAATTACACTGCAAGTGTAAAATATTTAGGTAAGTCATATGCTTTGCCTGGAACGTCATTTGATACGTTCAGAGTGTAACCAATACGACACTAATAAAATATTAAACTAATTAGTAAATTGCAGGTTAAAAACAAGTATAAAAGTCGAACAGGAAATGCAGGTTTCACAGAACACAGTAAACCCCAAAACATGCAAAAATACAAACATGAATGGCAATAGTAATAATAAAGAATAAAGGGCATATGACGTCACAGTCACAAAAGGTGTTGACAATAGGGCTACCGCCTTGGAACGGTCAGTGGCAAAAAAGGATGCTGGGGGTCTAAACCAGGTTCTAGGGTGCACCAAACCTCACACTTATCCTACTGTCATCCCAATAAAACGGGTCATTGTAAACAAAGATATCCCCGCCATGAACTATTCTCTAACCAACAAGGCAGCATTAATAGGCAATATAAGTAAACCACCAAGATGCTCGTGTATATATAAATACAAAAATAAACAATAGCCTAGAAAGTCACAAAGAAGGTACTCAGTGACTTGGCAGAAGCCAGAGCAACAAGAGAATAAACCACTGAGGGCACGACAAGACACGATTGCAGACAAACGTCACTGTCCGTTTGGGCTTTAGGTAGACGTCATCATAGGGTCCACAGCCTGTCCGGTCATCGCACAGTTAAAGATGAAAGCATAGTGGCGAACTGTAAATGGGTCCACCACCAAGCATGCAGTGAGTTGCTATATGATAAGGTCATAACCTCCTTTTATAAACCTTTTAACAAGTTTAACAAATATAGTATGAAAGTGATCATGACCAAGGATTTTACGAAGTTTGTAAATCACATCACCATAGAAGTCAGGTTGTGATAGTCATTGTCGCAGAAGAGTTATTAAATTACTTTTAAATTTGGAAAGAAGATCAGGGTTACGATAATAAAAGTTTGCAAAAGTTATTGTAACGGTTACCCTGATAGAGTGGCTTTTTATAGTTATACAAAGATTACGAATATTAAAGTCCTGAACTTGAGAACAAGCTCTAAATGAAAAAAGGAATAAGTTGAGACACTAGGACCCCATAAGAAGTTGCTCGTGAAACATCCCCATCTAGATAGGGATAATTAACAATATCAAAATTTAAATCATCTCTCTTGTCATATTTTTTGCGAATTATTTCAAAATGTTCAATAGAGAGATGTAAATCGAGAAAAGAAGAGTTAATATCAGAAATATTAGCTTTGTTAAGTTGAAGTTCTTTAAGATATATATTATTAACCATAGTAGAAAAGAAAGGGTTGTCAATGTTCAATACGTCATCCAGATACCGAGAGGTGGCATTTAAGGCTTCAATATCATCTGCCTGGGTATCTGGTGAAAGACTGAACATGAAATCTCTTTCTTAGCAATATAAAAAAAATCTGCGACAATGGGTGCACAGTTCGTACCCATAGGAATACCAGCAAATGGTCTTCTGGTATAAAGTGTCCTATAATGTGTAACAGGAACGCGTAGTTTAAACTGTGGCGGTCTTATATCGAGGTAAACTGAAAACATCACAGAGAAACTTTAACGTCGTATCATCAACTTGTATGTGTTTTATGTATAAATAGAACCTCACAATATCTTTGGCCTATTAGTTTTACCGATTTTTAAAAGCCATATACTGATAAAAAGTGTATACAATTTCTCTATTAGACAATTAATTGTCTTTATTGTTTTTTGGTGATAAAGAATCTATTTCGCTGGTTTAGAAACGAACTCTCTTTCTTTATTTGGAGATCGCCATTTTGTGTTCAATGTTCCGATTTTACCAATTTTCAGCAACCTGTATGTCTATTTATAGTAATAATAGCTCAAACAAGAGCTGTCGGAGAACAGCGCAGCTCGACTATTCGATTTTTAAGAGAAGAATAAATCATATAGCCAGTATATATCATCAGAAAACAAGGCTAAAACAATGTGGGGTGGGATTGGGGGCGGGGCGGGTATAGAAACTCGGGCCGATATAAAATTATTGTTAGAATCTCGTACAAATTATAGTAAAATTTGGGGCAGGGTGTGAAATTTCAAAATCCAAAATTGCTGTCATTTTAAAGAAATTTGTGGCCGAAAGGCAATTCAGGGAGGGAGGGGATATCTGGCAATTTTTATTGTGGTCTAATTTCAGTTTTTTTTTGTGTATCTGAATTTAATCTAAAATGTTTTATATGTAAATGATTGCGTTAAAATTAAAATTTTAATATCCAAATAATGGAAGATAATGAAAACAATTCCCCTTCCCCTGTCCTCCATGGTAGAGCCTATAAACCAATGGGGGTGCAGGGCAGGGCGCATCATTATTATAGGTGTGTATTTGATAAAACAAACCAACACAGACATATGTAAAACAAAAACAAAAACAAAAAACATTCGGGTTGTGGTGGGATGGTTGTTGGATGGGGGTGGTGGGGGGGGGGGGGGGGGGGGGCGAAACATATTAATAAACTGATAAAACAAAACAATACAGATACATGCAAAAACAAACAAAAAAAAAAACATTCGGATGGTGGTGATGATGGGGTGGTGGGATGGTTGGGGTGGGCGGGGAAACATATTGATCAACTGATAAAACAAAACAACACAGATACATGCAAAAACAACAAAAACATATTCGGGTGGTGGTGATGATGTGGTGTGGGATGGTTAGGGTGTGGGGGCGAAACATATTGATCAACTGATTAAACAAAAACAGAGATATGTAAAAAAAATAAAAATACATTTGGTTGGTGGTGATGATGGGGTGGGGGATGGTTAGGGGATGGGGGTGTGTGGTAACAAAGCTATGTGTGTAAAAATTGACGAAAACATCACAGAAATATTTTTAAAAAACAACAGACTTTGAAGTGTGTGGGGGTGGGGGGGGGGGGGGGTGGGGGCCGGGCGATATAGTTATATGTGTAAGAATTAACCAAAGCAACACAGACATATATAAAAAAAAAATACATTTGGGTGGTGGTGATGATTAGGGAATGGGGTGTGTGGTAACATAGCTATAAGTGTAAACATTGACCAAAACAACACCGAAATATTTAAAAAGAAAAAAAAGAGTTTCGAGTGGGGTGTGGTGGGGGGGGGGGGGAAATAAAGTTATATGTGTAACACAGAAATATGTAAACAAAACAAGTTTCGAGTGGCGGGAGATGGGGGGGACAACATAGCTATGTGTAAAAAGAAAGTAGTTTCGAGTTGGGTGTGGGGCGGTGGTGGAGGCGGAACAATATAGTTATATGTGTAAGAATTGACCAAAACAACCCAGAAATATGTAAACAAAAATGTTTCGAGTGTGGGGGTGGGGGGAGAGGGGCGGAATCTATGTGTAAGAATTGACCAAAACTACACAGAAATTAAAAAAATATATAAAAAAATCGAGTTACGAGTTGGGGGGAGAGACGGGGTGCGAGGGGGGTGGGGGGCAGTGGGGGGGGGGGGATAGGGGCAACATATCTGTGTGTAATGATTGACCAAATCAACACAAAAATATGTCAAAAAATAAAATAAAAAAGTTTCGAGTGAAAACATAAGTAAAAATCGAGTTTCAAGTGGGGGGAGGTGCGGGGGTTGGAGAGGCGGGGTGTGTGGGCGGTGGAGGCAACATAGCTATGTGTAAGAATTGACTATAACAACACAGAAATATGTATAAAAAAAAGCAGTTACGACTTGGGGGAGGTCGTGGGGACGGGAGTGGGGGTGGGGCAACATAACTATGTGTAAAACAAATTAAAAAGTAGAGATTCGAGTGGGGGTGGGGGCGACAATATAGCTATATGTGTAACAATTGACCAAATCAACCTGGACATATGTAAATATAAAAGTGGGGGAGAGGGGAGAGGGGGCGGGGGCAACATAGCTATGTGTAAGAATTGACCAAAACTACACAGAAATAAAAATAAATTAACAAAAAATAAACAAGAGGCCTAAGAGGGCCTGTAGACGCTCTACTGTGTAAAACAGCATTTATCGGGAGATCAGGAGAAGTAGTCGGTACAAAGCTTGTGTTACCCGCTATAAACATGTGATTTGTTGCAAAACTGTAACTGTTTTTTTTCCTGTATATTTTAGTACAAGAGAATGAAATAAGCCATGCTTTTCAACAACCGAGTCTAACTGATCGATCATGATCAATCAACAACACTATCACTCCTGCAAGGTTTCACTGACATCCGGACAGGAGTTCAGGAGAAGTAGTCCGGTCAAAACAAGTGTATTAAAATATTTTAAAGGGCCATAACTGTGCCAAAAATCTTTCAACCGAAATATGGCGATGATATGCATAACTAACTTGGTACAGATCATCCCTGCAGTTTTGTTGAAATCCAGGCAAGTGTTCAAGAGAAATAGTCCAAATAAAGTATGTGTAGTTAAACCTTTAAAGGGCCACAAGTCAGACAAAAATCATTTAAGCGGAACACGGTGACGATATACATAACTATATTTTTAACATTATCTCCAATTTGGCGTGAAACTATTCTGTTTGACAAAATCTTTAAATTATATTTTTCTTTTAGATAAACAAAGTATGTGAAATCTGTTTAAATATGAAAAAAGAGTTCAACGCTGCAGCACTTGCGTGCATGAAATCGGCAGGAACTGTTTTGAAGCAGTACGTGCCTGTTCCACCAGCAACAAGAGTTAGTGGTTTCGTTAGGACCACTATGTGTAAATGTGGTAGATTTATTGTTATGAAGAACTGGATTTTGGCGAGTAAAACCGCTATTTGCTTGGATGGAAAGAAGTGTACAGACACTACTATCATACTGTAAATATTTGCCACGAGATACATGTGGAAAAAAAAACTTAAACTAGTACAGTGTGCTCGCCAATATTTGCGAATGGTCCTATAGAAATCACAGCACCCAAATGCAATGTCACCGTAGATCCGCACTGCACAACATTAACTATACAATGAAACACGCAACACAAAGAGTGGTGAAGAAAGGGTTACCGACTTGGAACGATCAGTAAGACAATGTGGTCGATTTAAAACTGCGGCTTAGCCAATAACAAGGACTGACAATTCAGTTCAAGATTGAAAAAAAACCGGGAGCGAAAAGTAAAGACGAGGAAGTACAGAAATGCGTAAAAATATCAGAGTAGAGGAAAACTATTTATTTTGACTTTTTGATTTACATTCGTGGTAACAACATTATAAATATAGATATTCTTTGCTTATATACACATTAGTTTGCTCGCTTATTGAAACACAGTAAAAGATAAACACATCCATTGTCCGTTGCTTTTTGTGACCATTAGTTCCACGTATTTATCAACAATGTTGACAGCAATGTCGATTGTTCAAAGTCAAAATCCTCTGTCAAGACAAATCCTCTATCCAGCAAGGTCTTGGTAGTTAAATGAATACAAATATCACGTATTATTTGACTAAGAACTGCAGACTGACCTCCGATACTGATTTGGGTCGACCGGAATATGTCTATTTAGTTGCAAGAGACGCAAGATTACAAATTACTAACCAATCAGATTTTAAAAAGGATTTTAATAATATTCCAGAATTGCTTAGTTGAATCATCTTATAAAGGTCATCATATATTTAAAGCTGGGAAACGCGCCAATAGAATATGGCAGATGGCAAAATAGGTTAGTATGTATAATGCTGACGACATTTAGTACAAATATATGTAAATCAAATGAACCTTCTTGGTAAACAACATTTGCAAGAGAACGACATTTCCGTTAACATTTTCGAAGGTTACAAACTTGGCGCAATTTCCTTTGCAATTTCATACTCTAAAACAAATAAATGTTGTAAAAGAAAATGAAAATTTCACTTATATACTATTTTTTCATCGCTTGTAACTGTGGGACAGCCTTTTCCCCATGGGTCAAATAGTAATGGAGAGGGTGCGACACAAGATTCTCAGCCCCTATTTTGACTAAGTTAGGGCCACAACTCTGTGATACTTGGTCCAAAATAAAAATTAAAAAACTCTTAGGTCACTATGCCATAGCATTTTGATAATGAACAAAAACACTGATAAACACCTTCAACTTAATTGCGCATCTTCACTTGTTGGTCAACATTCTTGAAAAGTTTGGTGACCATGGGTTAAATAGTCACGCGACATAAGTTTTTCACCCCTATTTTGACTAAGTCAAGGGCCATAACTCTGTGGATCCTGGTCCAAAATAAAATGAAAACCCAGGTGCGCATCTTCACTTGATGGTCAACTTTCTTGTAAATATAGATATAAAAATCGAACAGGAAAACTAGCATTCAAGGACGACAGTCGACCAAAAACACACACACAAAGAAAGAACAACTATATATAAAAATGAACAAAAAGCAAAATAAGACATCACAAACACACAAGGGTTGGAAATAGGGCTACTGCCTTGGAACGGTCAGTGGCAAAAAAAGACCGCTCGGGGTTAAACCAGGTTCTAGGTTGCACCAAACCTCACACTTACCCTACTTCATCCCAATAAAACGGAACAGTGTAAATAAAGAAATCCTCGTCATGAGCTATTCTCTAACTAACAAGGCAGCATTAATAGGCAATATAAGTAAAACACAAAGATGCTCGAGTATATATAAATACAAAAATGCAATAGCCCAGAAAGACACAAAGAAGGAACTCATTGACTTGGCAGAAGCCAGACATAAAGAGAACAAACCATTGAGGGCACGACAAACAAGATAGCAGACAAATATCAAACCGTGGGTTAAATAGTTATGGAGGATCACGCGACACAAGTTTTTCAGCCCCTATTTTGACTAAGTCAAGGGCCATAACGACGTCTAGGCGTTTCCGCAACTCCATTACATAGCATATAAAATATATAGTAAGTAGTAAAGCGTCCATCAACTCCGCAGTTCCGACACCTATGCTTTTATAATGGGAAACCATTTGGGACCCCGCTAAATGCATATATAATATATAGTAAGTAGACAAGCGTCGGAAAATCCCGCAACTCCGACGTCCCGATGCCTAGGCGTTTCCGCAACTCCGCTACCTATCTTGAATATAAATCGGCTGTCAATGCAGCGGAACTGCGGACTGTCGTGTGTTTTTTCTGCCAGGTAGAGGACTTGCGGAAATAATATTATGCTAGATAGCGGAGTGTCGGAGTTGCGGAAACGTCAAGAGCAGTTAGATGTGCGGACTTGCGACAAATGACATCAAACACCTTATAAGAAACAATAGTCTGAAGAGGGCCCGTATCGCTCTACTGCCTATATGGTGTGGGGTGTGGTGGAGTGGGGTGGGGCGGATAGAAGGATTGTGTTAGGGTTCCGGTGAAGAATTTCAACCCTCGGTAAACGTGATTTTATCGAAACCGAGGCTCTGCTGAGGTTCCGATTAAAACACTTATACCGAGGGTTGGAATTCCCTATCTGAACAGAATATCCTTGATAGATTCTTTTTCTTACATATCATAGACATGTTGCGCGTTGACGCCGCCAGCTACTAACGTTTTGTATGTTTTCCAGCATACCGGATGTTGGCTCGCGTGAATTTTATCTCGACCCTAGGGTGAGATGGAAAAATCTTGCCCCGGTAAAATGACGGATATCCTTGTCCGGTATGCAAGAAATGGCAGTATCAAACTAGCTTTTTATATAGTGTCTATAATTACCAAGATATAGGGGGAGGGATTTATTTGGCTCAAGTTTGGCTAGCTTTATAAAAAATCAAACTTTCGTTAATATAAACACTCAAACCAAGTTTGACCTAGGGGCGGGGCCAAAGTTGACCACATGGTCACCATTTGAACAAACTTGGTAGAGGACCATAAGCTGTGTGTAAATACAAAATATTAAACCGATGCCTCTTGTGATTTCAGAGGAGGAGATTATTAAGTTTGTCCCTATATACGTCTATGTAAAACATGTTGTAACAAGATGGACCAATTGGAGACAACTCACCAAGGGAGAATCAAGAATAAATAAATTTACAAATTTATTTACAACAAGATGAATATATATACAAATGAATACAAATGACAAAGTAGAAATATCAACGTTTTAAATCATGTTTTAAAATGAAGTTCTCTACACGTTAGATGGAATCATTTTACACTTAATTAATAATAAACGGTTCGGTTTTAATCAGACTGAATATCTGTATATGCTATATCACACGCTATTTTATATCTCGAAGCTATATCTTGCCGAGTCCTTCCGTTACAGTTCCCGGCCTTAATACTTCACTTCCGCGTTATATTGCAATCCCCTCATTAGCGGTTGCTATTCGTCTCGGTATCACACATACTTCCGTTGACGTAATTCACACGCGACGCCCACTCGCATGATCCTTACCAAGTCCCGGTATTACACATCCGGTGACGTTATCTGCGAAGCTTTCTGCGTAACCAGGCCCTCTTGCCTAGCGTCTCCGTGGCTACCGTCTGGTCTGTCGCCCAAATAGCGAATGCTGTCGTTCCCAAACCTTGGACCCCTTAGACCGCGCTCCCGACAATACGCTCTACATGCTTGCTCTTATCTATGCTCCTAGCGTACACGGCTACAACATATATACCCTGTCTTACAATGTTATCACAACATGTATGTTTATAACAGCACTAAGGTATCACCCTACCTAATAACTGATTGCAAAGCAATCTTTATTCAGAATGAATAAATCCGAATTCTAAACCTTCTTCGAATAGACATTATGCTAAACTTTAACAAAACGTGTAAAACAATTACAGATGTAATTTATCGACAATGAAATCTCACATGTCTAGACGTAACGCAAAACTTACAACATAATAATTCAACCATAGACTGAATGAATAATTGGTTTTACATCCCGTTAACACATTATAGGCGGCTTTAATGGTACAGCGACCTCAGAGTGATTGAATAATAATGACAATATGAAAAACAACCTCAGAGAGATTTATACTACACAATAAACAATAACCGTTTATGCAATAACGTAATGACAGTTAGAAACCTCCGTGGAAAAAGTACATACAATCTGAATCGCATATTCCATTTACTATCTACAGAACAACTGGCATTGTCAATAATGTAAATATATGCCCCAATAATCTTATCAGACAATAATTTGCTAAAATATTCTGACGTTAGAAAACGTACAAGAATTAAAGACAATATCCTGCTAACTATCTATGGCTTTTCCCATGTTTACCGGCAGATATTTACTTCAGAACAACAATTAAATATGACAATAATTTACAGCAAATAAAATAGATTTGACTTACCCCTTGCCGTTATGGTATTGGTCACTAACTACCCTGGATAATGGCTTGAGATCCTGTGACAAGTTCTTACGATTTCGACACCCATATATACAGTCCTTACACGGATACCCTGGTGGAACACACCATCCATGCAAATGTCATGTTATTCGGACTGCTCGAACTGCACGTAGTGTCGTAATTTTGAACTCTATATCTTATATAAGAAATTATATACATTTATTAGGCCCGCACTGGTAAATACTGGCAAATTTACTCATAATACAGAGCCTGTAAAATCATATCTTTTTTTAATAGTTGATGGATTTTGATGAAATAAACGCCAAAACAACTTATTCTTTATCAATAGAATGAATCTAGTAAAATATCAGTTATTAGATATAGGCATCGATTAAAACTGATGCGCCTGGCAAAAATCTACCCAAAATTCCTATGAAAAATCAGGGGAAATGAGGCCCGACAAACACAGTTAAAAACTCTAAGTAAATATGCACTGATTTTTGTTACAATCATTATTAAGTTAATATGAACGTTTGGCACCGCTCACACTGTCCAGCTGGAAATATTCACAAGTAGGTATTATCATGCATGTTCTTGGATCAACATCAAATATAACTACTCACAGTAAAGTCACTGTTTGACTGCATTCCAGACTTGGCAAACACCTCTGATAATAAATGGATGCTTGCTGCATGATGTTAATCAAAATGTTGTGAGTTTATTTGTGATATAACTTTCATCAAACCTCTATTCCAGTTTTGTCTGCTTGCTATAAATGGGAAGGAAGAACAACAAGAGGGCCAGGGCCATGATGGCCCTAAATCGCTCACCTGCGGGCAGTCATGTTTTGAGCAATCTTCGTCGAGTGTCACTCAAACATCAAATCAATGTGACTGTAGCTTTGTTCAATAAAGATGTAAGAAAAGATCCCCTCCGACTGGCAGCCATGTTTTTTTTTTATCGAATCAACATGCTTACGCTATTTTTAATCACACAAAGTCACCCTTGAGCACTATATGCTCAGGTGAGCTAAAACACGACAGGGTGTTGTTTCAGCTCCATATAATGCACTGTATGCAAAATATTTTATATTATTAAATCTATTATGATGACAGGAATGGATGTTTTATAGCTGATAGCATTAACAAAACTCTGGTAAAAGTTTCCATATAGGGAAACTGCCAGCCCACTGGCGACTATATGTTTTGATGAATCAACCCAGTTTGAACAAACTTGGTAGAACATCCTTTCTGTGAAATTATTTTGAAATCCATTGAGCGGTTTCAGACGAGAAGAATTTTTAAGTATTCCATATAGGAATATAGCAAATATAAGCGCCGCCCCCTGGGGGCAATGTTTGTTTATGAACCAACCCGGCTTAAACAATATTGGAAGAGGCCAACCCAAACGTCATTTCTGTGAAATTAGTTTGTAATGGGACAGCGATTTTCAGACAAGAAGGTTTTTAAACATTTTCTGATACAGTTATACAGCGAAACTGCCGCCGCGGCCATGATTTTTGACGTATCAACCCGGCTTGAACAATCTTGGTAAAGTATCACCTAAACATCATTACTGTGAAATTGTTTTGAAATCCATCAAGCGGTTTCAGACAAGAAGATTTTTTAAGTTTTCCATATAGAAATATAGCAAAAATAAGCCCCGCCCTCTGGCGGCCATGTTTTTTGATGAATCAACCCGGCTTGAACAATCTTGGTAGAGTGTCACCCAAACATCATTTCTGTGAAATTATTTTGAAATCCATCAAGCGGTTGCAGACGAGAAGACTTTTAAAATGTTCCAGCTTGATTTATTTCGGTTGCTATGGCAACCAGAGTTCTATATGGATTTCCATAATTTGAACAATCTTGAAAGAAGATCATCCAAAGATCATTCCTGTGAAGTGTCGTCAAAATTGGTCAAGCGGTTTAAGAGCAGAAGTCGTTAAAAGAAATTGTGCACCCACGGACGGACGAAGGGCGATCACAATAGCTCTCCCTGGAAAATGTCGGGAGTATAGTCAATGCCGTTTTGTGAAAGACTGCATGTTTCAGTTGTAGAATTTAAATGTGGCATTGACTCTCCAGAAGAGAACAACTCAATGTCTTGAAAAATCAAAAATATATATGTGCGGTAAAAAAAAAAGATCACAATTAAGCGCTGTCCGTAAATTAAGTTTCAAGGTTGATTTAACATTCACAGGGACCTATATATTCAAGGTCAACTCCAACCACAGTAGCCATATAACTAATCCCTGAATACAATAAAGGAATACAAAGTTTCATGATGATAGAATTTAAGATTTAGATGATAATTAAAAAGGAGACTTAATTTCATGTGGTACATCATACATACAAGCTCTCTTATCACGCAGAAATATGTAATATGTAATAGTCTGGTCTCAACGAGTTGGCTTATTTAAACACCAAGATGGGCATAGTCAACAAGCTGAGACAGACTCTATCTTTTTCGTAGCATGGTGTGCTTAGTAACAGTGACATCATAATGACCGTACTCTAAATTCCAATATCCGGTAGTTGTAGTATGGTGTAGCTACGCCCCTTTAGTTACCCTAAATTAAACGATTTATTGCTCTGCATTCATCAAAGAAAATGTCACCGACCATGCTACAAGTATATTTATACAAAATTTATATATATATTTATATATATCACCTACCTCTGGTAAATCCTATCACCATGGCAACCAAGAGGTAACATAACATCCACATCAAATGCATCTTCATATGGTTCTACTGCAAAATTAATCACATTGTTTACCATCTTAAAAGTTACATTACATACTTATGCAGACCTAATAACACAGTTTATAGCTCACCATCACACCAAACTGCAAACCTTTTATATGGCAATCAAATAGTTTCTATCAGGGATAGAAAATGCCAAACAGTCCAAGTCTCCCGATCTTGTAGATAATTTTACACCTCCTATCCACCCAGACCAGACCTCCCCTGTGCACACAGCCCTCCATCCACATTTTTAAGATTTGTTCAATAAAATGCTAAATACCGTATTTACCCTATAAGTTGGGACAGGATATATTAATTACAAAAACTGATGTCCCAAATTATATATTTTCAAAAAATAATTATTTTTTTAGTGTCCCAAAAGATATTATAAGGATTAACCCTAAGATATATGCACAATCCCCAATGCCCCCTGTATCTACAACAACAGAAAACCCTCTACATTGAAGCAGCGTTATTCTCCATTAGTTGAAGATGAATAAAAAGACTTATCTAGGACTATCTAAGATACCCTGTTTGCAATCCAGGGTATTCTCCGATAGTTGAAGATAGCTGAATATAGTGCAATACAGTGTGTGTGTGTGTGTGTGTATTTCTAAGGATTATAGTCCCTCCACCTACGACAGGCGTCCTACCCGACGATTATAGGCACAATGTCTGGACTTTTATCTGTGTGTTGTTGTGTGATGTGATGATATGTCTACTTGAAGCAGCGAACTCAATGGCTTCTTTATAGTGCTGCCACACTGGTATACCACGCCGCAGTAGACATGATACCCCCACCCGCCAGTCACATTATTCTGACACTGGTCAATCAGTCGCAGCACTACCCATTATTTGCTCGTCAGGCAAGGGTTACAAATGACTACTCCATTTTTAAAGTCTTTGGTATGACGCGGTCAGGGGACTCGAACCCACGACCTCCCGAATGCAAGGCAGACGCTATAACAATACAGCGCAAAATCCTTGGCCTATATCTTTCAATTTGATAACTTTTGCAATGGTGTCTAAAATTTGCTGTATCATGTTGATTTCGACTTTTATAAATATTAAATCAATGACAACCTGAATCAGAAAATTTCTTTCAAAATAGTGTTTTATATATACATGTTTACATAAAAAACCAATAATAAACCAGCCAGCCAGTAGTTAACACCTTCCTATTGACAGAAAACACGATTTTCTGAAATAGCCTAAAGGGAGGAAATACCTTGCAATCAGCTGTTGATCAGCCGTTTATTGTGTTTATTGTGTGTATAAAATCAGTGTTGCGTGAACTGAGTTCGTGTGGATTAAATAACATAAGCCTGAGGGAGGTTTTATAACGATGTAATTATCAGGATGTAATTATTAGGTAATGATTTAAATGCTTTATGAAATAATGATTTAACAAACTTATACAAACTACAGGTACTACCCACAGGTTGCTGTATCGATTACCGATCGGGAACTAAAAAAAATATATACATACCTTTTTTCAGGAAATCTTAAAATATGTCTGTTTTCAACAAATAACAGGGGAAAAAAATGTTTTAATACCTTTTTTATATATATTTTTTTTTTTTTTTTTTTTATTTTCTTTTTTGTGTGTATAATTACGGGATTTACCGATGCATTTGCACATTAAATTTGATAATTTGTTGGCCAAAATGTGACTGTCCCAATTAAAATATATTAAAATTATGGAATTTTTATGAAATTTGAGATATGTCCCAAACTAAAAATAATTATTTTTCGAAAATTCAAGGTTGTCCCAATCCTTACAGTGTCCCAAAATATACGGAAAATACGTACTGTTATACTTGGTTTTCAATATAAAAAAAACACACTCTATATACCATATAATATGGTACATTGTACATAGTCAATCTCATTAAGATAAGACCCTTTATCACGCTATGATACTCTAAGCTACTAAGGATCTGACAACACTGCATTGGAGGTCACGTCAGATTGACCTTTAATACTATTAGCCAATCAGATTTCAGCCTCCAAAACTGATCGGTATTGCATCACTGCGCATGTCGTGTTTCAGTAAAACGCTGTGGAGCTGTCTACGCTCGGTATTGAAAAGAGACAATGTCCATAACGTTTAGCTTATAAAACACAAAATAATTGTGTTGACAAACACAACACACCAACCATTATTGAATATTTACTGGAAAAAAAAAGATTGTTTGACAGAATTCAATAGCTGTACAAAATCATGTACCGATTCGTCGGATTGCATGAACTCTGACTACAATTAAACTTGCGGGTCAATAGCAGACTTCGCTATCAACTGAGCTAAGCGGGCCAGATGTACAATATGCATCTTACTATTTAGATATCTAATGTCTTAATAATTTCGTTGGAATATATATTTTCAAAACACCTGACTGCGCCCATGATTTGTTCGTATTACTGATGTAAAATATGCCATGTGTGTTTCGAAAATATATATATATATTCCACCGAAATTATTACGACATTAGACTGATTAGTACTCTAAATAGTAAGCCATAGTACATTTGGCCTGCTTAGCTCAGTTGATAGCGCTCTCGACTGTTGACCTGTGAATGTCATTTTAGTTTGGGTTCAATCCCACGAATCGGTTTTATGGGGATGGAAGGCGCGCGCCCACACACAAACAGCAAAAAAAATAAACATGTCCAAAGTTTGTGAAATTCTGAGTGGGGCGTAGGCATTTCTAGCGTAAATGTACGCCCACGAGAAAATGGCCTTTCTTTATTATATTTTCTTGCATCTTTTACTAGATACAGACTTTTTTTTAGGGGGTGGGTGTAAACCTACGCCCCACATTTATTTCGATGAAATACTTATGTTTTTCAGACAACAATTCGAAAATTACGACATATACCGATATGGGTATGAAACATATGTGGTACGAATAATATTAAAGTCGATTTCGTTCATTTTTAATCCGTACATTCAACACAACCCGCTAGGCGGCCGATTCAACTTTACTTTACATTGTATGGGATCGGAAGAGAAGTTTAAATATGGAATTAAAACAGTAATTTGATTAATTTAATCACAGGTAGGTCACCTTTCAGTGACTTTTACGTTCATCTTTCATTATATATATATTATTTGCAAAACATTCAATGGAAAACTACGAATTTAACGATTTTGGTTTCCGACCTGTAATCAGGGCGTGAAATCAGGGTGGAATTTGCTAACGGGTATTTAACTTAGCGATCTAACCTGGGATAAAGTAAAAAAATATTTTTTTTAAAAACAGCAAAAAAAAACGTTGAAATCCCGATGTTAAATATTATTGAACTAGTCTGTCAACATGCATTGTGCTTTATAACCTAAATATTTATGTATAAACGACATACTCTAGCCCGTCGTCAGATGATTGCCTGTCCCCTCTACAACATCCGTTTGTTCATAGGCCGCCTCGCTCAAAACAGAAAATATTTCTGGAATTTTGGTTCAAGGCCATTCACTTTCGAACCTGAATTTTCTACCACAAATAATGTCATGCAATGGATTTTAATTAGAAAACAGTATGGTTGTTAAGTTAATACTCACACACAATTTCAACTTCTATCCCCTCAAATAAATTAGTGAAAATTCGTGAATTTCATTAAAAAAATTCCAGTGTTATTCGCAAAACAACTCCTTGAATGTATCACTACTGCGCATGTCCGTTTCAATTTTCAGGACGAGTGTATTTGTCGGCCCCTCATATGTGATCAACTTCTCATGAAAACTTTGAAATACATTATTTGGGTTCATAAAAAGTCAACAAACGATGCAGTATATGGAGATACAGGGCGATAACCGTTATATATCGAAACTGTAGTGGCATCTGTAAACAATTTTGCAAAAAATATTTACATTAATCCGTCATCTTTGTTATATAATGCGTTTACCGAAAGGTGCTCAGTGTATAATAAAGGAAAAAATAGCTGGGTCTCAATATTCATTTGATTTTAGAGAAAAACAAATAACAATGATAACAATAAGATTAATATTATGTACACAATCAGGTCAGCAAAGTCAGCAAAATCATAAAAAGTCAGCGTTTTCTACCTATTTTCAACTTCCAAATGAACCATGAAAAACCAAATTAAAAACGCTGATTTTGCTTAATGTATTTTAATATATGTTGTTTTATGGAGATATAAATTAAAAAATGATTCATTATCTTTAATAAGTAAATAATTAAAAAGGTCAGCGTTTTCTCAAAGGTCAGCGTTTTCCTCACCAATTTTGGCGCGTAGCTGACGTCAGCTATGAAAGTCAACGAAAAAAACGACCCTCTTTGTTATATCATGCGTTTGCTGAAATTTGCTCGCTGTATAATAAAAGAAAACATAGCTGGGTCTCAAGTATTCATTTGATTTTAGAGAAAAACAAATAACAATGATAATGATAATAAGATTAATATTCTGTACACAATCAGGTCAGCAAAGTCAGCAAAATCATAAAAAGTCAGCGTTTTCTACCTATTTTCAACTTCCAAATAAACCATGAAAAACCAAATTAAAAACGCTGATTTTGCTTAATGTATTTTAATATATGTTGTTTTACGGAGATTTACATTAAAAAATGATTAATTATCTTTAATAAGTAAATAATTAACAAGGTCAGCGTTTTCTCAAAGGTCAGCGTTTTCCTCACCAATTTTGGCGCGTAGCTGACGTCAGCTATGAAAGTCAACGAACAAAACGACCCTCTTTGTTATATCATGCGTTTGCTGAAATTTGCTCGCTGTATAATAAAAGAAAACATAGCTGGGTCTCAAGTATTCATATGATTTTTAGAAAAATTAGATATTAAATAATATCAGTTGCAGTCAAAACACTTAGCCAGCGTCACAAAACAAAAACTAATATATCACTTTGAATCCAGTTGGCTGAACAGAATACCCAGGTGCAACTCCGAAGATGTAGGAAAGTTACGTACTTATTCAAATCAAAATCATCTAGAAATTTGAAAATTATTTAACAATTATCAAAGATCCAGAAGTAAGATTACAATTAAGAATTAGTGCGCATCGTCTTGAGATTGAAGCTGGACGATATAACAATATTGCTGTAGAAAACAGGCCCTGTAGAATGTGTAATCTTAACGAGATAGAAGATGAGAGTCAGTTCATGATATCCTGTCCTATATATGACAAAGAACGTTTTATACTTCAATCAGAGGTGACACGTTTATATAAAAACTTTACCAGTTTGTCCCAAGAAAATAAGTTCTTGTGTTTCTAATGAGTAATGAGAGTGAAAATGGTCATAATTTTGCATTGCAGAGATGTTGAGATTTTATTTTATTTTCAGTAGGTGATAAAATTTGTGTTACTCGGTTTTTATCTTTAGGTTCTATAGTAAAATAAAAATCTTTGGCAGAGCAAAAATACCATAATTTTTAAGATTTTGATTTTAAAACATACATATATTGAATCAATGTGCATGAATGTGCATGAAATAGGCAGGGTTTTAAAAGAGTCACTCTGTAGATACCTTAATTTTAACAGTAAACTTGGTTGAACATCAAGGATAAAGACCGAGTTTATCACCTATCAGAATGTATTGGTTATGTCTTATTTCTGGTCACTGATTGGTCAGTTTTTTTGATGATGCTCTGTCAAAATTATATATTTACATGTAATAAAATTAGATCAGGCACAACAAGCATAACGAAATGATAAAATCATGTGAAGGTTCTGCCAATCAAAATTTGACACAGATTTATAAAATGAAGCATACACAGACTGTCACTTTTATTAATATGCTGTTTCAGCTATTCTAGTTATGTAGTTTAACTGTGTTTGTCCAGTGAAGTAATATCTTATTACTTCACTGACTTCACTGGTTTGTCCATGTGTTCCCTTGTTTGTTTTTGGTTTGTTTTGTTGTTGTTGTATTATGTCCCCTTGTGTATTCATATAAGCTCTAATTAACCAGAATCACATATGTAAGTTTGTTAATAAGTTCTCTTTGGTCTATTACAAACATGATGTTTACGCCAGCAATGGCCCAAAATTGGAAAATAAAATATATTCAATTCTATAAAAAAAAACACGTACCCTGTATAAGTCGTGCTAGCCTACATAGTTTGATTAAGGATGACCGAAAGGTTAGTAACCTTACGGCTTCATAAACGTGAAGGATTCATGAAAGAAATGGTTTACAAACAGACCTAACAACAAACAGATAATGAGATTACTTCTTTCTCAAACATTCATTGACTTTGATGAAAATACATTCAAAGGATTCATAATGAATATCGAAATGCGATAATACCAATTTATTTTTTGTTTTCAAAATTAAAAATTGTATAAAAAGCTGTTTAAAGTTAAACATATCTATATTTTTGGCTTTTCCCTTAAAAACCAAGCAACCGGCGTCGTGAAACTTTCCTTTAAACTCAAACTCATTTTTTTTTGTTTAAAATGTTAAAGTAAGGAAATTACTATCATTAGAAAAAGAAATAAATTTGTGAAGAGTTTTGACATAAATGAAACGTATGTGCATACAATTCTTCATGATATGCGTGTTCAAAGTCGGACAATATTTTATAATTTTTTCGCACTGATGCTGTATTGAAACACCTACTCTTTACACGACTTACATGCTCGGCGTATCACTGACGTATTAATATTAGGTCTTTGGACATATTGATGAAAGTCAATGTTCATGATGTATACAATGTTCGTTGAAAATGGGTACGTAACACTGTATGTAACGTAACACTGTATGTAACGTAACATCGTATGTAACGTAACACTGCATGTAACGTAACAATGCACGTGTAACAAGAATGCAGTGTACAAGTACACATAGCACGTACCCACGAGCGAAAAAAGTGTGCACAAACACATTTCTGAGGCCCTCCCAACGGGGGTCCATGTTCCCTTGTTCCCTGAAAAGATGACCCAATTTTCCCTTGTTCCCCAAATATATTTTGCTTTGTTCCTCAAATATATGTTCCAGTGTTCCTTTGTTCCCCAAACATATTAACAATGTTCCCTTGTTCCCCAAAAGTAATGGCCATGTTCCCTTGTTCCCCAAACCCCTGGAGACCCTCATTTATCAGCATACTTATTATCAACATAATTGTCAGTAACAAATATTTACATACCTTCTTCCAGTTAAAGCAGGACCTGTTTATTATACGTCTATCTACAGTCCCTGGTTATCTGCAGTCCCTGGTTAAAGTGATACTGCTGTATCGAGGTTTATTATACGTCTATCTACAGTCCCTGGTTATCTGCAGTCCCTGGTTAAAGTGATACTGCTGTATCGAGGTTTATTATACGTCTATCTACAGTCCCTGGTTAAAGTGATACTGTACAGAGGGGGCGCGTGAATTACGATAACGAAAATGAAAGCACTTGCCACATGATGAAGGACAGATTATTTAAAGGGACACATGGCAATCTTGACCATTTAAAACATCGCGGCGTCCCTTTAGTTTGTCTTTATAACATGTAATTGTTCAATCATTAATTGTAAAAATAGAATAAGGCAAATCGATTTGCATATTATTAACTGTTGATTATATTGCAGTAATACTATTTTGTAGAAGAGTAACTGAAAACTCAACGTTTTATTTAATTATACACAAGCAGGTTTTAAAGTCAAAATGATATTGGATTAATAAGTCGAGACACTAATTGTAATGCTTGATAAAAGCTTCAAGATTACCTTGCGCCTCTTTTAATTGGATTTTATTTTATTTTTAATATTGGTCTGTTAAAAATTCAAAGTTCACATGCCACACGTGGACGAGTATTGTTGCATTATAATACAGAATACTTGTTTCATCTTACACATTAGTTTAATCTAGTATACTCAGGAACCTTCATTTTTTCCCCGCAAGTATACTATCAATCTCTCCCAGAGGCCATTACATTGTATGTGTATGCAAGAAACGACAACTCTGGGTAGAGACTAACGGTAACGAAGAATTACGATGATGGGTTACATTTACCGTTACATACGCATTATGAATATAATGCTAAGATATTTATAATTTACAGTAACTAATATTAACATACCTTCTTTCAGTTTATGTGCTTCTTTACTGAGGGCACGACTTCGATTATGAAAGTGAAGGCAGACTTTTTAATTACCACGAACGTACTAATGCTGCTGTATTGGCCCCTTATACCTCATTCCAGTTTAAATGCTGCTGTATTGGGGACTGAGTGTCTTTGTTTTTAAAGCCTTTGAGATAAGAAGGCTAAATGTGTTGGATAATAGTAATTAGTGTACAAAACACATTTTGTTATTAAACTATATGAAACTTACTCTTTATATTAGGACCAGTTAACTTAATTTTGTTTTTGTTTTTTTCTGTTTTTTTTAACAAAGATTTCAAATGTTATTAAAGTTTTTTTATTTATTTTTTTATGTTTTCTATAAAAGGTGAAATAAAGTTATTTTTGATTTAAATGACTGTCATCTTCTCCGCATATATTATGCGATTTAAAGACTTTTTAAAATGTATTAATAATAACAATACCATGCATGATTGAAAATATTTCTTGAATTGTTACTTTCAAAAGCTTTATAATTATATATCGTGTTGATGTTGAAACACTAGTACTTTTGCATAAGTACACATAACTATTGCATGTACCTATATACATATATGTTTTGTATCCTCATGGCTCTGATGACCTTTTGGAATTTTGCTGAATAAAAGACGTGATATTTGTTTGTTTAATTAAAGGGAATGTAGCAAACACGCTTTATTATTGAGCGTTCTGAAAAACTTGGAAGAAAGTGAAAGAATTATCAAAATCGGATGGTAAACAAAAAAGATATGACCATTTGAAGGTTGTTCTAAAACGGATATGGGAGACGCCATTTTGGAGAACTATGGCGTCATAGTTCCAAATTACCATATATGGAATATTGATCAATATCATTTAAAGCAAAGAAAGTCGCAGCAAATGAATTCAAACCCGTTACCGCATTAATGCATTATTTTCATTAAGTATACATATTTTTCATACAGTTGCTGTCATTTGTTCCTATTAATCAGTAATGTTTCATATTCATAAATATTCCATATATGGTAACAAGAACTGTGATGTCATAGCTTTCAAAATGTCGGCTTCCATATCCATTTCAACAGAACATTTAAATAATCATATCTTCTTTGGTTATCATCCGATTTTGAAAATTATTTCACCAAAATTAATTTTTTTCAGAACTCTCAATAATAAATATAATTTGGCTGTGACACTACATTCCCTTTAATTATAATGACCCAAAACGTAAGCCAGAAAATAACAGTGTGGCTATATAAGGTGGATAACCCAGTCTCTTCCCTGTTTGTACAAGCCATATGGAGTACACATTTATAAAATAATGACGTAATTTTGTATACACCTTGTACATTTGCGCAATCGAACACACAATAGACCAACCTCCGAGCAGCGATATCCCTGCCACTACACAAATCACATGACGATAGCTGATGCCATGTGATTAAAAAAAAATGGTGATACACAGGTAATGCTTGGTACAGCAAACTCTTGCCGTAACCAACAGGCAATTGGCAATAACACCATCACCTTCGAGAAGATGTTGAAAACATTCAACCTCTTTTGGCTTGGGTGTAATCTCTTTATTAAATTTACGACATCTTATATAAGGTTATCAACGGAAAACATGTTTGTTTACAAGTAACCTAGTAACCGATGTGCATATTCACTAAAATGGAATTTTGTTTATAAATAAATTATTTTTGTAACCAGATACCGTTTCTCACACTATTTTCCTATATTATGAACAAAGCAAGTTGAAATATTGACCAACACATTTAGATTTCAGCTATAAATGTTTGGTGACAGTGATTACTGTAACAGAAAGGGGAAGTAACCAATGCGGGGCGTTACAATAGACTGAAAATGGGATAGTCTCTATCACCCAGACACACTCAAGCTGACTGCGAGTCTGAACTCGTGGTTCATTAAAATGTTTGACCGATAGACGGCGCCAAACGTCAAAACTGACTGCGACATGACGTCATTCTGACCGCAACTTCAAAGTGCACAACATTAGTTCCAATGGGATGTGTGTACGTCCTTATTAAATATACAATAAACTTCGTTTTTTTTTGTAGTTTCTCTAAAACATAATATAATCTATATTACAAAATGATGTTTAAAAACTTAATTTTTAGCATTAATCGTGATCCGCTGACCTTGTTTGGGTTAATTTCATTTCACAACATTGCGCGTAACGTCAAGTAATTGTTGACGCCGTCGTGATGGGGGTGATTCCCATAACAAACTGAAGTTGACCAATCACCGGATAGTGATATTTTTTTGTTCAGACCTCGTTTTGTTGTCACAAATTTTAAAGAAGCTTTACTCCAGACCATCGTGTGGACTTCTTGTCAGTTGAGGTTTACCACCACTAATTACATGTAAACCTCGACGGTGCATCGAATGTAGTTTGATTTTGTGGTTGTATATATAAGAAGCGTATTAATAGATTTTACTGGATCACTGATGAACATTTTCGAAATGTCGACTCTATGCTTACACTTTTAAGCAACCATCAATGAAAACATCTGTACCCTTGACCTGCTTAGTAAACAAACAAGAACATTCGTACATGTCTTGTGACCCTACATAAGTGGAAACATAGTTTTCTATATGAACATTAAACTGTTGCATTATCCATACTTGAGTTTAATTTGCAGCAAATCATTAATATGTGACACTTTAACATTGGTGTCTATGGGGAAAATAATTAGTGGTTTCATACCTTGAGAGAAGTCTCGCGAGAGGTCTGGATGATCGTGACTACAAATGGGAGCCATGATCATGTAGTGAAAACACTTTGTTGAATGTAGTACAATGTAATACAGATAGTAGTATGTTTTACAAATTGAAGCAGGGACTGTATATAGACGTAATATAAACGGGTCCTGATTGAAATTAGGCCACTCGGACGTTCGGTACCTGGCTGATTCGGACCGTGGGCGATTCGGACCGCATTATAATTTCCTGATTTCGGAACATAAATAGTAAGCTCTAAATTAATACAATGGTGTGTGCCACCATGTAACGTAAGTACTATGGCAATGTTCATTCTTCAAAGAGTATGTTGTTAAGTTGCAGTTTGTACACATGTAGAGACAGCTAAGGTTATGACACATGCCTGGAATCCCCATGCTTTCAAGGCTTGCATATTGATAATTTGGATGGAAAGGAAGGCAGACAAACATGTAAGTATTCACATGAATAAAGACAAACCAGTTCATCATTATTATATAGACCATTCACTGCAAGTCATGCCACACATATGCATATAGACCAAACATGTCAAAACATGTCACTCATGATATACATATAGACCCATATAAACCAACCACTTCATAACGGGTCACCCTTCATATGTGTATAGACTAACCACTTCAAAACATGTTACCCTTCATATGTATATAGACCAATCAATTCAAAACAGGTCACCCGTCATATGTGTATAGACAACCACTTCAAAACAGGTCATCTACCAGAATTATATAGACCAACCACTTCAAAACAGGTCACCCGTCATATATATGTAGATCAACCACTTCAAAACATGTTACCCATCATTAGCATATAGACCAACCACTTTAAAACATGCCACCCTTCATTTGTATATAAACCAGTCACTTCAAAACAGGTCACCTACCAGAATTATATAGACCAACCACTTCAAAACATGTCTCCGATCAGAATTCTATAGCCAACCACTTCAAAACAGGTCATCCACCATAATAATAATAGACCAGCCACTTTAAAACTGGTCACCCATCATAATTATATAGACCAACCATTTGAAAAACAGGTCATCTACCATAATTATATAGACCAACCATTTTAAAAACAGGTCACCTACCATAATTATATAGACCAACCACTTCACATTGTTTGACAGATACGTTTTTATAAGTCAATAAATAATCTATTCTGTTCTGTTACTTTAGCCAACCAATTGAACTTGGTAATGACATTATAAATGCTTATTCCTAATTAATTCAACAACTCGTGTTAATTAATTCAACAACTCGTGTTAACTGGTTAACCGTATAAAGGTTAGGCTTGTTGCCGTCAATACCTCTGAAAACACAATATTACTCATCATGCCTGCATCAACAGACATAGCAACATATTTGTTTTATAAAATGTCATGACTTCGTAATGTTGGTTTTAAGTGTTTTATACGAATTTTGACCAATTAAATGTTTTATACGAATTTTTACCAAATAATTTTTGACTTAATGGCATAAACCCTATTAAAAATAAACCATGGACCCGTGTTATCCTCGCCCTAGGTTTTGCGATATAGTAAATCGAAACACTGTTTAAAAATACCCGGAATACACACGTTTGTTAACATGTCATACAATCTACAATTATCCCAAAATATATCGCCTTAAATGCATATGTTCCCTAGATGTCTAATTTGTAAATATCACATTTTACAACTCTGACAATATTCCAACTCCGTCTATCAGATATAATGCTTTTTTTCATGACGTATGTCAGCAAATAGAACTGCTTGACATAGTGACTCTTTTTAATTAACCTTGCTTGCTTACAACCATAATCATTAATATTCATTATTTATTTATTAATGAAATTTATAAACAACTTACCCTATACACGTTTTTAGTATAGTAGTGAATAGTCAAATTTCAACTTACATATATTACTTAATATTAACACGCATATCAACTAAATGTCCCCGTTTATAAATTTCCTTTTTTTTTTATTTGTTTCTAGAATGATACAAAATGTCTTCTGAATTGTTCCAATTATCCATAGTTTTTAATGTGAAAAAAAATATATTTTACAGCTCAACCAAATGTTTCAAACCCCACCACAAAAGCAAAGTGGTTGATCACAAAAGCAAAGTGGTTGATAATGAAATCACCCATTTTCTGAATTTTCCTCCATTAAAATTAAAGCATCTGTTTCAATAATTTACTTTTTTTTTTAATTTTCCATACATTAACTTTTCAGAATGGAATGTTTAGATTTTCACACATATTCATGTACTTTTCTTTAAACTTTATATAGTTTTCCAATAAACCACAAGAACATCTTCTCTTTGATAAAATGAAATCACAATGTTTTGAAGTGGTTGGCTTTATAATTCTGGTAGGTGACCTGTTTTGTAGTGGTTGGTCTATGTAATTCTGATAGGTGACCTGTTTTGTAGTGGTTGGTCTATATAACTCTGGTAGGTGACATGTTTTGTAGTGGTTGGTCTATATAACTCTGGTAGGTGACCTGTTTTGAAGTTGTTGGTCTATATGATTTGTTAGGTGACCTGTTCTGAAGTGGTTGGTCTGTATAATTATGGTAGGTGACATGTTTTGAAGTGGTTGGTCTATATAATTCTGGTAGGTGACTTGTTTTCAAGTGGTCGATACCTATACAAATGATGGGTGAGATGTTTTGAAGTGGTTGTACATATGCTGGGTGACATGTTTTGAAGTGGCTGGTCTATATACAAATGATAGGTGACATGTTTTGAAGGGTTGGTCTATATAATTCTGGTAGGTGACCTGTTTTGAAATGGTAAGTCTATATAATTCTGGTAGGTGAACTATTTTGAAGTGGTTTGTCTATATACAAATGATGGGTGACATGTTTTGAAGTGGCTAGTCTATATAATTATGATGGGTGATCTGTTCTGAAGTGGTTGGTCTATATAATTATGATGGGTGACCTGTTTTGAAGGGGTTGGTCTATATAATTCTGGTAGGTGACCTATTTTGAAGTGGTTGGTCTATATACTTCTGGTAGGTGACCTGTTTTGAAGTGGCTGGTCTATTTACAAAAGATGGGTAACATGTTTTGAAGTGGCTGATCTATATATATATGATGGATGACATGTTTTGAAGTAGTTGGTCTATATAATTCTGGTAGGTGACCTGTTTTGAATTGGTTGGTCTATACACATATGCTGGGTGACCTGTTTTGAAATGGCTGGTCTATACATATATATGATGGGTGACATGTTTTGAAGTGGTTGGTCTATATATATATATGATGGGTGATATGTTTTGAAGTGGTTGGTCTATATAATTCTGGTAGGTGACCTGTTTTGAAGTGACTTGTCTGTATACAAATGATGGTGACATGTTTTGAAGTGGTTGTCATAAGCATGCAGCCACATAAACAATACAAAGCACATGACACATAGCAGCACATCTATGAAAATTAAGAACATAATAAGAAATGAAGGAACATAAAAACTTATAAAATTGTGTAGTTATATATAAACCAAAACAAACACAATTTCATATTTATCTGCGGTTATATGCATACAGGAAGTAAATCACTGTGGTATTCATGCCTGGTGTAGGCGTTGGGTGGGTGGGGTGGGGGATAAAACAACATACTCTAGCCCGATTGCCTGTCCCCTCCCCAACATTCGTTTGGTCCTAGGCCTATATGCTTAAGCTTTCCACTTCTAGACCGTAAGTTTGTTTCTCCTTGCTCAAAATAGAAAATATTTCTGGAATTTTGGCCGGTTTCTGTGGTCTTCAACATCATAAACAGGGGCGTAGCTGCCTATACGCGAGTACGCGGCTGAATCCACATGATTCTGACAAAAGCACCTCAGAACGCCCAGAATGCACCAGATTGCACCATTGTTTTCAAAATTGTCCGGGGGGCATGCCCCCGGACCCCCCCCCCCCCCCCCCCCGAGCAGAATTATGAATCCACATGAATAGAGGGCTAGCTACGCCCCTGATAAACATGTTCAAGGCCATTCAATTTCGAACCTGTATTTTGGGTTTTAATTAGAGAACAGTATAGTTGTTAAGTTAATACTCACACACAATTTCAACTTCTATCTCCTCAATGTCATGCAATGGGTTTTAATTAGAGAACAGTATAGTTGTTAAGTTAATACTCACACACAATTTCAACTTCTACCTCCTCAAATAAATTCGTGAATTTCATTAACAGTTTTCCAGGTAGACTGTTGCACTGCGCATGTGCATCGATAGCCTATTAATAGACTACAGTAGATCTATGTGTACATTACATTGGGACAGCCAAGACCGATTAGTCATTAGAGCGGTGATATTTTAAAACTTTTAACCCCTGAGAGTGTTGTAATTTGATATAAAAACAACAAAGACAATTACCAAAAATGCATATTAATATTAATACCCTGTTGCAAAGACATATTATTAGGTCTGTGCCTGTTGGTGAAATAATTAACGTGTCATTAGAAAGAAATGGGTTTACACATTCATATTGCCAGGGCTCTATATTGCTTTGGCTTCTTTTATTGATTGAACATAATGCACGTTTAGTTTTTTAATGAAAACTCTGAATCCGTATAAAAATGTGTGGTATACAAATCGACCTGCACTGTGTGTTCTATTAAAGCGTGACGTCACTGTGGCAGAGGTAAACGACCAATTTATGGGAAGTCATAACCGTCAAAATGTGGATATTTGCAAACCATTCAATGACAGGCCATTTAATTCAACATGAAGTCATTTGATGACGTACATATTGATTCGATGCGACGTGTAAACTCTGTTCATTCGTTACAAAATGAATTGATACTGTTCGAAGTGAAATGATACGGTGTAAAATTTCAACCCATACGACGCAAATAGAAATCATTCAGTGCAATGACAAACCATTTGACAAAAAAAACTAATGCAATACAATAAAATACAAGTCGTACGATGAAAACTTAAACGATTCATCGACAAATGTGAAGTAATACAGAACAAAGTAAATCAGCATGATGCAATATGAATCAGTTTAACGCAAACACATTTAGTCTAGTGGTAAGTAAAATGATCGGGTGAAAACAAAGTCGGTGTAATGCAAACGCAATCCGTTCGACAGAAACTGATTTCATTACGTGCAAAGTGAGACGGTGCGACATCTGGCAACGATATTTGCCACATCACTTGCAGGGTTAATTACTGGCCTTATGATAAATCAAAGTACTGAAAGTACTGAGAATGCAAGGTTTGATAGGTAAGACTGTATGACTATTTGCACGATTCATTTCAAATTTCCCTAAATTTTACATAGTTTTAGCCAACTTGGCGATCTTGGGCGACCTACCAAAATCTTAGAGGGTCAATCCATTCCAAATATATTGTGACCAATTGTCATTAAACTGTTTCAAAACTAGACTAGAATAGTATTTTATGAAATTGCTGATGGATAGACAGATTTGTGTTTTATGGCCAAACTGTCACTCAAGATGACCTCCATGTCTAAAATTATGTCATTTACAGAGTGGCGTGCATTAAGTAGTCTTCCGGGAACAAGATGCACAAGAGGACCTGTATCACTCTACTGGCTTGAATAGTCTAAGGAAAACAGTTTTTTTTAAAAATCAAAGACTATAACTCTGATGTGTCTAGTCTGATGCAACTGGTTTTGAACTTGTCCACGTTCAGTGGCGTAACCTAGAAAACGTGTTCTGCTGCAGGGACAAATAACTTAACAAGAGGCACTACCCGTTGATTCAACTTCCCTTTGTCTGTTCCACACATTGAAAAGAAACTTTACTGTAGTATTTACTAAAAAAATAAAATAAAATTCAAATTTATTTGTCGAAAGAAGAATTGAAATTGAACAATGTATGTGTATGCAAGGAACGACAACTCTGGATAGAGATTGTCTTTTCCACAGCGTAGGGTTATCAAAATGGCAGTTCACTTCAATTTTAATTTTCGGCTGTGAAGCAGTCTATTTTCCAGGAAGTGTTATTCGCAAAACAACTACTTGAATGTACCACTGCGCATGTCCGTTTTCAGGACGAGTGTATTTTTCGGCCTCTCATACGTGATAAACTGCACATGAAAGCTTTGAAATACATTCCTGGGGTACATAAAAAGTCAGCAAAAGATGTATAGGGCGATAACCGTTATATATCGAAATTGTAGTGGCATCTGTAAAATATTTTCAAAGAATGATTAACATTAATCCGTCATCTTTGTTATATCATGCGTTTACCGAAAGGTGCTCAGTGTATAATAAAGGAAATATAGCTGGGTCTCAAGTAGTCATTTGATTTTAGAGAAAAATAGATATTACATAATATCAGTTGCAGTCAATAAACTTAGCCAGCCTCACAAAACAGAAACTAATAGATCAATTTGAATCTAACTGGCTGAACAGAATACTCACGTGCAACTCCGAACAAGTAGGAAAGTTTCGTACATATTCAAAATCCAAAAACATCTGGAAAATTTGAAAAATATTAACAATTATCAAAGATCCAAAAGTAAGATAACAATTTACTAAATTTAGAATAAGTGCGCATCGTGTTGAGATTGAAACTGGACGATATAACAATATTGCTGCAGAAAACAGGCTCTGTAGAATGTGTAATCTTAACGAGATAGAAGATGAGAGTCATTTCATGTCATCCTGTCCTCTATATGACAAAGAATCAAGGTGGCACGTTTATGTAAAAACTTTACTAGTGTGTCCCAAGAAAATAAGTTTTTGTTTCTGATGAGTAATGAGAGTGAAAATGTAGTTAACATAATAGCCGATTATATATTTACATGTCATAAAATATGGTTATGTAGTTTAACTGTGTTTGTATATTTGAATGTGCGATCTGTGTGTAATATGCTGTTACAGCTACTCTAGTTATGTAGTGTCACAGGATGACCTTAGTGGTTGGGCTAACTCAGGAAAGAATCAATGACGGTGAATGCATTTACATAAGTTTAATGCAACTTTTAAAATATGTTTAATATATATACAATTATCTAAAAAAACAAGCGAATACACAAATGAACTATGAAAAGAATGTTCTCATGAACGTTTAAGACGTTCTTAGTATTGTTATAAATACTGAATGTCTAAGACACTAAAGTGTTGTTAAAGCTATAACAATGTTGATCTAGCGCGATAACTGTGATGCGCGAGAGCTCATGAAGATGATGATGCGCGAATTCAATGGATGATTGTCATCAAATGCCTTCTGTAAGGGTTGATGACGCGATGCAATGATAGTTAACCTCCACTGAGATTGTGAGTGATATTCCTCCAGTGAGGATTGGTAACGGGCCCACCTTGTGTCCCGGGGGTTGTCGTTAGTAAAACCTGGCTGCGCAGGTACGGGGACCGTCTCCACCGCTCATAAACGTTAATCGTGGAAGCTTAGCTCCACTGCTGGATATCCAAACCTAATTGGCTTACTCCAACCCTGGATGGCTTATATCCTGGATGGCTTATTTCCAACCCTGGATGGCTTAGGCTGTAATTATACATACGTTTTAGATGTCGGTTGACAAATATAACAATCTTGCATAATTATCATTACCCAAACAAATCATTATTCAATCAATATATGTAAGCTGTACTAATGAGTAGCAATGTATACATATTCTACAACGCAATGTATACGCTATGTACGTCGCTGTTAATCAATGCCCCTAATACATGTAATATAAACATGATCAAATTACTTATATATTACACTCACTGAGTTATGCATGCACGCATGTCAACTAATGACCACATTATACACCGCTATTCATACGCGTCGAACATTTATTCTTGTCACTCATCTCATTGTTAACTAATGTTAACAATCGTGTATTACAATCACTGAGTTATACGCCAACGTTAACTAATGCACCTATTATCCACTGTTATCAAATTAATATTGTTTTACAATTAATGATCAATTACAATAATTACATCTAATAAAGTAACTTCAAAATCATATGCTAGTCTAAAGTTATGTTTGAGAACCATCAATGCTAACCGGATGTCGTAACCGCCAAACAAGATGGCGCCGCCCACTGAATACAAATGTAAGATAAAAGTTTAATAAAACTACTAACCACATGTTGCCTATGAAATTTGCTGTCCAATCTCTGTTCCAACAAAGTACTATCGATCATCCCGGCGAGAGCTAGAAGACAATGGGTTTTATAGCAAACATTACGCCCAAATCATTATTTCCCCCATTCAGTCCGTGACAAACGTGGCTAAATCTGCAGTATTAAATCTACACGAGAGGCCCCTTATACAATTTTGCCGTTTAAGGAAAATATACCTATACGTTTACATGCATTAGCACAAAACTAAACTTATGACACGGCCTCTCTTGCGGCCACTTAAAATGTGCACGCGTTTACGTGTTACATGAATAGATCATGAATATTGTGAAATTGTTTCAACTCGAACAATAGATTTGGGTGTAACCAATAACTTGCAAGAGCTATGTACGACCAGTACGCTCTACCCGTGACATTTTGTTATGTAGTTTAACTGTGTTTGTATATTTGAATGTGCGATCTGTGTGTAATATGCTGTTTTAGCTATTCTAGTTATGTAGTTTAACCGTGTTTGTATATTTGAATGTGCGATCTGTGTGTAATATGCTGTTTCAGCTATTCTAGTTATGCAGTGTAACTTTGAATGTGCGATCTGTGTGTAATATGCTGTTTCAGCTATTCTAGTTAAGCAGTTTAACTGTGTTTGTATATTTGAATGTGCGATATGTATGTAATATGCTGTTTCAGTTATTCTAGTTATGTAGTTTAACTGTGTTTGTATATTTGAATGTGCGATCTGTGTGTAATATGTTGTTTCAGCTATTCTAGTTATGCAGTTTAACTGTGTTTGTATATTTGAATGTGCGATCTGTGTGTAATATGCTGTTTTAGCTATTCTAGTTATGTAGTTTAACTGTGTTTGTATATTTGAAAGTGCGATCTGTGTGTAATATGCTGTTTCAGCAATTCTAGTTATGCAGTTTAACTGTGTTTGTATATTTGAATGTGCGATCTGTATGTAATATGCTGTTTCAGTTATTCTAGTTATGTAGTTTAACTGTGTTTGTATATTTGAATGTGCGATCTGTGTGTAATATGTTGTTTCAGCTATTCTAGTTATGCAGTTTAACTGTGTTTGTATATTTGAATGTGCGATCTGTGTGTAATATGCTGTTTCAGCTATTCTAGTTATGCAGTTTAACTGTGTTTGTATTTTAAATGTGCGATCCGTGTGTAATATGCTGTTTCAGCTATTCTAGTTACGCAGTTTAACTGTGTTTGTATATTTGAATGTGCGAGCTGTATGTTATATGCTGTTTCAGTTATTCTAGTTACGCAGTTTAACTGTGTTTGTATATTTGAATGTGCGATCTGTGAGTAATATGCTGTTTCAGCTATTGTAGTTATGCAGTTTAACTGTGTTGGTACATTTGAATGTGCAATCTGTGCGTAATATGCTATTTCAGCTATTCTAGTTATGTAGTTTAACTGTGTTTGTATATTTGAATGTGCGATCTGTGTGTAATATGCTGTTTCAGCTATTCTAGTTATGTAGTTTAACTGTGTATATTGGAATGTGCGATCTGTGTGTAATATGCTGTTTCAGCTATTCTAGGTTAACTGTGTTTGTATATTTAAATGTGCGATCTGTGTGTAATATGCTGTTTAGTTATTCTAGTTATGCAGTTTAACTGTGTTTGTATATTTATATGTGCGATATGTGTGTAATATGCTGTTTCAGCTATTCTAGTTATGTGGTTTAACTGTGTATATTTGAATGTGCGATCTGTGTGTAATATGCTGTTTCAGCTATTCTAGTTATGCAGTTTAACTGTGTTTGTATATTTGAATGTGCGATCTGTGTGTAATATGCTGTTTCAGCTATTCTAGTTATGCAGTGTAACTTTGAATGTGCGATATGTGTGTAATATGCTGTTTCAGCTATTCTAGTTAAGCAGTTTAACTGTGTTTGTATATTTGAATGTGCGATCTGTATGTATTATGCTGTTTCAGTTATTCTAGTTATGTAGTTTAACTGTGTTTGTATATTTGAATGTGCGATCTGTGTGTAATATGTTGTTTCAGCTATTCTAGTTATGCAGTTTAACTGTGTTTGTATATTTGAATGTGCGATCTGTGTGTAATATGCTGTTTCAGCTATTCTAGTTATGCAGTTTGACTGTGTTTGTATTTTGAATGTGCGATCCGTGTGTAATATGCTGTTTCAGCTATTATAGTTACGCAGTTTAACTGTGTTTGTATATTTGAATGTGCGAGCTGTATGTAATATGCTGTTTCAGCTATTCTAGGTTAACTGTGTTTGTATATTTAAATGTGCGATCTGTGGTTAATATGCTGTTTCAGCTATTCTAGTTATGTAGTTTAACTGTGTTTGTATATTTGAATTTGCGATCATGTGTGTAATATGCCGTTTCAGCTATTTTAGTTTATGTAGTTTAACTGTCTTTGTATATTTAAATGTGCGATCTATGTGTAATATGCTGTTTAGTTATTCTAGTTATGCAGTTTAACTGTGTTTGTATGTTTAAATGTGCGATCTGTGTGTAATATGTTGTTTAGTTATTCTAGTTATGCAGTTTAACTGTGTTTGTATATGTAAATGTGCGATCTGTGTGTAATGTGCTGTTTAGTTATTCTAGTTATGCAGTTTAACTGTGTTTGTATTTTGAATGTGCGATCCGTGTGTAATATGCTGTTTCAGCTATTCTAGTTATGCAGTTTAACTGTGTTTGTATATTTGAATGTGCGATCTGTGTGTAATATGCTGTTTCAGCTATTCTAGTTATGCAGTGTAACTTTGAATGTGCGATATGTGTGTAATATGCTGTTTCAGCTATTCTAGTTAAGCAGTTTAACTGTATTTGTATATTTGAATGTGCGATCTGTATGTAATATGCTGTTTCAGTTATTCTAGTTATGTAGTTTAACTGTGTTTGTATATTTGAATGTGCGATCTGTGTGTAATATGTTGTTTCAGCTATTCTAGTTATGCAGTTTAACTGTGTTTGTATATTTGAATGTGCGATCTGTGTGTAATATGCTGTTTTAGCTATTCTAGTTATGTAGTTTAACTGTGTTTGTATATTTGAATGTGCGATCTGTGTGTAATATGCTGTTTCAGCTATTCTAGTTATGCAGTTTAACTGTGTTTGTATATTTGAATGTGCGATCTGTATGTAATATGCTGTTTCAGTTATTCTAGTTATGTAGTTTAACTGTGTTTGTATATTTGAATGTGCGATCTGTGTGTAATATGTTGTTTCAGCTATTCTAGTTATGCAGTTTAACTGTGTTTGTATATTTGAATGTGCGATCTGTGTGTAATATGCTGTTTCAGCTATTCTAGTTATGCAGTTTGACTGTGTTTGTATTTTGAATGTGCGATCCGTGTGTAATATGCTGTTTCAGCTATTCTAGTTACGCAGTTTAACTGTGTTTGTATATTTGAATGTGCGAGCTGTATGTAATATGCTGTTTCAGCTATTCTAGGTTAACTGTGTTTGTATATTTAAATGTGCGATCTGTGGTTAATATGCTGTTTCAGCTATTCTAGTTATGTAGTTTAACTGTGTTTGTATATTTGAATTTGCGATCATGTGTGTAATATGCCGTTTCAGCTATTTTAGTTTATGTAGTTTAACTGTCTTTGTATATTTAAATGTGCGATCTGTGTGCAATATGCTGTTTAGTTATTCTAGTTATGCAGTTTAACTGTGTTTGTATGTTTAAATGTGCGATCTGTGTGTAATATGTTGTTTAGTTATTCTAGTTATGCAGTTTAACTGTGTTTGTATATGTAAATGTGCGATCTGTGTGTAATGTGCTGTTTAGTTATTCTAGTTATGCAGTTAAACTGTGTTTGTATTTTGAATGTGCGATCCGTGTGTAATATGCTGTTTCAGCTATTCTAGTTACGCAGTTTAACTGTGTTTGTATATTTGAATGTGCGAGCTGTATGTTATATGCTGTTTCAGTTATTCTAGTTACGCAGTTTAACTGTGTTTGTATATTTGAATGTGCGATCTGTGAGTAATATGCTGTTTCAGCTATTGTAGTTATGCAGTTTAACTGTGTTGGTACATTTGAATGTGCAATCTGTGTGTAATATGCTATTTCAGCTATTCTAGTTATGTAGTTTAACTGTGTTTGTATATTTGAATGTGCGATCTGTGTGTAATATGCTGTTTCAGCTATTCTAGTTATGAAGTTTAACTGTGTATATTTGAATGTGCGATCTGTGTGTAATATGCTGTTTCAGCTATTCTAGGTTAACTGTGTTTGTATATTTAAATGTGCGATCTGTGTGTAATATGCTGTTTAGTTATTCTAGTTATACAGTTTAACTGTGTTTGTATATTTATATGTGCGATATGTGTGTAATATGCTGTTTCAGCTATTCTAGTTATGTAATTTAACTGTGTATATTTGAATGTGCGATCTGTGTGTAATATGCTGTTTCAGCTATTCTAGTTATGCAGTTTAACTGTGTTTGTATATTTGAATGTGCGATCTGTGTGTAATATGCTGTTTCAGCTATTCTAGATTAACTGTGTTTGTATATTTAAATGTGCGATCTGTGTGTAATATGCTGTTTAGTTATTCTAGTTATGTAGTTTAACTGTGTTTGTATATTTAAATATGCGATCTGTGGTTAATATGCTGTTTCAGCTATTCTAGTTATGTAGTCTAACTGTGTTTGTATATTTGAATGTGCGATCATGTGTGTAATATGCCGTTTCAGCTATTTTAGTTTATGTAGTTTAACTGTGTTTGTATATTTGAATGTGCGATCTGTGTGTAATATGCTGTTTTAGCTATTCTAGTTATGTAGTTTAACTGTGTTTGTATATTTGAATGTGCGATCTGTGTGTAATATGCTGTTTCAGCTATTCTAGTTATGCAGTTTAACTGTGTTTGTATATTTGAATGTGCGATCTGTGTGTAATATGCTGTTTCAGCTATTCTAGGTTAACTGTGTTTGTATATTTAAATTTGCGATATGTGTGTAATATGCTGTTTAGTTATTCTAGTTATGCAGTTTAACTGTGTTTGTATATTTGAATGTGCGATCTGTGGTTAATATGCTGTTTCAGCTATTCTAGTTATGTAGTTTAACTGTGTTTGTATATTTGAATTTGCGATCATGTGTGTAATATGCCGTTTCAGCTATTTTAGTTTATGTAGTTTAACTGTGTTTGTATATTTAAATGTGCGATCTGTGTGTAATATGATGTTTAGTTATTCTAGTTATGCAGTTTAACTGTGTTTGTATGTTTAAATGTGCGATCTGTGTGTAATATGTTGTTTAGTTATTCTAGTTATGCAGTTTAACTGTGTTTGTATATGTAAATGTGCGATCTGTGTGTAATGTGCTGTTTAGTTATTCTAGTTATGCAGTTTAACTGTGTTTGTATTTTGAATGTGCGATCCGTGTGTAATATGCTGTTTCAGCTATTCTAGTTACGCAGTTTAAACGTGTTTTTATATTTGAATGTGCGAGCTGTATGTTATATGCTGTTTCAGTTATTCTAGTTACGCAGTTTAACTGTGTTTGTATATTTGAATGTGCGATCTGTGTGTAATGTGCTGTTTCAGCTATTCTAGTTATGCAGTGTAACTTTGAATGTGCGATCTGTGTGTAATATGCTGTTTCAGCTATTCTAGTTAAGCAGTTTAACTGTATTTGTATATTTGAATGTGCGATCTGTGTGGCTGTTACTGGTCCGATCTGGCTGGTTTTCGGACTTTTCCGAGCTTGCATTGATATTAACAATCTGGTAAAGGTTGGTAAAAATCGGATGAAAAATTAAGGCCCTATTGTCTTAACGAGGGAAAATATAGCATATTTAACTAAATCAAGGGACATAACTCCGCTGTTACTGGTCCGATCTGGCTGGTTTCGAACTTTTCCGAGCTTTCATTGATATTAACAATCTGTTAAAGTTTGGTAAATATTGGATGAAAAACGAAGGTCCTATCGTCTTAACGAGATAAAAGTTAACAGACGACGGACGGACAACGGACGACGGACAACACATCATCCCATAAGGGCCAGCAGAGCTAAAAATGAAGTATTTGCCGAAAAAACAACAATTAAATACGGTGTATTTGGGCTGTATTTGTGTAATTCAGGTGTATTTGGGTACATTTGCGTAAAATTGTTGCCCTTGTATAATGTTCTATTCTATGATGGAAGGCATTCGATGACAATACTGCAGGTCACGTAGAAGACA
The DNA here is from genome assembly GCA_037043455.1 of Cyrtodaria siliqua. NCBI lineage: Eukaryota > Metazoa > Mollusca > Bivalvia > Adapedonta > Hiatellidae > Cyrtodaria > Cyrtodaria siliqua. The sequence continues at coordinate 76,554 of JAWPHD010000216.1, forward strand.
ATATCCACAGTAGGGGCGGTCTAAGGCGGAGCTGTATTGACTGAAGGCGGAGTTGATACAATTACAGTACTTTATTTTAAACGAAAAACTTAGAGGATTTACTGTCTAGATCCTTTGACGGGACGTGAAAGACGCAGAATGCGTTGCATTTGTTTTGTTATATTTTTATTGAAACAAAGTTATGCCATTTATGTGAAGAAGCCTGTCAACAGTTTTATTATGACAATATTAGCAAATGTGGAATGTATTTTAAACTGATTCATGTATGGGCGTGTATTACGGGAACATAGTCGGTGTTCTACATTAGATATATGTATTGGGTTGTATTACGGAACAATATCCAGGGTCAGGTTTGTAAATACGTAATATGTATTGGCTTTAATTAAGAGACAATATCCAGGATCAGGTTTGTACATAATGTATACATATGTGCCTGTATTAAAGGGGAATATCTAGGGTCAGGTGTGTACATTATGTATATGTATGGGCTTGTATTTTGTGACAATAGTTAGAGTCAAGTTTGTACATAAGGTATATATATGGGCCTGAATTAAGGGACAATATATAGGCTCAGGTTCGTACATTATGTATATGCATGGACTTGTACTACGGGACAAAGGTCGGGGCCAGGTGTGTACATTAGTAATAGGTATGGGCTTTAATTAAGAGACAATACTCAGGGTCAGGTTTGTACATTATATTCATCTATAGGGTTGTATTATGGGACGATATCCAGGGTCAGGTTTGTACATAAGGTATATATATTAGCCTGTATTAAAGGACAATATATAGGGTCAGGTTAGTACATTAGGTATATGTATGGGCTTGTATTAAGGAACAATATTCAGGGTCCGGCTTGTATATAAGGTATATATATATGGACTTGTATTAAGGGAAAATATCCAGAGTCAGGTTTGTACGTAAGTAATATGTATGGGCTTTTATTAAGAGACAGTATAGAGGGTCAGGTTTGTACGATAGGTATATACATGGGCTTGTATTAAGGGACAATAGTCAGGGTTATGTATGTACATTAGGTATTTGTATGGGCTTATATTAAAGGACAATATCCAGGGTCAGGTTTCTACTTTAGATATATGTATGGGGTTGTATTACGGGACAATACCCAGAGTCAGGTTTGTACATAAGTAATATGTATGGGCTTGTATTAAGGGTTCAATATTCAGGGTCAGGTTTGTACATAAGGTATATATATGGTCCTGTATTAAAGGACAATATCCAGGGTCAGGTTTGTACATAAGTAATATGCATGGGCTTGTATTATGGGACAATATCCAGGGTCAGGTTTGTACATAACGTACATATATATGGGCCAGTATTAAAGGACAATATCCAGTGTCAGGTTTGTACATAAGGTGTATGTATGGACCTGTATTAAAGGAGAATATTCAGTGTCAGGTTTGTACATTAGGTATATGTATGGGCTTTAATTAAGAGACAATATCCAGAGTCAGGGTTGTACATAACTCGTATATATAGGCCTGTATTAAAGTACAATATCCAGGGTCAGGTTTGTACATTAGGTATATGCATGGGCTTGTATTAAGGGACAATATTCAGGGTCATGTTTTTACATTAGGTATATGTATGGGCTTGTGTTAAAGGACAATATTCAGGGTCAGGTTTGTACATTAGGTATGTGTATGGGCTTGTATTACGGGACAATAGTCAGGGTCAGGTTTGTACATCAGTAATACGTATGGGCTTTAATTAAGAAACAATATCCAGGGTCAGGTTTGTACATAAGTCGTATATATGGGCCTGTATTAAATGACAATAGTTAAGGTCAGGTTTCTGCATTAGATGTATGTATGATATGTATAGGTTTGTACTATGGGACAATAGTCAGGGTCAGGTTTCTGCATTAGATGTATGTATGGTATGTATAGGTTTGTACTATGGGACAATAGTCAGGGTCAGGTTTCTGCATTAGATGTATGTATGGTATGTATAGGTTTGTACATTAGATGTATGTGCATGCTGGTATTATGCGACAGCATATTTTCTTACATATAAATACTTTTTGTCTTGGACGATAATACATTTACAATAAGCATCAGGGTCAGGTTTACATATTAGTTTGTTAAAGGTGACAACCTTCAAGATAAGGTTTCTTTTGATAAGATGAATTTTTAGAAGTTTATTACAGACAGCAATCTACTAGGTCAAGTTTCTTCTTATAATTTTTATGTTAGTTTGTTTAAAGACTGCAACAAGGAACATTCAGGGTCTGACTTCTGCATGAGCTAAGATTTACATATAGACATTAAACAATGTAAAACCTGAGGTAAGTAAGTATGTAAGTAGTCGCCTGTTCTAATCCTTTTTGAATATGCGCTACTTACTTGTAAAATGATGGTTGTTCTACTCAAGAAACAGTAGTGTTTTTTTTTAAAATAGAACTATCACTAAAGGTGATTAATACCCCGTTTCTTGACCTTGACCTTGGCTACACAGCACTGAATGTCGCGCATAACACATCGTCTTCATATATGCAACATCTGTACAAAATATTATCCCAAAATACCAAATAAATCAAAAGGTAAATCACTGACACAGATTTGAAATTTGACTTTCATTATGACCTTGACCTTGGACACACAGCATTAAAAGTTGCGCGCGACACATTGTCTTGATATAAGCAGTATTTGTACATAATATTATTCTAATACACCAAGCCGTTCCACAGATACAGCCCGGACACGAATCAGACCTTAAATGTGACCGTTGAGCTTTACTGCGACCTTGACCTTCAACACACAGCGCTAATTTTACACATGACACTCTTGTATTTATTTCATATCTATATATATAAACCTGACCCTTACTATTGTGTACGACAATAAAGATAGCCTATACATACGCCTAATGTAGAAATCTGACACTGACTATTGTCCCTTAATACAAGCCCATACCTACAACTTATGTAGACACCCGGGCCCCGTTTTATGAAACAACCTACGACTAATTTTGATCGTAAATCAATTTCTTAAATGCTTCACTATCAATTACACTTTTCAAATAAACGTAGTTTCATTTCATTTTCTTATACTTGGTGATATTTCTGCACTACGTGCACACATAATTGTCTACATTGAATGATTAGGTGAAAAAGTGAACGATTTTAAAATTTGAGACTTATTGTAAGATGTTTAATAAAACAGGTCCCTGACCCTTATTATTGTTCCATAATACAAGCCCATACATACACCTTCTGCAGAAATCTGACTCTGACTTTTGTCCCGTAATACAAGGCCATACATGAATCTAATGTAGAAAGCTGACCCTGGATATTTTCCCTTAATACAAGCCCATACATATACCTGCATTAACCTGATCCTGACTATTGTCCATTAATACAAGCCCATACATATATCTTATGTAGACATCTGACCCTGACTATTGTTCCTTACTACAAGCCCATACATATATATCTAATGTAGAAACCTGACCCTGACTATTGTCCCTTAATACAAGCCCATACATATATCTAATGTAGAAACCTGACCCTGGATATTGTCTTTTAATACAGGCCCGCATGTATACCGTATATACAGAGACCTGAACCTGGATAGTATCCATTGTTACACGCCCATACATATACATAATGTACAAACCTGACCCTGGATATTGTCTCTTTATTAATAGCCATACGTATTACTTATGTACAAACCTGACCCTGGATATTGTCTCTTAATAAAAGCCCATACATATACCTAATGTACAAAGCTGACCCGGATTATTGTCCTTTAATACAGGCCCATACAAATACCTAATGTACATATCTGACCCGTGATATTTTCCCTTAATACAAGCCTATACATATACCTAATGTACAAACCTGACCCTGAATAGAGTCCTTTAATACAGGCCCATACATATACCTTATGAACAAACTTGACCCTGTATATTGTCTCTTTATTACAGGCCATACATATTACTTATGTACAAACCTGACCCTGACTATTGTCCCGTAATACAAGCCCATACATATACCTAATGTACAAACCTGACTCTGGATATTGTCCTTCAATACAAGCCTATAGATACGATGTATGTACACACCTAAACCTGAATAGTGTCTCTTAATTAAAGCCCATACGTATTACTTATGTACAAACCTGACCCCGAATATTGTCCCTTAATACAACCCTATACATGTATATAATGTACAAACCTGACCCTGGGTATTGTCTCTTATAATTAAAGCCCATACATATTACTTATGTACACACCTGGCCCTGACTATTGTCCCGTAGTACAAGCCCATGCATATACATAATGTACAAACCTGAACCTATATATTGTCCTTTATTTCAGGCCCATAATCATGATAATATATACCTTATGTACAAACCTGACTTTAACTATTGTCACATAATACAAGCCCATACATATACATACTGTACACCTGACCCTAGATATTCTCCTTTAATACAGGACCATATATATACCTTATGTACAAACCTGACCCTGGATATTGTCTTTTAATTAAACCCTATACATATTACTTATGTACAAACCTGATACGCCACGGACATAAAAAAGTATTGACTAAATCACATGCAAAAGATGTTTGTACACGCCATTTTGTCACAGGTTTGGAAAAATTACTCTTTTTTTTATTATTCAAGTTTCACTCATTCATTTAAAGAGAACAAAGTTGAATGCATGCTTTATTACGTTAACTTGGTTAAAAGAAATATTTGATAGGACGTTTATTCATTGCTAAAGGTTTTAAAAAATTCTGGTGACATATGAAGGTGATGATATAAAAAGATCTTACTTAAAATAGAAATGTATTTAATACGAAATGTGTTCTAGAAAGTCAAGCAACATTGAAAGGTGATAATATACCATAAAACAATACTGAAGTACACTTTTTCTGCACGAGTTCTTCTTCCAAATTTACTATGCCACTTTAATAAAATATCTTAAGATTGAACAAAAATAAATATATATATTGTTCAGTTTCAAAAAAAGCCTTTGGTTTTTTAAATTCCTCTTCTCAATCAGAGCAGAAGACAAAGGGTGGACTCCTTCTGAATGTTGTAGTCAGACAGTGTTAGGCCATCTTCCAACTGTTTACCAGCAAAGGTCAATCTCTGCTGATCTGGGGGAATTCCTTCTTTGTCCTGGATCTTGGCTTTCACATTCTCAATGGAGTCTGAAGCCTCCACCTCGAGGGTAAGGGTCTTGCCAGTTAAGGTCTTCACAAAGATCTGCATACCTGAAAATTGGAAGAATGGAGTAGATGTGACATAATATGCTACACTTCAGCAGTAGCCAGGGTAGGCTCCAACATTAGTGATGGAAAATCGGTTAAAATTTACAATCAATCATTGATTACAATCGGTTTGATGTAACTTAAATACCATTGTTATTTTAATCAGCAAAACAACTAATTGATATAAATGTGTTTGTTGGTGTATATGCTTGTTTTCACAAGTGTATTATTAATTTCCTTACTGTTGTCTTCTGCACAATAATGTTTATTTCTATTAATTAATTCAAGTGCATTTTTACATGTAACCGATGATCGTTTATTGACTTCCATAATCGACCATCATAATTGGATGCCTAACTGACCGATGATCGGTTACAATCGATTTATCGGTACATCACTATCCAACATAAATACCAGATAGTAACAATGGAAATCTGTATATTTACACATTTCAACTGGATACTTTTCAACAATACATTTCTGACTCAGAAAAATAATCCAAGAAGCAAATTCGATGAATTGATAACCCCAGCCGAATGATGTATTATCCTCGAGTGGAAGAATGTATTCGGATTTTTTTTATTTAGTATAACCTTGAGCCTTCATAAATTCGAATATCTGTTAGATAGTATTTTTAAAATTCATCACCATAGTAGATTTGAAAAAAAAGATGTACCATTTAAAGGCATTGACTTTTATAGTGGGACTAAAGGGCTGGTGTAATATTAGCAGGTGTGTATACTATAGTAATAAATGTAATATACAAGAAATGTAGAATTGTATATCAATAATAACTTTTTAATTACCTGGCCATGTGATATTTATCAATCTGATTATTACATCTCATTACTACGGCTACTATCAGATGATCTTGTTATTTCAGGGGAAGGGATGTATTTGGCTCAAGTTTGGCTAGCTTTAAAATAAATCAAACTTTCATTAATATAAACACTCAAACCAAGTTTGACATGTGACCCAGGGGTAGAGCCAAATTTGACCTCAGGGGCAGAGCCAAATTTGACCCCAGTGTCACCATTTGAACAAACTTGGTAGAGGACCATAAGCCGAGTGTAAATACAAAATATTAAACTGTTGGCTCTTTTAGTTTCAGTGAAGAAGATTTTTTAAGTTTTTCCATATATAAGTCTATGTAAAACATGTGACCCCTAGGGTGGGGCCAAATTTGACCCCAGGGTCACCATTCAAACAAACTTGGTAAAGGATAATAAGCTGATTGTATATACAAAATATTAAACTTTTGACTCTTGTAGTTTCAGAGAAGAAGATTTTTAAAGTTTTTTCCTATATTTAAGTTTATGTAAAAGTGCGACCCCTGGGGCGGGGCCAAATTTGACCCCAGGGTCACCATTTGAACAAAACTGGTAGAGGATCCATAAGCTGATAATAAATAAAAAAAATAAACTGATCCAACAAGGGCCCCTAAGCTAAAATGAACACATGAACCAAGGTTTCTTATGAGAAAAAAAAAATCTTTTTAAAAAAAAAAGATTGTTTTAAAAAATTTAAAAATAGATTATTTTTTTTAGAAAAATTGAACCCATGAACCAAGGTTTCTCATGAAAAAAGGAAATATTTAAAAAAAAAAAGAGATGAAAAATATGCCTCCTGTGAGATTTGAACCCACGAACTGAATAATTCAAGTGGACATTTATCAATTTAAGAGCAATAACTCCGGCGTTACTATGACGATTCCGAAATAAATTTGCCGCGTCACATCCCACTATTGGGATAAACATTATAATCAAGTTTAATGAAAATCAAACAAGCAGTTATCAAGATATGGCTGTGATGGGCAGAATTAAGCAATTTTTATCAACTAAAGGGCAATAACTCCGGCGTTACTAGGACGATTCCGAAATAAATTTAGCGCTTAACATTCCACTATTGGGATAAATATTATAATGAAGTTTAATGAAAATCAAACAAGCGGTTATCAAGATATGGCTGTGGACGGACAGAATTAAGCATGTTTTAGCAATTAAAAGGCAATAACTCCGGCGTTACTGGGGCGATTCCGGAAAACAAAATAGCCGCGTGTCATCCCACTATCAGGATAAAAAGTATTACCAAGGGTAATGAAAATCCAACCAGCAGTTATGCAGATATGGCTGCGGACGGACGGACGGAAGGACGGACGGACAAGGGACAACGCCAAATTAATATCCCTCCGCCTATGGCGGGGGATAATAACTCTTTATACGCACCCCCTCTACTCTCGTTTCCACTGACAACTTCTGACAGCATTTGTCCTCCATGACTTTGTGTACTTAAAACAAAATAAAAGAACAAAAAATAAGCAACAATTAAAACAAAACACAACGACAAATATTCTGAAAAACAGTTAATAAAAGGAAAAACTGGAACAAAAGAAAGATTCAAAGTTGGATATCTCAAACACTTCTGCATATTTTTATATGACACTTGCAGTACCTCATCTTATTATCCTAGTTAGAAACAAAACACTGATCTCAATACTAAATTGTATAAATAAAGTGTTTTCACTTCAAAATGAATCCAATAGGAATTAAAACTCAACAGTATACATATAATTTCACATTGCATTTTATTAACCTGATATCCTTAGCTTGTTGGTGCTATCAATTAAAATCTCATATAATCCTGTCGAAGTTGTTTTTTTACACAAATGCATGCATATGTTATTTACTATTTTTTCAGAGTACATTCACCTTAACATATCTCGGTAAGAAATGTATGTGCTAAAATAATAATAATAAAAAACACATTTGAAAGATAAATAATTAAAGTACTACTACTACTACTACTACTACTACTGCTGCTGCTGCTGCTGCTGCTGCTGCAACTACTACTACACTACTACTACTACTACTGCTGCTGCTGCTGCTGCTGCTGCTACTACTACTGCTGCTGCTGCTGCTGCTGCGGCTGCTACTGTTACTACTACTACTGCTGCTACTGCTGCTGCTACTAATACTGCTTCTGCTGTTGCTGCTGCTACTGTTGCTGCTGCTGCTGCTGCTGCTACTACTGCTGCTGCTGCTGCTACTTCTACTACTACTACTATTACTACTACTACTACTGCTACTGCTACTGCTACTGCTGCTGCTGCTGCTGCTGCTGCTGCTGCTACTACTACTACTACCAAAACAATGTATTTGAAACATAATTAGCGTATAGCATATTTATATACAATAATTCAAAAGTGTTGGAACTCCCGATTATATTATTTTACTGACAAACATCATTTCAATGAAACCTACATTTACGTTGTAAATATTAGCAGTAAATCTAGACTATGTCAAATGTATGTAAATATATATGTATACTATCTATAAGGATAACATGAGGAAAATCAGCAAATTGCGTTCACAACACACTGTGGCAATATCGGTCACACAACAGCAAAAGCGTTATACACGATCATACAACAACGAAGGCATTAAAAAAAGTTCATACTGCTCCAGAGGCAAAAATACAGAAGCTTTTTAATGTTCTCTGTTTTGTCGTCTTGTGAACGCCTTTCATGAGATGGTGCATTAGTATCTCCATTGTGAATTGGTTTCTCTGTATTTACATCAGGAATAAGTTGTTTGGGTTCTTCCGTCTTTTGTGTGTCAGCATGGAGGTCTTCTGTTGTCACATTTGTTATTGTTTCAGTGTCCCCATTCGTTACTTTTTCTGGTTCAGTAACAGTGTGGCCATTTGTAAGTTCTTTGTCAGGAGTGTCAGTATCAGCATATTTAGATATGTCAAAGTCATCTGTTTTAGATTCAACCATTTGTGTTTCCAAACCGCCATGAGTTACTCCACAATCTTTAGACTCATCAATACTTTGAGATACTGGTTCATGTTTTGACTGCACTGCTTGTTCATTAGACTCAGTAGCTGGAACTTTAGTGCCACCACTTCGAGTTTGCTCGACAGGCTGAACATCTTCTGTGTTTGACTGTGTCTGAGGATCGTCGATTTTTGACGGTTCTGGCGACCTCGCATTTTCTGGTAGCGCTGTTAAAGGGTCTTTATTGCAATGATGTCAGCGTTTGCCTCAGGTTTACCCTGAAGTATTTCGACATTTGTAAGAGTACTGTCAATTTGTGATTCAGTTTCCTTGGCATTTCTTTCGATCTTGGAGGTGTTGTCCTCTTTTATAGCGTTTGATAACTGCGACATTGTTAGATTGTCTGCTTTATTGTCTGTCTTTATGTCCGATAACACCGCTTGTTTAAACTGGTTCTTGCTTGTCTGTCTGTTCGATGATATCTGTTATAGGGAGAGAATCAGGGAGTTCTTTTGTAGGCGACACTTTTACTGTTATACAATCTTCTTGTGACGATTTCTCAATAACTTCCGACTTTACAATTGTTTCAAGAATCTTATCTTCCGTCTTTTCTATTGGCTCGTTTTTCGATTCATCCTGTTGTTAAGTAATTAACGGCGATACAGTTAAAACTTGTGATTCGATTTTATCATTGTCCGATTGTTTAATATCTAGCGACAAATCTTTGGTATCGGTTTTGACGTCATCGTGTTTTTTCGCAGTTATCGACTCGCTTACATCAGTTTCTGATTTTACTATTGAATCATCTGATCAAACGACAGAGTCGCTAGAAGTTGTCCTTCCGTCGGTTGGTATTTTAATATCATTTATTGATGCTTTCTCAGAATCTTGATGTTGAGGTTCACAGTCTGAGTCTACTGGTTTTCTTAAGTTTTGTTTATCAAGCCCTTAGATCCCAACAACATGTGCGGTTTTATTATCGTCATATGTCGGTGTTTTAACGTCCATTTTGGAGGCTTTCTCAGATGCTGAAGGTTTATGTTCACTATCGGAGGAATCTACTGGTATGTTTACGTTTTCTTCGTATTGCCTTATGACTTCGCTTGCATTGGCGTCTGCCTTGTCATTTTCAGTAGTTGACGGTTCTGCCACCTCTGGTTCAATCGATTTCGAGCTTGAATCAACCTTCTGGTCATCTTGAATATGTGATTGTATGGCCGGTTGTGGTTTCGCTTTTGCTGAATCTGATGAAATAGTTGACGTGACTAGGCATTCAATCGATTTAAGGTGTTCATTATCTTCCATGTCATTCTTAACTGGCAATATATCTGTTGGAACTGGTTTATATTCATTCAATTCGGAAATAACTATTGAATCGATCAAATTCTTAACAGTTTCAAGATGTGTATCATCGGCGTTCTCTGTTTTATTAACATTTGATGTGAGGATTTCCTCCTTTCGTGAGTGTTTGTCAATCTCCATAGAAACAGATTGTTCTAAATCATGTTCTGAGTTATCACTTTCTTGTTCTTGTGTTGGTGAAGTTCCACCGGGTACATCGGCCTCAATTGTTTCATCAAAAGAAGCATTGCTTAGATTAGTTGAATTATCCTTCGTTTCAACCGTCTGAATTTCTGTATACATGTACGTATTTTGCGTCGAGCGAATCGTTTGATGATGTCACTTCTGTATGTTTTCCTTTTTCTTCGCGCTCATATATTCATTCAAACTAATGACTTCCGGTTAAACTATGGGTTCAGCTTTGAATTCGATTACCTTGTCATTTACTACTGCTGCTTCTTTAAGATTCTCTCCAATGTTTTTATCCTCGACTATGTTCTTATTGCTATCGCCATTTTCTATTATTTCTGTTTTTGCTTTTTCTATATAACAGATACAGATTGTGATTCCGATTCTATCTTCTCTTCAACAAGCAGTTGTTTGTAATCGTCTTTTTTCTGAAGTTGTTGCGTCTTCTTCGGGCGAGGTAGCAATAGCGCTGTCAGTTATACCACCTTTAGCAACGCTTTCTATCTTTTTAATTTCTTCCTGAACAATAACTACATGATCTACCGTTGAGTTAGAGGGCGACGCTGGTTTTGTGTTGTAAGTTTTGTCCTCATCGGCGTGAGAACCACTTCTCCCATTTTTTTTACAATTTCTACTTTTTCATTATCATCACGAGAACCCTTATAACCAGATGTAATCTCTGCAAAATCAGTACGACCCTCATCGCCTTTCGGAGAAATATCATAATCCGATATAGTTATCTCACTCTCTGCAACTGTCTTGGAGCTAGCGACGTGTTCGGGTGCTGGTTCACGTGCCACACTGGTTTCCACTTTACGTTCTAATGGCTTTTCTTTTCCTTTTCCTTATTATGCTTAGTTTTCTCATAAGTAGAACTTGGTCTAAATGCATCCCGGTACTTAATCAAACTTGCCCTCGATCGCCAATCAACCCGGTCAACAGATATCTACTGTCTACCACATTCATATTTGCACTCTAACATACTGAAGACACAACGTCTTAAGCTTTGTCTTTTGATGCCATATTTTGATGTGATACCAGACAGAATCTTAAGACATGTGTATATGTGTACTGTTTAGTTTATATTGTTTTTAAAAGAACATATCTAGTACTGTTATTCCCATTAGTATGGTAGGCCTAAAGTGCGAAAAGGAGTCCTTTACGCGAAAAGGCGATTACGCTACGAAAAGGAGCCATAAAATCTATATTTGAAGCATTACGCAAATTATTTTTATATATTTAGAAACAGACTAATGCAATATGTTTGCAGTAAAAAAATTAGTTAAATCAAACTTCAAATTAATTTTTGGTCAATACTTTTGTGTTATGACTCCATTTTGGCCATACAAAAAGGACTTTCCGTCTACGAAAAGGAGTCATAAAATCAATATCTAAAGCTTAATACAAATTGTTTTTATATATTAACAAATAGATTAATAGAATATGTTTGCATTGAAAAAATTAGTTAAATCGAACTTTAAATGAATTTGTGTCAATACTTTTGTGTTTTGACATTCCTTTTACCATACGAAAAGGACTTTTCGACTACGAAAAGAATCAATATCTTAAAGTGTTATACACATTCTGTTTATATAACAAGAAACAAATTAATAGAATATTGAAAATATATAGAGATGTTTATATATTCAGAAACAGATTAATAGAATATTGAAAAAAAAAATGAAATCAAACGTTAAATTAATTGTTTGTCTTGTTTTTGTTGCTTTTTCCTTTGATTGGATTATCACATCTTTATGATCACGTCGGTATTTCAGCTACTTGATTTAATTATAGGATTAGACGTCGTTGGAACAACAAATAATTATCATATGTAAGTTGTTATTTCCGCCAAACATCTTTTGATAAATCTTGTTATAAATGTGCATTACAATTCTTTAATTTTTGAGCTAATGTAATTACTTTGTTTTAGTTTATATATAACGAATGGCTTCAAATATTCTTTCTATTTTATCATTTTAAAAATGGGGAAACGTAGTGATTTGTGTTCTGTGTGTTTGGAAAAAATGTAAAACGGTCTGTATTTGCTGTATGTATCTGTGTATTCCATTTCTTAAAAGATGCACATAGCAATAATGAACGGATATGTTTAACTCGACAGTGATTAAAATCACAAACAACCATATTTATCAATAACAGATTAATTATTGTACAAATTATCACAAAACAAATCCATATTGCTGTGTGTCTCTGTTTTGTTTGTTTAAATTCTCTCAATGATAAATGAATTACGGCACTGTGGTAATTTTCACACAATTTAACAATTTATTTGATATTATCTACATAATCAATTGATCGCTTTTCTAAAAGTTCAGTCTTATCTGAATGCCTATAAGTATGAAATATTTTCAATTATTCCAAGGCCTTATAAAATGAAAAATGTAGTATTACTGAAACTTCTCATATGCTGATTCAATTATAAAAGGCACGCATCTTGATTCGCACAGATGTCGTGCGTTGAATGGTTTTCATAATGGCACGTGTTAAAGGGAATGTAGCGACACAGCCAAACATCTTATTTTTGAGAGTTCTGAAATACTTGAATAAGGGTGAAAGAATTATCAAAATCGGATGGTAAACAAAGACGATATGATCATTTGAAGGTTCTGTTGAAACGGATATGGAAGCCGCATTTTGAGAGCTATGACATCACGGTTCTAAATGACCATATATGGAATATTTATAAATATGAAAACTTACTGATTTAAAGGGAAAAAATTACAGCAACTATATGAAACATATGTAATACTTAATGGCAATAATGCTGTATATGACCAGTAAAAAAATCATTCATTTGCAGTGATTTTCTTCATTTTTAAATGACATTTAGCAATATTCCATATATGGTAATATGGAACTATGACGTCTTAGTTCTAAAAATGGCGGCTCCCATATTCGTTTTAGAACAACCTTTAAATGGTCATATCTTTTTTGTTTATCATCCGATTTTGATAATTCTTTCACCTTTTTCCAAGTTTTTCAGAACTATCAATAACAGAGCTTGTTTGGCTGTGTCGCTACATCCCCTTAATTGTTTATTGGGATGCGGAGTGGTAATAGGATTAATAACACGCGTTGATTGTTATTTACTAAATGCCACATGGTATCGGTTGTTTCGATCAATAGAGGGCGGAGCTAGAGATTTAATGTCAGATGACAATTTAGTAGAATGTTAGGTGTAATACATTAAGTCACTATGTGAATGTGTTTTATGATTTTAATATTTGCTTCGTCATGTATGTAGATAATCAGTAATGAGTTAATAAAACAAACAGTGTATGTCAAAATAGTTTCTTTATTCATAGTTTATAACAACATATTTTATACATATAAAGAGCAAACTTTAACGGTATTGTTTCAATGTTCGCCGAAAACATCGTTGAATGTTATACTTGAAGATTTTTTAACCACCTTCTTTATATCCCGGATGAATTAAGTCTTTATTATAATGTTTAGGAAACCGTATTCTCTTTCCTACATCGACGAAGTCCTCATGAAAGTAGTCACTTAGTTTTTAGCTCTACTGACCAAAGGCCAGGAGGGCTTATGCGATCACTTTTCGTCCGTCGTCCGTCTGTCCGTCTGTTAGCAATTCTATAAAAATCGACATCTCCTCTGAAACCGCTCGAAGGATTTTGATGAAACTTCATCACAATGTTACTTGGGAGGGCCCCTCTCAGATTTGTGTTTTTCGCGGCCGCCAGTCATCCAAGATGGCCGCCATGGCTAAAACTAGGTCAAATTTAAGGAAATTTCAAACGACATCTCCTCCGAAACCACTTACTCCATTCTACTGAAATATCATATACATGTTCCTTGGGTTGGTCTCTATTAAGTTTATGTTTTTCGTTATTGTCGAATAATCAAAATGGCCGCCACGGCGACTCAACGTTTACATAGAGTTATATAGGAAAAGGTTAAAAATGACATCTTCTCTGAAACCGCTTGAAGGATTTTTATGAAACTTAATCACAATGATATTTGGGATAGTCCCTCTCAGATTTGTGTTTTTCGCGGCCGCCATCCAAGATGGCAGCCATGGATAAAACTATGTCAAATTTAAGGAAATTTCAAACGACATCTCCTCCGAAACCACTTATTCCATTCTACTGATATATCATTTACATGTTCCTTGGCATGGCCTCTATCAAGTTTGTGTTTTTCGTTATCGTCGAATAATCAAAATGGCCGCCACGGCTACTCAAAGTTTACATGAAGTTATATAGGAAAACGTTAAAAATGACATCTTCTCTGAAACCGCATGAAGGATTTTGATGAAACTTAATCACAATGATATTTGGGATAGTCCCTCTCAGATTGTGTTTCTCGCGGCCGCCAGTCATCCAAGATGGCCGCCATTGCTAAAACTATGTCAAATTTAAGGAAATTTTAAACGACATCTCCTCCGAAACCACTTATTCCATTCTTGTGAAATATCATATACATGTTCCTTGGGTTGGCCTCTATCAAGTTTGTGTTTTTCGTTTTCGTCTAATAATCAAAATGGCCACCACGGCGACCCAAAGTTTACATAGAGTTATATAGGAAAAGGTTAAAAATGGCATCTTCTCTGAAACCTCTTGAAGAATTTTGATGAAACTTAATCACCATGATATTTGGGATATTCCCTCTCAGATTTGTGTTTTTCGCGGCCGCCAGTCATCCCAGATGGCCGCCATAGCTAAAACTAGGTCAAATTTAAGGAAATTTCAAACGACATCTCCTCCGACACCACTTATTTCATTCTTGTGAAATATCATATACATGTTCCTTGGGTTAGCCTCTATCAAGTTTGTGTTTTTCGTTATCGTCAAATAATCAAAATGGCCGCCACGGCGACCCAAAGTTTACATAGAGTTATATAGGAAAAGGTTAAAAATGACATCTTCTCTGAAACAGCCTGATAGATTTTGATTAAACTTAAGCACAATGATATTTGGGATAGTCCCTCTCAGATTTTTTGTTTTTCTTGGCCGCCAGTCATCCAAGATGGCCGCCATGGCTAAAACTAGGTCAAATTTAAGTAAATTTCAAACGACATCTCCTCCGAAACAACTGCTTCCATTCTACTGAAATATCATCTACATGTTCCTTGGGTTGGCCTCTATTAAGTTTGTGTTTTTCGTTATCGTCGAATAATCAAAATGGCCGCCACGGCGACCCAAAATTTACATAGAGTTATATAGGAAAAGGTTAAAAATTACTTCTCTTCTGAAACCGCTTGAAGGATTTTGATGAAACTTAAACACAATGATATCTGGGATAGTCCCTCTCAGATTTGTGTTTTTCACGGCCGCCAGTCATCCAAGATGGCCGCCATGGCTAAAACTAGGTCAAATTTAAGGAAATTTCAAACGACATCTCCTAAACCACTTATTCCATTCTTGTGAAATATCATATACATGTTCCTTGGGTTAGCCTCTATCAAGTTTGTGTTTTTCATTATCGTCAAATAATCAAAAATATTCAAAATGGCCGCCACGATAACCCAAAGTTTACATAGAGTTATACATAGGAAACATGTTTCTTGGGTTGGCCTCTGTCATTTTTATGTTTTTGAATCACATCATACAAGTAGAGCGTCTACAGGCCCTCTTGGGCCTCTTGTTATTTCATTTTTTTGACAATTCTTCAAACTTAATTAGAAAACTAACACAAACTGCACAATCCGTTACCCCACCCGTCATTCATGTCTGGCACAATTATGCTCAACAATACACTGAGAAACATCAATAAATCACACCTGCCGTTTCATATCAAACATGCTTCCATTATCAAATGTCCTTAGTTTCTTTACTCATCGAAAGATTGCCGACAAATCGGCCTGATTGCTAATTAATCAAAGCGTTAGTGTATGTGTTTTGAATGTATCGCCATTTTCAGCTAACCACGTGACGAACAGGTGATTTACCTGTAGTAGTCGTTTTATTGGCTAGCGGGTCTGGATTAAAATAGATCGGGTCAATTGATTGGATAATGGGGACTTTCGGCATGTTTGTTGATAAAATTGCCCCGGGTCATCGCTGATCGCCGCTGTGTATGCTAATTGCATTACATAAGCGACTGCAATTAACGGATTACGTTGAGAAGTGTGCTGGGTTGTTTTATGACAGGTCGCCGACATTGTTAATTGGACAAATCTGGCACTGAAATCTTTCAAACAGTGAAACGTCCGACTTTCTCTTTTTTTGCAATTGGACTAGTCCGGGACTGAAACCTTTGAAAAAGTGACACGCCCGACTTTGGATTTGGACTAGTCCCGGGCGTCGGGCTATCGGATTTGTACAGCCCTGCTTTTAAAGGACAAAATACTCCCAATCATGAGGGCATGTAAAATACTCCCAATCATGAGGGCATGTAAAATACTCCCATTAATGAGGGCGTGTAAAATACTCCCATTCATGAGGGCATGTAAAATACTCCCATTAATGAGGGCATGTACAATACTCGCATTAATGAGGGCATGTAAAATAGTCCCATTAATGAGGGCATGTGTACTGTACATCGACCGTGAAAACACTTGCAATAAAGAAATTAAACTGTCTCAGCTGTTAATTATCTCATCCCTTCCAGCAAGTGGTTTGCAGTTTGTTGTGATTATACCGCAGTTGTGAAGTAACCTCATTAATATTCATGAGTTTATATTTATTCGTGCTGTGATTGGACAATTCTGTTGAACAAGGAAAACCTTATTTAAGTTTAGGCTTCCCTGTGAATAATCAACTGAACTTTCAAAACTTTATTACAGCTGAGAAGATAATTGACTTCAGGTGATTCAATTATACCAATGAATACTTGGTTTTAATTAGTTATACAGACATTGAAACAACAATGAAGTGTGAACATTGCATCTGGCCTCCTGTGCAGTTTGTTACAACTTGAGATCGACAATTATTGTCATAAAACTACATTCTCCTGCTATTAGAGATGTGTTTTCTTTACTCTTGGATAAGAAAGTCTAGTTTTGGCATTCAACAAATTAATGCATGAAAACAGTTTGTAATTGATGGTATTTCGATTTTAAACCTGGTGAAATTTTCTGACTGTAAAAGCGCAGTATCATAGTAGTTCGGATGGTACATAATTTCGGCCATTTTTTTAAACTCCACTGCCAGCAGAGCTTATGGGATGACGAGTTGTCCGTCGTCTGTCCGTCGTTAACATTTGTCTGGGTAAGACGATAGGGCCTTCATTTTTTCATCCGATCTTTACCAAACTTTAACAGGTTGTTAATATCAATGAAAGCTCGGACATGTTCTAAAACCAGCCATATCGGACTAGTAACAGCGGAGTTATGGCCCTTGATTTAGTTAAAAATGCTATATTTTGCCTTGTTAAGACGATAGGGGCTTCATTGTTCATTCGATCTTTACCAAACTTTATCAGATTGTTAATGTCGTTGAAAGCTCGAACAAGTTTGAAAATCAACCATATCGAACCAGTAACAGCAGAGTTATGACCCTTGATTTAGTTAAAAATGCTATATTTTGCCTTGTTAAGACGATAGGGGCTTCATTGTTCATCCGATCTTTACCAAACTTTATCAGATTGTTAATATCAATGAAAGCTCGGAAAATCTTTGAAAACCATTCATATCGGACCAGTAACAGCAAAGTTATGGCCCTTGATTTAGTACAAAATGCTATATTTTGCCTCGTTAAGACGATAGGGCCTTCATTTTTCATCCTATCTTTACCAAACTTTACCACATTGTTAATATCAATGAAAGCTCGTACAAGTTCGAAAACCAGCCAGATCGGACCTGTAACAACGGAGTTATGGTCCTTGATTTAGTTAAAAATTGATTTATTGCTATATTTTGCCTCGTTAAGACGATAGGGCCTTCATTGTTCATCCGATCTTTACCAAACTTTATCAGATTGTTAATGTCGTTGGAAGCTCAAACAAGTTCGAAAACCAGCCATATCGGACAAGTAACAGCGGAGTTATGGCCCTTGATTTAGTTAAAAATATATTTTGCCTCGTTAAGACGATAGGGGCTTCATTGTTCATCCGATCTTTACCAAACTTTACCAGATTGTTAATATCAATAAAAGCTCGGACAAGTTCAAAAACCATTCATCGGACCAGTAACAGCGGAGTTATGGCCCTTGATTTAGTTAAAAATGCTATAGTTTGCCTCGTTAAGACGATAGGGCCTTCATTGTTCATCCGATCTTTACCAAACTTTATCAGATTGTTAATGTTAATTAAAGCTCGGTCAAGTTCGAAAACTAGCTAGATCGGACCAGTAACAGCGGAGTTATGGACCTTGATTTTGTTAAACATGCTATAATTTGCCTCGTCATACGATAGGGTCTTCATTTTGCATTTGATCTTTGCCAAACTTTACCAGACTTTCGAGATGCTATATAAACGTTACGAGACTCTTTTTTTATATATATATATATGTTTTTAGCTCTATGTTGGACCAGTCGGACCAGTAACAGAGGAGTTATGGCTCTTGATTTAGTTAAAAATGCTATATTTTGTCTCGTTAATACGGTAGGGCCTTCATTTATCATCTGATATTTACCAAACTTTACCAGATTCTTGAGTTATGGCCCTTGATTTAGTTAAAAAGCTGTATTTTGCCCAAAACTTTTTAAAAAACGTAAATGGCAGTCACTCGCTTCATTGATGTTATAAGAGCAATGTTATACAGTAGAGCGTCCACAGGCCCTCTTGTGCCTCTTGTTTGTTTATCGATCTCCTCACTTTGTTGAATCTAGATCGGTTCATCCCTGTCCAACTGGGGAAAGACCCCCTCTCAATAATGCTAGCGACGAATACACATTTCACTCCAGCATCTTTAAGTTTCAGTGTTATGTCTACAATGTCCCGGAAAAAACCAAAACGATACGTTGTGTATATAATGGCTGTTATTTCAGTTTGCAAAACAATTATTTATGACAATTGTAATACACCTTTGTTTCAAATAATCTCCATACTATGGTACTTCACATAATGTTCATAATATGTTATTTTCATTTCATTTGCAGAAAAGTTCTTTCTTTTCCTTTCATTAAATTTGTTAAAAAAATATCGTATATGCTACTCTCACTCAAGTAATACATAAAATGATAAGTTCTTAATTGTGTCTTGTATTATGTTTGTTTAAAATAATTGATATTTTAATGCCATGTAATAGATACATTATTACAACTATAATGAGAGTCAGTGTTGTTGTCGTTTTCTTTTCATCTCCTGAAATGAACAGAGTGAATAATTAAAATAATATAGACAGACTTAACAAGTAGGTATAAAAGTAAATATAAAGTATACGACAATAGATGTAGCATCAATCTCTTGACTACAAACTCTGACCCAAGGCTGAAAAAGTAAATATAAAAGTACATATGAAAGTTTCGTATAATACAGATTTGTTCCATGAAATGATAGTAACTATACACATTTGTTTGTATATAAATGTCCCCTTTTATGTCATTCATTACTAAAACATATATTTACTGAGTTCTTAAGAGATTGATAACTATATACCAATACAGTAAAGGTATCTATACTCAGTTGGAAAATAAAGTGTGCACAATCAAAAATACTGCTGTTTTTTTCGTGTTTTTGTAACTTTCGTCAAATACGGTCTGTATCAAATACGGTCTGTATTGTAGTCATTCTGTATTGTAGAAATTAACCATCTACTATACGTCTGTATTGTAGACATTAACCATCTACTATACGTCTGTATGGTAGACATTAACCATATACTATATATTTATTTGCACAGAATTAAATGTTTTGTTTTACCGAACCTTTTTATTGTATGCGTATATTTACATGAACATTTAACAACACACACTGTCATACACATGGTTACAGTACCCTATTGAAACAAACGGTCTGATTGGCAGAAAAAGTATATGTAAAGCCCGATGTCTAAAGCATACGTAAGCCTCATTTGGATTGGATGAGAGGCTAGGTGGGAAATTCAATTATGTTTACTTGAATTAATAATTTATTTCTGATTATTATTTAGAATAGCTTTCATTGATATGATTTGATTCTATGATATAGCAGAGTAAAAAGAAAAGTATATTATTTTCATAAATTTATTTGGGGGTTCCCTTAAATTGTAGGGTCATGACATTCGAACGCATGGAAGTGGCATTAATAATAGGTCAACACCTGAAAAGAAGTTCCTTTTTACATGTATCTAAGTTGCATCTGTGCATCAGGATTAGCAACAGCAAGCCTGGGTTTTTTGTTTGCATGTCAGATGGGAAAACATTAAACAGTAAGTCTATGGAAAAGGCAATATTGGTCTATGACCAAATGCTTTGGTGGTACATTTCTTTGCACATAAAGTATAGGTATTTGGATTTCGTATGCAGTTGTTTCAAGTCGATTCAAGTCGATACATGTGATTTATTAGCATTATTATATCTGGCGGCGAATTATAGTACATTTACACAAACACTAACATATATGCCCATAATTGTATACAAAATTCATATAAAAAATCAAGCGCTTCTGTAAAAAGAAAGGGTATATTAAACAAAGTCACTTATTTTTTTGCATTTAAAATACTCTTCAACGGGTGTTTCGATTGTGGAACTGAAGAGGGCCATTTGTGGACTGAGCTAAAAGTGATTAATAAACTTTACAGAGATGTAGACTAGTAAATTGCTTTAATTTGGATATTATTTTAAACTAAGTTTATTACAAGTAAATATAAAAAAGTACGATAATGGACCTTTGGAAACGGCCGAGCACGACACATACGAAATATTGCAGTCTCGGTTTGATTGAGACTGTTCATGAGCGGTAGTGAAATATGCTAACTACCGCTCACGTCCTCTAGCCCCGGGTTGAGCAGAACTCAATATTCATAAAAATCAACAGTACAGAATTTAAACCATCCCGAAGATGGCAAGCATATGGCGTATTTGTATCTTTATTTCATCCCCTATATCCAGCGGCGTTTGGTCCCAGGATCTAATAACATTGTATGCCCCGAAGAGCCTGTTGTGACAATTTCAAAAGCTTTGTTGCGATTGCAATTCAATATTAGGAGTTTTAAAACAATTGGGGATGTGTCTTTTAGAGAATACATTTTCTTAGGACACACAACCCATCAAAACATGTTTACCACCTTGTACACAACAAAATACCAAGATCGGATTCCCGTGTATTTGTAAATCTAGGCCGAAGCTTAAAGCACTGCTTGTTAATGTCTGACAAACCTTTCAACCATTTGCATGACAAAATACGCATACAGTCAGACAGGACACATATCATAATCAGAACAAATACCCGTTTTCAAAACTAATCAGTGCATAGATTTGGGTTGATCTGGTATTTTGTTATATTTTTACGGTTCAGATGAAAACAAACGGTAGCTAATTATGATTTTAAAAACAAGATCACTATTTTATATGGAGTGAATAGGTTGATATTGCAAATACAAACACACCTAAACATGGAACTAAATTTATTATTTACACCTATCTATCATCTAGATTATTTTACATCCTTATCAACCTCCTATGGAGCCGCTTTAGGATTTTCTTTAGGGTTTTCCTTAGGTTACCAATCCTATAAGCGCGAGGAACCGACCTGGTTTCTTCTCCTTCCAACAACTTCCTGTATGCAGCGATCTCAAGCTCCAGTGAGAGCTTGGCGTCCATCAGCGTCTGCAGTTCGATGAGGATACCTTCCATCTCGGCTCTCTGTTTTGAGATCTCCTCTCGCATCTGCGACATTTCCATCATATGTTCCGTGTCCTTGGACTCCAACTCTCTTAGTACCTCTTGGTATTGTTTCTCCAGTTGGGCGTTCTGTGGGCATATGTATACTAGTTGGTATCGCACGAGGACATTTGATTTAAAAATAGATTCAACTTATTTAATACCTACAGTCTAGTGTTAGATACTTGTTTGCAATTTTCATTGAAACTGGTAATGAGAGTTTTTCTTTTTGCATTTCACTATGATGACCGCGTGTTATTCTGTTCTACACTAAATGCGACAATATAATTCAGAGAACCAATTTCACTTATAGTTTTCAAGAAGTAGTTGCTACAAATTTGTTTTTAAAAAAACAGTTTTTAGCTTTGGCGGCCATCTTGAATTTCCGGCCGACCTGAAATGTTGCTTGGATCAACTAGACATCAAGAGCAACATTCCTGTGAAGCTTCATGAAAATCTGTCAAGTAGTTTCAGAGGAGTAGTCGCTACACGTTTTTACTATATAACTCTTTGTAAACAAAGATGACCACTGGCAGCCATGTTTAATGTCAAAGCAAAATAATTTTCGACAAGGACCAACACCATGTCATGCTGATCATTTTAGAAAAAGTCCCATATCAATATCACTTATAGTTTTTAAGAAGTTACAAACTTGTCTTCTAAAAGTTTATTTTTAGCCGTGACGGCCATCTTGAATTTCCGGTCGACCTGAAAGTGTGTTAGAAACAACAAGACATCAAGAGCAACATTCCTGAGAAGTTTAATGAAAATCCGTCAAGTAGTTTCAGAGGAGTATAGTTTTTACTATATAACTGTATGTAAACTAAGATGGCCACTCGCACACGTTTAGCGTCAAATCATTTTAGAAAAAAGTCCCATATCAATATCACTTATAGTTTTCATGAACACTACAACCTTTATTTTTAAAAATCTATTTTTAGCCGTGGGGCCATCTTGCTCTTCCGGTTTTTACTATATAATTCTATGTAAACAAAGATGGCCGCTGGCACACGTTTAGCGTCAAATCATTTTAGAAAAAAAGTCCCATATCAATATCACTTATAGTTTTAATGAACACTACAACCTTTTTTTTTAAAAATCTATTTCCGGTTTTTACTACATAATTCTATGTAAACAAAGATGGCCGCTGGCAGCCATGTTTAAAACTTTGCTAGGATCAACTAAACTAATCAAGAGCAACATTCCTTTAAAGTTTCATGGAAATCCGTCAAGTAGTTTTAGAGGAGTAGTCGGTCAAGTTTTTACTATATAACACTATGTAAACAAATATGGCCGCTGGCAGCCATGTTTAACGTCGAATCAAAATGATTTTCGACAAGGACCAACATCATGCCATGCTGATCACTTTAGAAAAAGTCCCATATCAATAACAATTATAGTTTTCAAGAAGTAGTCGCTACAAAATTTTTTAAAAATCCATTTTTAGCCGTGGTGGCCATCTTGAATTTTCGGCCAACTTGAAATTTTGTTTATATCAACTAGACCTCAAGAGCAACATTCCTTTGAAGTTTCGTTGAAATCCGTAGTTTCAGAGGAGTAGTCGCTACAAGTTTTTACTATATAACACTATGTAAACAGAGATGGCCGCTGGCAGCCATGTTTAACGTAGAATCAAAATGATTTTCGACAAGGACCAACATCATGTCATGCTGATCATTTTAGAAAAAGTCCCATATCAATATCACTTATAGTTTTCATGAAGTAGTCACTACAAACCTTTTTTAAAAAATCTATTTTTAGCCATGGCGGCCAACTTGAATTTCACATCAGCGTGAATTTTTGCTAGGATCAACTAGACATCATGGGCAACATGTCTGTACAGTTTCATGAACATCGATTAAGTAATTTCAGAGGCAACTCTGAAACTACATAGGTATTCAAAATTAAATGTTAATACACCAAGCATCATTGTAATCTGCAAAGAAGTATCACAGCTTTCTATTTTCTTTTAATTTTCGACTCTTGTTTCTTTTTAAAAAAAATAGTGAATATATTCAAATTAATGGTCTTATGGTCCATTGACAAGTCTATAAGTTTTGAAAAAAATAAATCTAAAAGGCCTAGTCCAATACTTCTGTAGCCAATGTAACCAGTTGTACAGTACATATATTTTGGTTAACAACAACAAAAATTAAACAAAAATTATGGAAACATGTCCAATACTTTTGTAGCAAATGTAACCAGTTGTACTGGGTACAAAAAATGACCTTTGTGAAAATGTTTGTAGTTTTGGGCCATATTTGAACACGACTGATAAATTTATATAAAATTAACAGTGACTGCTCGCACAACTGTGATATATTACCCGTGATGCTGTTTCTTTGGCCACAATATACCAGGTGCAGTTGGCTGGTAACGTGATATTTTCTTCGGTACTTGTGAGGACATCAGGTCCACAATCAACGTCACCTTAAAAACAGTCATCATTATTAAGTTAATATAAAGTTTTGTTACCATGGCAACCACATTGCTCATGCGAATCTTCCCAAAAGGGGAGATGCACAACTGGACCATGACACAAACATTCCTGCCAAGTTTCGAGTTTGTAGTGCCAGCCGTTCTTGAGTTATCGCAAACACGAGAAAAATTCGGGATGGACCGACCGACCGACAGACAGACCTTTTTTAATATGTTTTGTTACCATGGCAACCACATTTCTTAAGCGAATCTACCCAAAAGAGGAGGTGCACAACTAGACCATGACACAAACATTCCTACTAAGTTTCGAGTTTGTACTGCCAGCCGTTCTTGAGTTATCGGGAAGACAGGAAGATGGACAGACCGATAAACAGACAGACAAACAGACAGACAATTTGCAAAGCAATATGACACCCACCACCCCTTCGGGAAGGGGGGGGGGGAGGGGGTGGTGGGGCATAATAATAGTATGAACTTTTGGCAAGGCTCACATTGCCTAGCTGGAAATATGTATACAGTATGTAAATATCACATTCTGTTGAGGGTGCCAGTGGATATTATCAACCCGAGAATGTAATGTAATGACATTATCATTTCGAGGGTTGATCATATCCACTGGCACCCTCAAGAGGATGTGATATTTATTTATTTTAATTATACCAAACAAATACTCCTTATATACTAATATAGCCGATAATGAAGAAAAAATTGATGTTGTTGTTGAAAAAATCTATTTTTAGAACTGAGCTTTTCAAGAAGCTAGCGGGATGATATTTTGCACTATCATCCCGCTATGACGCGTTGAGCGGGATAGCGCGAAATATCAACCCGGCAGAGTATAAAGATTTTACATGGAGTGTTTACAGTGAGGTATAATAATAGGTATTATCATGCATGTTCTTGGTTCAAAATCAAATATAATTTCAAGTAAACAGAACTCACAGTAAAGCAATATCCAAGAAGTAAAGATTGGGCACTTACTCAAATCTCACATAATCTCGAATCATGACACAAGGTAAAACTGCCAAATCTCATTCATAAGTGTCTCTTCTTATATTTAAGACAGAGAGAATAGAATGATATCACTACACACAGGATATAATTCTTTTTAATTTGAGACAAGTTCTATAAAATTTCAAATTCTATACAATTTTCAGTAAAACTACAACAACAACAACAAGTATCATAAAATAGGCCATAGTCCGACTTTTTAAATAATATTTGTCAACATTTAAGTAAACATAGAAACATTTTAAAAATACCACAACATTCGAAACATTTTTTTAATTTCAGACCATTGTCTTTAACAAAATATCTATACAGTTACAGATGGAAAGTGCATACGTGAAATTCCGAGTATTTACTATCTGTTTAAGCATATATGTTGCCAATCTCTGGTCTATTACGTCTCTGAGTAAAGTGACTTTTTGATAGAATTCCAGACTTGGCAAACACTAAAATGGATGCTTGCTGATGTTAATCAAATGTTGCCAATTTATTTGTGATATAACTTTCATCAAACATCTGTTCCAGTTTTGTCTGCTACAAGTGGGAAGGTAGAACAAAAATGTCGGGAGTATAATCACCGCTGTTTGGTTTGTTCACGACTGCCGATGTTTCACAACTATTGGTAAATCGTAACAGTTTCAAGGTCGATTTAATATTCACAGTGACCTATACATTCAAGGTCAACTCCAACCTCAATAGCCATATAACTAATCCCTGAATACAAGCATGCATACAAAGTTTCATGATGATAGAATTTAAGATTTAGATGTAAATTAAAATGGAGACTTAATTTCACGTCATGTGGTACAGCACACATACAAGCTCTCTTATTCCTCATACGATCAGTTTTGATTAGACAATGATTACTAAGCCACACGTTAATTAATACATTAAATATCTTCAGAAATATATATAAAACCTACCTCTGGTAAATCCTATCACCATGGCAACCAAGAGATAATATAACATCCACGTCAAATGCATCTTCATATCGTTCTACTGCAAAATGAATCACATTGTTTACCATCACATTGTTTACTATCACATTGTTTACCATCAGTTTACCATCACATTGTTTACTATCACACTGTTTACCATCAGTTTACCATCACATTGTTTACCATCACACTATTTACTATCACATTGTTTACCATCAGTTTACCATCACATTGTTTATTATCACACTGTTTACCATCAGTTTACCATCACATTGTTTACCATCACATTGTTTACTATCACACTGTTTACCATCAGTTTACCATCACATTGTTTACCATCACACTGTTTACTATCACATTGTTTACCATCAGTTTACCATTACATTGTTTACTATCACACTGTTTACCATCAGTTTACCATCACATTGTTTACCATCACATTGTTTACTATCACATTGTTTACCATCAGTTTACCATCACATTGTTTACCATCACAACCATCACATTGTTTACAATCACACTGCTTACTATCACACTGTTTACCATCAGTTTACCATCACATTGTTTACCATCACATTGTTTACTATCACACTGTTTACCATCAGTTTACCATCACATTATTTACCATCACATTGTTTACTATCACACTGTTTACCATCAGTTTACCATCACATTATTTACCATCACATTGTTTACCATCACACTGTTTACTATCACATTGTTTACTATCACACTGTTTACCATCAATTTACCATCACATTGTTTACCATCACATTGTTTACTATCACACTGTTTACCATCAGTTTACCATCACATTGTTTACCATCACATTGTTTACCATCAGTTTACCATCACATTGTTTACCATCACATTGTTTACTATCTCAAAAGTTACATTGCATACTTATTCAGACCAAAATTCCTTAACGTCAAATTCACGTGATAAAATAACAACGTAAAATTCACGTTAAGTTCACGTGAAATTCACATGAAAATGTAACAATCCACTAATGTTAACTAACGTTACATTACATTTAACGTGAAATTCATGTGAAAAAACATCAACGTGAAATTCACGTAAAATTCACGTGAAAATGTAAACCATTAAAATAACGTGAATTTATTTTTAACGTGAATTTCACGTGAAAAAATAAAACATAGAACTATAGAAAAGCAAAATAAATTTATCTTTTTTATTACATGCTATTTGATTTTAATACCATATTATAACTCTTACAGAGTAAGTGAGATTCATAAACCCATTTCGTATTACAAGTTTATAATATTTTGATAGTTAACAAGTAAAACAGGTTCATATTCCCTGCTTGGAAATTATATTTCTCGAGTCATTATTTAATTATTTCTTGACAGGATATTTAAAATTAACATAAACAATACAGAGTCATTGTGATATGAAGAGGGTGGGGGATTGAGTTTGTTTTTAAAATAATTATTCGAGTTATCTGGGGAAAGAAACCATTCTTCCAATGTGGACGCATGGATTTAAATCTTATCTTGAATAATTAGCTGTAAATGACTGACTCGATAGGACTTTCTGGTAGCCCGGACATCAACTTTTGGTAGCCCCGGGTGCTCCGGGCATGTGATTTGTCGGACCCTGTCCAGTGATAAGCCGCCTTGTGTACACATATTAAAATAATCTGACAATATTTGTGTGAATTATCGTGTGGGAACTGCCAATCCACTTAACTTTAAGTCGAAAACAAAATTGGCATAGCTTACACAATGATTTCGTAAACAGTAATTATATTTGAGGGAACATGAAGTCCAAATAAATGCTTTTACATATTTAATATGAAACTGAATAACATTATCACATTATGGTTGTTTTATTTGTATTTGGATTGACTACGGTAATTGTTCCAGATCGCCTCCA
This sequence comes from Cyrtodaria siliqua, assembly GCA_037043455.1. NCBI lineage: Eukaryota > Metazoa > Mollusca > Bivalvia > Adapedonta > Hiatellidae > Cyrtodaria > Cyrtodaria siliqua. The sequence goes on from JAWPHD010000216.1 coordinate 105,114, forward strand.
GTCCCTTCAAACATGCATCTGTAAACTCAATATTTGTCTTGAATGTGAGTAATTCTATACATATTAAGGAGAAACAAATTGTGATCCTCCTTATGTTTGATGTACTTTGCTATCTTTGCTGTTGTTGCCTTTTCACTCTTAACTGTCTATTCCCTTCTCTCATATGCTCATGTTGTATCTTCCCCATAATGGTCATGAATTACATGAATGCACTGGATAACTGCACCATCATCAGAACTCCACTTTAACCCTTGTGCCCCATTGGGTTGTCCCCCATATTGTGCCTTAACACAACCGCAATTTCAACCACAGTATTGGCACCAGTCACTCGAATCAGTTGTTTCACTTTTACAATTGTTTTCCTGAAAATATTGATAAAAACATGGATTTAATAATGTTATTTTCTACATTTATAGAATAGAATTACCAAACACCCAAGTTGCTTCTTAGTTATCTAAATCCCAGGCCCCTACATAAAATAGCATTAGAACATCTCATATTGTTAATCTGGAAATGTAGTTATTTATTAATGTTGTTTTTAGTATAAAATCCTGTTTTACGGCTCCAAAAGAACTTTGCATTGAAACAAAAATAAAGTATAAGATATGTAAATCTAGATGGCTGCTGCCATGGGCATGTCACAAAAGATGTAGACTGTAGGATAAATAGAAAGCATCACTATCAATATATATGTATGAACTTTAAGGCTGTAGTTTATATACATGTAGTGCGACAGAACTTGCAACACACAGAAATATATTTCTGGCATTTAAATGGAAAAGCATTAGAATTGAGACAACCATGCTAAGGTTTTCAATCTTGGATGGTATTTGGTTGGTTTTACAGTCTGAAATTAAGTTTTACGGCAACATGTTAACAAATTCTCAGAATCTCAAACCACTCACATGCTGTCCGAGATTGAACATCTTAGCATGGATAGCGGAGCTGTATAACATATTTCAGACCATAAAAACAAAACAACATACAGTCCGGTCCCGGATTGAAATATTAGAATGGTTAACCTTAGAATGGTTATCTCTTAAATTATTCTTAGATTGTCCATCGGCACATGGTCATTAAAGAAATGCATATACTACTACTTTTTTTTCTTTCCTTTTTTTAAGTTTTTTACATTTTCATAAATTTTGTATATACTAACACTAGTGCTACTTTCATGTAACGTAAACGAGGCTACTGAATTAAGAAAAAACGCTTACACTATAATACCCACTGAATTCCTGAACAGTGTCTGTTTAAAGAAACTCATTAACAGCAACATTTCACTTCAAAACCATTTATCAAAACTCTAGCCAGGTGTCTGGGTCATGTAATAATGTATATGTGTTGATTAAAGTTTTTTTCACGGGTTCTTAAAATACACTTGATTGAATATACGTAAAATGAAAAATGACTTGGAAACTTCTAATTCGATGTTGCAGTTTTGGAGCTTGGCCCATCTTGCTAAAGCCGTTTATATTGCGTTTTTAAAGTTTAGAGTTTCAAACTATAGCCGGTTTTAGAAACGCTGTACATCTGTTGCAGAATGTGTCTGTTGATGGTGGAATAGGGACTTTAAAGGGGTTGATGCACTATGTTCAAACAACATTTTTTTAAAAGGGCTCTAAAAAATTTCAAAAAAGCTAAAAGAATTATCAAAATACTACTAACAATAAAGGAGATATAACCTATTGAAAAATTTCAAAGAAACATAAATAGAGGCGGCCATCTTGGAACAATGACATCATCGCACCTTTCTACCATACATGGCATATTGACAAAATGTTTTTAAGGCAAAGAAAATCACTGTAAATTGAGTAAAAACAAATATACAAATGTACAATGTATACATTGTATGCTTATTTTTCATTTGCAGTGATTTTCTTTGCCCTAAAACATATTTTTTCAGTATATCATATAGGGTAAAAAGGCACGATGATGTCATCGTTCCAAGATGGACGCCTCCATTTATATGTCTTTGCAAATTTTCAATAGCTCTTATCTCCTTTGGTTTTGCTTGCATTTTGCTAATTATTTCAGCTTTTTTCAAGTTTTTCAGTGTCCTTTAAATAAATGTTGTTTGAAAATAGTGAATAAACCCCTTTAATGAATTATACCTGCAGTCAGACAAGTTCAAACAAATGTGTCTGTTTTGGCTACATTTATCTACTATCCAAAATCAATGTATGTATTTAAGTAAGTTTATATGTGTACCTTTGAGATGGCACCACCCAAGGACATTGTGACCAAGTTTCGTTAGTAGCGGTTCAGCGGTTTCAAACAAGTTGTTTAAAGAAATGGTTGACAACAGACGACAGACAACTGCCTTTATGGGAAAAGCACATACTCAATAGCTCAAAGTTACCATTTGTAAAGCACCATAATAACAAAGCTCAGACTACCTGGGGCCGTTCATTTCCTCAGGATCATACATGTGAAATTTGATTAAAATATAACTATAACTTGTAAGTAGCTGAAATGGACCACATTCATAATAGAGTATAGAATAGAATATTCTGTGAAGTAGATACAAGAAATCTGCCAATTCACATGTCTTGCCTAAAGGGGACAGGACTTAGAAATAAGTAATCGTAGACGTGTATTTTATCCACTAAGAGGCAAGTATGCGCCCAATTTATACTCCAATAAATTATTAATAATTTTAAATGAAAAACAATACTTACGACTTTATGAAGACGAGAGTTGATCAAGACTGGCATCATGTACGTATGCTTTGAATTGAAGGGGAACCACATATCTGTATATCCTTCATCAATATATGTCGAATTAGTAAAGGAAACTACTTGAGGGTTTGAATCAACACAAGGCGACAGGATCATCCAGGTTCCTGAAAGAAATGGCTTCACCTTTAGCTCCATCCCTGACTCTCATTTTCCAAGCTTCTCACGATCAGAGCCAAGTACCCGACGTTTGGAAGAACGCGCTCGTCACTCCACTCTTCAAGACAGGAGATAAGAGCCAGCCCGCCAACTATAGACCCATATCGTTGACATCGATCTGCTGCAAGTTCATGGAACACATCGTACACAGCCATCTTATGAAGTTCCTCGACGATAACAACATTTAGGAAAAGAAGATCGTGCGAGACACAACTTGTCAACACCTTCATGACCTTGCAGCCGGCATGAACAACAAACAACAGATAGACGCCATCCTGGTGGACTTCTCGGAAGCCTTCGACAAAGTCGCCCACGAAAGTCTTGCAGCAAAGCTTCACCACTACGGTATCCGGGGCAAGACTCTGGGATGGATAAAGAGCTTTCTTGATGGCAGACAACAACAGATGGTCCTAGACGGTAAAACATCATCTCCTGCACCAGTCTCGTCAGGAGTTCCTCAAGGCACTGTTCCCGGCCCTCTCTTGTTCTTGATATACATTAATGACCTACCAAACAGATTTTCTACTGTACTGCACCATCAAGTCGGACAGTGATACGACGGCACTCCAAGATGACCTCAACCAACTACAAGAGTGGAAGCACGAATGGCAGATGATGTTCAACCCCGACAAATGTGAGATGCTCCGTATCACCAACAAACGTAAAGTCGTCGCTGGCACGTACACTATCCATGGCCACACTCTAAAACAGACCAATAAGGCAAAATACTCGGGCGTCACTGTAGACAGCACACTATCTTTGAATAGCCACATAGACGCAACAGCCAAGAAGGCAAACAACACCACTGCCTTTCTACGACGAAACCTGTCAACTTGCCCGAAGGACGTTAAGGCCACATGCTACAAGTCGCTAGTCAGACACCAGCTAGAGTATGCAGCCACTATTTGGGATCCCCATACGAAATCTAACATCAACAAGCTGGAGAACGTCCAACGAAGAGCAGCACGTTTCTGTCACAGTGACTACCGCTTCATAAGCAGCGTGACAGACGTGCTACAGGACTTGAATTGGGATCTACTACAAGCCCGTCGACAACAAGCCAGAGCTGTCATGATGTACACAATCGTCAACCAGCTTGTGGATATCCAAAACAACCACCTACTCATACCAGCCGGAGTCCATACAAAAGGCCAGGCCAACAGGTTCTTAGTACCTTTTACTAGCATCAATGCCTACAAGTACTCATTCCACCCAGCTGGAATCGGCATCTGGAACAACCTGCCGGCCTAGGTCGAGGTTTAGTTCTAGGCCTAAGAAGAGGTTTGTGAAACTGATGGCATTCCAGTCTCCAAGCCCACTGGAATGTCTACAATAATTACTCACTCATCCAATATAGTTTGTCCATCATTTGTAGATTGCTGCGTAATATTTGAACGGTCCTCGTATCAAACGACCAGCTAAGGCACTATTAGGTGTGAACTCGCGGAAAACAACCCTTAAGTGTTGACAGCGGATTTTCAGCTGAAAACGTTCATTACCCCACCCGACTAAACTAATGTGCCAGTGCGCATAATTAAAGCATTTATTTATTCAGATTTAAGGGTAAATCTATCGTTTTAACGAGGCAAAATATAGCATTTTAATCAAGGGCCATAATTCTGCTGTTATTGGTTCGATCTGGCTGGTTTTCGAACTTGTCCGAACTTTCATGCATTTTTAATAATTAATACACTTTTGTAAATCAATTAAATACAATTATATGCAATACATGTCTACATTTTCACTTTCATATCAGAAAATATATGAGACAGATGTTACCACTGTAGCCGCCATGGAGCACGTCATTTGTGTGCTATGATGTGTCATTGCACCATTCGTTTTACATAGGACGAATGTATGTCAAGAGATAAAAATGCGCGTTTTTTTCTGCGTATACAGTTTTAAAACAAATATCAATCAAACGATCGAGCGTCCGCCAATATAAATATGCAATAACAACAGGGGGTCAAGTATCACGTAAGAAAAAGCCAATCTGTTGAATGACGTCACGTTCTATTTTGACACGTAACAAATAGATTTACCCTCATTTCTACTTTCGCTTTACCAGTAGGGGAGCAGCCTTGATATTTTCCAACATCTATTAAATATTTGGTAATGCATGGCAACGAAAAGTAGTACGTCATCTTTCGGCAACGTCAAAAAAATTGAAATGTCCGCCATTTTAGATTTTTTAAAACACATAATTTGGAAGATTGTGACAATTTTTGGGGCAGGTATAAAATGCGGACTAATACGCGCGGACTAGCGGACTGCGGACTAGCGGACTGCGGACCAGTATGGTATAAAATGCGGACTGGTATTTTGCGGACCATGTAAATAGATGGGACAAATAATACAAATATCATAATTCTGGTCAGCAAATATTAAAGTTAGACGTTCTTAAAACAAAATAAGTATGTGGTGTATGGTAATGGTCATTTGAAAATAGATTTGCATGAAAATAATTCGTCAACTGACAGTTGTAATTAGGTTCAATTGATGTTTAAAGCAAAATAGATATACATATTATTTATTTATTTTTTAAAATAAAGTTAATGCCCGTGAACAAATATATTCATGTTTTAAATTATGTAAACTATAATAGTCTTGTAATTTTCTAATTAAGTACGAATACAACTAGAAATTGTGTTGTATTAAACCATGTTAATTGATTGATATATTACAAAGTTTATATTGCAATTTGATTTGAATCTTATATATCTATGAATGCTTCAATAAATACGAACACAATAAATAATAGTGTTATGTTTTGTGTATTTTACACTTTTAGCTATCTATTCTCCAAATAATGAAATATTTTATTAAAAAAAGTAGTTTTCTTCTACGTTCGTTATATGGGCTGGTTTCTTATATATAGAATTGTAAGTAGTGTGAAAGTAGGTGTGAAACCACTAATTATTTTCCCCATAGACACCAATGTTAAAGTGTCACATATTAATGATTTGCTGCAAATTCAACTCAAGTATGGATAATGCAGCAGTGTAATGTTCATATAGAAAACTATTTTTCCACTTGAAAAATCACCAGAAAACGTGGGGTCACAAGACATGTAAGAAAGTTCTTGTTTGTTTACTAAACAGGTCAAGAGTACAGCTGTTTTTATTGATCGATTGTTTTCATTGCTCACAAAGTGTCAGCATATAGTCGAAATTTCGAAAATGTTCATCAGTGATCCAGTAAAACCTATTAATAGGCTTCTTATACATATAATCACAAAATCGAATAGAAATGGGCAGTTTTCCTCTACTTATAATGCCCATTTCCATCAAAAAAGGAGGGATTACTTTTGAGAAATCGTGATCCTTTTGACATTAAATTGGTTGTCTTTAATGATGTGATTTTATCAAAAGCTTTTCCCCATGGTTACATTTCAATATGGTCATGATGAATACACCTGTTATATGTGATATTTCATAAAAAAAAAAAATACGGGTGGATGCTTCAACCTACTAAGAAAAAAAGTCACGCGTTGATTTTGATTGATGGTAATGGTACACACCTGGTTTTTTTAATGCAAAAATAAAAATGTTGTTTCACAGTCTCCAGGATGTCTACCATTTCTTTTGAAATATATATTAAGAGTATAATTTTCCCATTACGTTTGATTGTTGATAATATCACACACCTGTATTTAAAATGAAAATAATATTTGTGTCACCATGATGTTGAACTTTTTTGAAATTATTAGTTGAATTTTAATTAGATAAACTGATAGGTGCTTTATCATCAAATAAAAAAATCATTATTAAAAGTAGGTGGGTTCCTCTTCAATCAATCTTAATTGGAATGTATATGTGACAAAGACATTAAACTTGAACAATACAAGAGCGTTTTGTTTGGAGAAGCGCAACAATTGTCGACTATGGTGTCGTTCAAAAGCTATTCACATGAGTTATTTTGTGAAACTTCAAAAAAGATCGGACTTTTATCATTTGATGATTACAGATATTTAGTTAATGCAGTAGAGAGCTACGCTTATGGACATTACAAATTAAGCGTCAATCAGCACAGAATATGTTTAAACATGGACAATGTTGTTCTTAACGAGAACGAGAAGTTCCATTATAGAGATTTTAAAATCATACCCGTAATTTATACATGAAAATCCTGTTTTTCACATTCTACATTCATATGTTGTATATGCAGTGTGTTTGTAAGGCGACATTAACATTGAATAAATATATATTATCATTAATTAGTGTTGGTTGTGTTTTTGTTTAATCTAAATTAATAACACTTCAATTTGGATTACACATATTTTATTAGAGGTTTACAACTTTGATTATAGACACAAGCATTCTTTATACAATAGGGATAAATGCGTAAATATTCTCCGGAACGGGTGAGTGCCTGTAAAAAGGGTGCAGCGGGGCATAACCCTATGATTAGACAGAAACGAATTTCTGTTAGACGGAGATGGGCTATTGCAGATAATATCCGTAATCACCATCCATGCCCCCCTTTAAGAAAAATATGTTTAAGCCCTGAATACACCCCTAGCAGGGGCATAGTTAGAACAGATAGACAGAACTTTTTTTTCAAGCCGTTTGAAATACTCGATGCATCAAGAGATCAAACAGATATAGAGCTACTTATTCTTATCATTTCATCTTCTCTGGAGGTGCAGTATCATAGTACAGTATTTAGTTAACCCTTTCTTTAAAAAGAGACATGTGATTTCAATGAAGTGGATAGAGAATATTTGATTATACCTGTCAATAGATGGCGCTATTTGCAGTAAAACCACGTGACCACACAGACCACATCATAATGAAACGTGACCACATCATAATAGAAACTTACCACATCATAATGAAAACAGACCACATCATAATGTAAAGTGACCACATCATAATGGAAAGTGACCACATCATAATATAAAGTGACCACATCATAATGTAAAGTAACCCCATCATAATGGAAAGTGACCACATCATAATGGAAAGTGACCACATCATAATATAAAGTGACCACATCATAATGGAAAGCGACCACATCATAATGGAAAGCGACCACATCATAATATAAAGTGACCACATCATAATGGAAAGCGACCACATCATAATGGAAAGCGACCACATCATAATGAAAAGCGAACACATCATAATATAAAGTGACCACATCATAATGTAAAGTAACCCCATCATAATGGAAAGTGACCACATCATAATATAAAGTCACCACATCATAATGGAAAGCGACCACATCATAATGAAAAGCGAACACATCATAATGGAAAGTAACCAAATCATAATAGAAACTTACCACATCATAATGAACACAGACCACATCATAATGTAAAGTGACCACATCATAATAGAAAGTGGCCACATCATAATATACAGTAACCACATCATAATGAAAAGCGACCACATCATAATGAAATGTTACCACACCATAATGGAAAGTGACCACATCATAATGAACGTGACCACATCATAATGGAAAATGACCAACAAAGTAGTGTTTGGCGTTCCATAATTAAATACATATTTTACTTCACTTATCAATATGCAAAATAATAAAACGTTCAAACAACAACATGACAGTAAAAAATCAACACTATTTTAATATATTTCTAACTCTAACCATGTCATCCAACCATTCAGGTAAGTTACAAATACAGTAGTTTACAATTTTTATTGTCTTATCTTTTTCCTTTTTTTCTTAAATTCATGTTATTTTTTGTCACAGGAAATTCTGTCATCATGCTGTCATCGATGCATTGTAAAAGATGGTTTCTTAATACAGTAGTATCAAAAGTAACATTTGCGTTTGCTTTACCTTTAAATGCAAATGAAACTGCATGTGCAATAGCAAACACTCCACAATTAACATTGCCTGCTTGTTTTTGGACTTTCTATCTATACCTAAACTATCAAATAAATATATTTTTCCTTGAATGTCATAAAATGAAACTACCCAATGATCATAATGATCACTATTCCATAATTGTGCACTTACAAATGTAAAAGATTTTTTCATATAATAATATACAAATTATATGAAAAAATCTTTTACATTTGTACGTGAACAAGTATGGAATAGTGTGCCTGTACAGATTTGTTCATCATCGTCGTTACATTCATTTAAATATAGCTACAGATCACATTTATTGCAAAGTAATGTATTATCATTAATTGTTCAGATAACAATATAACAAAGTAAACATATAACTGAGTTTTGAGTAAGAATCCTCTTGTACTGTATTACTTCATGATCTTTAATATTGTTTCTAGAAAATTAACTAATGGAGTGTTTGTCGATGTATATTGTGTGTGTGTGTGCGTGCATGCATGCGTGTATGAGTTTTTGCAGAAGGTCACATTGAAAATAAGATGTATGTCATATAACTCTAATGTGTTACCTTCCTTAAATAAAGCTTTTATTATTATTATTATTATTATTATTATTACTATTATCTTTGTGGGTGTGATGAATCTGACATGCGGGAGCTTGCACTGCTTCCATTACATTTGAAACATGCCACCATATTTGTCAAAAAACGGAACTTCTTCCGGCAATTGAAACCCATTGATTGGTCCATTGATTTTATTGGAGAATTGTTTTCTAAGGAGAATATTTACAGCTTCAATGTTAGAATTCAAGTTTGCATCATTAATAATATCGTCACGATCAGTTTTATTTAAGTGTAATTTTTCATTCCAAAATCTCGTTTTCACTGTTAAAATTGTGTTCATCTAACTCGAAAGATCTTGAAATATTTAATTCAATTAGATCATCAGACAGAGACATCTTTTTTTCATTTTTCATGAATCGTATTTTTTTTCTCGATCTTTCCGATTTTTTTGGATCATTTATTGTGGAAGATGCATGTTTTATGATGGAGTAGAATATTTTATTTTTGTTAAATTCGTGCTTCAATAAGTTACTCATGTGCTTATGAAATATTTGCATAAGATTCAAATGTATCGTTTAAATCCTGCTCATAAGAGCATTTACGTATAAGTGCATTTATAGAGTCTGGTGCAGGAACAATAACGCTTTCGTCTAAATCGCCAATTCTAGGTTATTTTCTACCAATACGTTTATCATTGTTTTTCCTACTTCTTTTTCTCAGTTTAGGTAAGTCATTATTGTTGTCTTCTTTTTGTCATGGAGAGGCATTCCAATACTCCTCATAACAGCCATTACATGATAACAACGCGTTGCATTGGCATGTTTCTCTGATTACATTCAAACAATCATTGTTACTAAATCATATCGCGAAAAACTTTACTTTTGTAAATTATTTTGCTTTAAACATGTTGACGAATTATTTTCATGCAAATCTATTTTCAAATGACAATTACCATACACCCACATACTTATTTAGTTTTATGAAATATTTGCTGGCCAAAATATTTGTATTAGTTGTCCCATCTATTTACATGGTCCGCAAAATACCAGTCCGCATTTTATACCATACTGGTCCGCAGTCCGCTAGTCCGCGCGTGTTAGTCCGCGTTTTACACCTACCCAAATTTTTGATCATGAAATTTCATTTCCGCTTTAAGTTTCGTGATTTTCGGCTATACCGACTTTTTTTTTAGAAGCTTTACTGCGTGATACTTGTAAATGTCGAATCGAGGAGCGATAACTCTAAAAGATGCCATTTTTAGAATACGTTTAAAATGACAACAATCGTGTGTTTTTTTTGTTAAATAAAATACGAGGAGATGCTTGACTTGTTGTTTTAGCTCACATATTACATGAAGTTTGCTGCATGTCACGAAAAGCATGTTATTTCTTTATCAAAAGTACACGAAAATACGAGTCTTTTTTACTCAATTGTAATTTTGACTCTATCTATCTATCTTCCAATAAGTCAAACCCCTGCTGGGGACCTAGACTTGACGCGCGTCAACTGACAAGACGTTAGTTGAAATAAAGCTAAGGATACAATTAGAAATATTATACAGTGTTAAAAACAGGTTAAAAGAAGATAGGGCATGCTTTTTCGGGAGACATGTGATTGACATGGCTAACAGCCGGGCCAAATACACTGGAGGCAGGGTAACTACTCTTTGAGGTAGGGCATTCCAATGGACCATGGTTCTGGGGAAGAACGAGTATTTATAATAGTCAGTACTTGTTTGGATTTGTTTAAGTGCTAATGAGTGGGATGTACGGCTAGGTCTGGGATTTTATTTTAGATTATCTTCCCAGGGGATGGCAACACGGTTCAGGAAGATGTTATTTAACATTACCAGTCTTTGGTCGATACGTGAACTGCAGGCGCGTATTCGATGGAGCGCGAGTATTGGGCACCCTCTCATATGTGGAAAGAGTACGTAACAATCTCTACTGTTCAAAATGGGAGTTGGGGTGGAGAGAAGGAGGGGGAGGGCATCTGAGCTGAGATTTAAAAGGATGCGCCCCATCACCTTCCACCCCAACTTAAATCATGAAAGTCTGTTTTGAAAGCTCTTGCAAGCATACATTTTTAAACATATTCAGATAATATATGTGTTGCTGTGTTTTTGACTAGACTGTCCAGTGTCTAATTGTCATCCGCAACTTGGCGCAGTCAGTAGCGCAGCGGTTTTGTAACCGGAGGTGGTGCCACTGAGTTGTGTCGATGTGTTCTTGGGCAAGACACTTTCCCTTAGCCTCGTCCGTCGGATGGGGACGTAAACCGGGCGGTCCCGCGTATAGGTCTATCATCCGAGCATGTTAAAGAACCATAGGAATCTATTCGATAATTAGAGTAGGGCACGGTTCCCGGATTCCTATGTATCCTTTCCTCTCTCTGGGGCTGCTTTAAATAACCTGTACTGTGTTGATGAGCCGTTAAACATTCAATTCAATTCATCCGCAACTGCACTCAGCACTGTCATATGTACTGTAGCTGTCCCATGCTAGTATCATGAATCAACTGTTTAAATATAGACCATTTGTCAGTTGAAACCTAAGATGATTTTTTTTTATCAGACAGAAACACTGTCATAATACTGATAGCATCGAAGAAAAGTAAAGAAGGCCATTTTTTTACTTTATATTTTTAAAGTTGAATTGTGTTTTATGTCACTATAGCACATTTAGGTCATATTTCCTGGGCAGAACCAGTACTGTCTACTTTCTGCAATCCGTCGACACTTTCTCACCTACAAGTTGAGCTCCCAGTGGGAATTGAACCGCAGCGGTGAGAGTGGAAATGAGAATGTATACAAATATAAAAAGGGCAACCGAACATCTCCATAACTCAAAAAAGTGATTGGGATGTTGATCCTGAACCCCAACTCTTAATACAAATAATTCAGGGATACCTTCTCTACTAGATATAAAAACACGTCCATTTAAAAAAAGTCAAACTATATCATATCCTCATAAAGTCCCCTTTTATAGACAGCCAAGGAAGGTATTCCTAAACAAACGAGCCACAGACTTCGAAACCCTTTCAATATTTAGATCTAGATCAAAATACATTCCTTCCTTACTTGAAATTAAGACCCGTCCGTTCAAAATCCACTCCTCAGATACTGTCCATCCACAGATCCCCAACAATATACAGGATTCAGTTCCCAAAGTCCCCCAGTCCCAACTCAAACCCATAAAACAGGACTCTACTAAACTTAATTTATTTAATTCCCCTACCACCCCCATCTATATGGCCACACCAATATTAGTTCCAAATGCTACATGTAATCCTGACAAGGTCACCTTAACAACAGGGATTACAACTAATCAACTCAAAACAGAAAACATCCAAACTCCAAATATAGCTCCCGCAGACAAAACTATCACTTTAGATAATGAGCTAGCAGTCGACACCGAAATGCTCTCTAGCTCTTTTTGGAATCAGAAAATAATTAAATTTACCAGAGGTCAGGATAAGAAGATCCGCCGACTTGGCAAACCTCTCCTCCCTTCCCCTCCTCTAAACCAACACCCCCTTAATATAGAGGAGATTAAAAAACCCATAGAGATCACCCATACCATAAATTCACCCCCTCATAAGGAAATAAGTGTATTACCTCCCATCTTGATTACTTCTACAAACGGAGCCATAACCAACTCTCCAAATCCCCTAAACCCTTCAAATCCCCCTTGTATTGATACTACAACTGAGATTCATGCTACAGAATTCTTAAATATTAATAACCCCATTTATATTGATATCTCCACCAGATCTATAGACTGTTCCTTTCAAAAATCATCAGATCCTGTCATGAAAACTGATATAAACAATACACAACCCCCCCCCCGCCCCCCCCCCCCCCCAAACTCTCCAGTTCAGTTTAATCCCCTTTATATCGATATTTCCACAAGGGATAGTGACAGTTCTACCCAAAATTCTCCAGAACATGCAAACAAAACGGCTATAAATAATCAAATAACCCCCATAAACTCTCCGGAGATAGGTCCAAAACAATCTACACCTAACTGAACCCCGCTACAAATTTGGATCTTAAACATCAAACCTCAAATAAGTCTAACTGCTCATCCGTTTTCTCACCTAATACCTCTACAACAATTAGTGATAGCAGTATCTTTAATGTAACCCAAAATACTTCTATAATATCATCCGGAGAAAGCATAGATTCAGATTGAACGTCAAATTACAGCTTTTTTTAACAAATCAATTCTAGACCTGGTGGACCTAAACGAGACCCCTACCCCTAGCATCCCAATAAGAATTACACCCACATTTTTAGAATCTTCCTCCCAAACTTCCCCATATAAAATAAGTGTATCTGGTTAATCGAAAACCATGATTACAAATATTGATATTTTAACTAAAGTCACAATTAAATTATTAAATGAAAAAACTAGACCCAGCGGCCCTCTGTAAATTTCCCATGTACAAAGAGAAATCTTTAGAGCAATTCAACCATTGACTAAAGACCCCTTACTTCAACAACCCCAACCCCCTACTATTGAATAGAAGGCCGTAAGGGACAACAATCATAAGTCTAGTATAGTTATAAACAAATTAAGTAGGAACTCCCGTGTCCTAAAAACACCAAAAAAATTACAAGGAGCTCTAAAGGTAACAAAAACACCTAGAAAATCCACAATATCATCGATAAGCGCAAAAAAAACAGAATACCTCTGTGAAAAATAGGATAAACAAACTGTTGAAATGAATAAGCAAGTAAACATAATATCTTTTAACGCGGGGGGACTAACTCATATAAAGCATGCAGAAATAAAACTGTTCTTAGACCTGAATCCGGAAATTGACATTATATGTCTGCAAGAAACAAAATTTAACAAGAACAATTTTAAAACTATACCGGGATTCAGACATGAATTCAAATTCTTTAATAATAAAAATAACAAAGATTGTGGGGGGCTGGTCGTCCATTTTAAAAATTACATTAATTATGAAAATATAAATATAGAAAATCCTAGGGACGACAATGATAATACTACAATTGAAGTCCAGCTATTTAAAGTGTTATACCAAGACTACACTTTTATTTTATCTAATCTTTATTCAAGAAACTGTGATAGCAGATCATTAAATAAAATTAGCAAGAAAATAAATGAGCTTAATATTAAACATGTCTTAATCACTGGAGACTTTAACGCCCATCACCATGCATGGGGATCTGAACACTCTAATAAAAAGGGGAAAGAAATTCTGTCTTGGGTTGACGAGCAGAATTTAATCCTTCTTAACGACGGCTCCCCAACGCACATCGATAACAGAACGGGCAACCTGTCAAACATTGATCTGTCTTTCTCTACCATCCCCCTCTCTCAAAAAACTCAATGGACAGTTCTAGATGATAATTGGGAGTCTGACCACTTCCCAATCTATATCTCTATACAGCTAACAAATGATAAGATATCACATGAACAATATAATCAAGATAAATACAACTATAATAAAACAGACTGGGAACTTTTCAATATTCTATGTAAAGATTTAAATACAGAAGACTTATTCTCAGAAGATATTAATATATTTAATAATAATTTAACTGATGCGATACTGAATATAGTGCATCAAAGTGTCCCGATTTATAATAAAATGCCAAAAAAGAAAAATGTCCCAAGATGGAATTCTGAATGCAAACAGGCGGTTAAAAAACGCAAATACATGTTGAATAAATTAAAAAAAGACCCGTCTGAAACAAATCTATTTAACTTTAAAAATGCAGAGCTTGACTCTAAAAATATTATATCATTAGCGAAGAAAAGTAATTGGGAAGAATTTATAAATACTTGTTCTTTAAAACAAAGTAACACTAAAACTTTTTGGACAAAGATTAATAAAATACGTGGAAAATCATCTTCCTCGGTGCCACTGTTAATAACAAATCTTCACTATGCAACAACGAATAAAGAAAAAGCTAACATGTTGGCCAAGCATCACGCCCAAGTTTCGAGTAAGGACAATCTTCCTAAAACTACAAATGACTTCCAAGATAATTTTGAAACTGATTTTAATAATAAAATTAATAACGACATTCAAGAGGATACAGACCCTACTCTTAATCTCCCCTTTAATATGCTGGAACTTAGAGATGCAATTAATAGCAGAAAAAATTCCGCCGTGGGACCTGACACAATTTCCTATCAGCTATTTAAACATATGCCTGAATCCACCTTAAGTATTTGGCTTCTCCTTTATAATAAAATCTGGACTTCCAAAACCTATCCGGCCTCCTGGAAACTGGCCTGTGTTATCCCGATTAAAAAACCCAATAAGGACTCTAATGACCCTAAATCCTATAGACCCATAAGCTTAACTTCTCATCCTAGTAAATTAATGGAATATATGGTCAAAAATCGATTAGAACACTTCCTAGAAACAAAACACTTATTAAATAAATTTCAATCAGGTTTCAGGAAGGGCCGCAGTACACAAGATCAGTTGGCCAGATTACAACATGATATAATATTTGCAAAAAACATTGGCCATTCTGTAATTGCTATATTTTTAGATTTACAAGCAGCATTTGACCTTGCTTGGAATATAGGAATTCTTACTGAATTATTTGATTTTGGCATTAGAGGAAATTGCTTCTCCTTCATTAAGGCCTTTCTTCAGGACAGGAAGATACAAGTTAAGGTGGATGACTCTCTCTCCGATGAAGAATCACTAGAGAGAGGTACTCCCCAAGGTTCCATAATATCCCCCCTTCTTTTTAATATTCTCATTAACGACCTGCCAGATATCGTAAAAGACACTGGCATGGTTGTTAGCCAATTTGCCGATGATAGCAGCACGTGGGTAACAGGATTTTTTTTAAATAAACTACAAACCAAAGCTCAAAAGGGCCTAAATTTAATATGGGAATGGGCAAAAAAATGGGGCTTTAAATTATCACCTAATAAGACAGTGGGAATTATTTGTGGCAATACCCCCCGAGAATCTGTCGACCTTTTTCTAGGTGACACTAAAATTATATTCAGTAAAACAGCCACATTTTTAGGCATGATTTTTGATAGAAGACTAAACTTTACAACACATATACACAATTTAATAGCTAAATGTGAGAAAGATTTAAATTTATTAAGAATGTTAAAAGGAACGGATTTTGGATCAGATAGAAAATCTCTAATTATATTATATAAAACCCTTATTAGACCAACAATAGATTATGGTTCCCACGTTTATTCATGTGCTTCTTCCTCATTATTACAGCAACTTGATATAATTCAAAACAAAGCTTTAAGGATAGCACTAGGCGCACTTAAATCTACCCCAAAACATATTTTAGAACACGAGGCGGGAGTTCTCCCCCTCCATTTACATAGAGAAGAGCAGATGCTAAGATACTGGTCTAGATCCCAGACTAATAAAATAACTAATCCTGTCAATGACATTATTAAACCTACTTATTGTAAAAATAAATTCAAAGATAGGCCCAAACCCTTTGGTTCAGTCACATTTAATCTTGTTGAAGAATACAACTTAAATGATATAAACATTTCAGACTCTAGTAAAAAAGATATTCCCCCATGGACTTTACTTACTCCAATAGTGGATATAAACCTTTCGAATATGATTAGTAAACAAGACAACCAACAAGATATTAAGTTGGCCTTCAACGAACATATAGATAATAAATATAATTCTCATATTAGCATTTATACAGATGGATCAAAAGACCCAAATACCGGTAGAGTAGCATCTGCTTTTGTCATTCCAACTTTAAATATTACAAAAATAAAAAGAATTACAGATGGCTTATCAATATTTACTGCTGAGCTGATTGCGATAAAAAATTCTCTCAAATGGATATACAAAAACAAACCCCCATACTCAGTTATATTTTCGGACTCTCTATCCAGTCTAACAGCAATAAGGGATAGAACTAGTAAATCAAGGCCGGACCTAATTTCAGATATTTTAATTCAGATTAATGATTGCAACCTCTCAAACCTTTCAGTTACATTCGAGTGGTGTCCGGCCGATGTTCAAATACCTGGTAATGAAAAAGCAGACCTTGCTTGTAAGGCAGGTCTAAATAATATATTAATTGATCAACCTTCAGAAATATACTCCATCATCCATAAAACAATTAACATGAAATTAAATCATTATCGAACTGAACAAACAAATAAATATAATACTATTACAAGGCTTAGCAATAATTTTAGAAATCATGATCTTTTTTCAACTAATAAATTAATAAATAAAGATATCACTAGATTGAGAATGGGATACAATCTACTACCAGCAAGCATGGGAAGCCATATAATAAAAGATCTACATAAAGATTGCCCCTCTTGCTCTGTCCCATTCACCACTGAACATTTCCTTCTCGATTGTGATCAGCTAGATGCAACCCGAGATAATTTAAAATTTAAACTTCAACAATTATCTATTTCGTTTAACCTTACAAATATTCTAGATCCTGAAAAACGATATAGACAAATAGTTTTTAGTGCGCTTAGTGACTTCATTAAGGATTCACATTTCCAAAAGAAGATATAACTTCTTGTGTCTTAGCTGGATATATCATATATACGGATTATGTGTATAACAGCAATACCTATTCATGAGTCATATGTTCCCTTATATTCATGTTAGTATTATACAGTATAATCATCTTCAGACTACCAGAAAAACAATTTATTAATTGTATAGCTACAATATTGGACTGATCCGGTGGACGCGCTGGGGCGATTTTTGTGTCAGATGACAACGCAGGCACAGCGGTCCAGGATCAGTCACGTATTACCCCATATATTTAATGAGAGTTATATGTACATTTCTCTATATACCCCTTTTAGCCCCAATCTATTTATATTAACACCTACAGTAAAATCATCAATTAAATGTAATCCACATTTCGCCTGACCTTTCCCACTCCCATATGTTTTAGAATTTGGACTGATATATATTCTGTCCATATTTAATTAATAAACTATCACTGATGGGGACTAACTTAGACTCATCAGTGGGTACAAACTCTGTATTAACAAGAAAAGGTATAACACATATATTATACCATGGGAAGTACGGACTGCATGTAGATGTTCTGGATCCGGGATCGTTTTGATAGTGAAGGTCACCGGCACCTTGACCTTTAAATGAATAATGATAATAACAAGAGGTCAATGACCTTGAAACTCTACTGATTGATTTTGATTTCAGGAAGTAGTCGATACAAACTTGCTTTTTGAAAATCTATTTTTAGCCGTAGTGGCCATCTTGAATTTCCGGCCGACCTGAAATTTTGCTTGGATCAATTAGACATCAAGAGCAGCTTTCCTGTAAAGTCACATGGAAATCCGTTAAATAGTTTCAGAGGAGTAGTCGCTACAAGTTTTCATTATATAATTCTATGTAAACAAAGATGGCCGCTGACAGCCATGTTTAACATTGAATCAAAATGATGTTCGACTCCTATAACCATCATGCCATGCTGATCATTTTAGAAAAAGTCCCATAGCAATATATTTTATAGTTTTCAAGAAGTAGTCGCTACAAACTTATTTTGTAAAAATCTATTTTTAGCCATGGCGGCCATCTTGAATTTCCGGACGACCTGAAATTTTGCTAAGATCATTTAGACATGAAGAGCAACATTCATGTGAAGTTTCATGAAAAGCCATCAAGTAGTTTCAGAGGAGTAGTCGCTACAAGTTTTCATGATATAACTATGTAAACAAAGATGGCCACTGGCAGCCATGTTTAACGTCGAATCAAAATAATGTTCGACTCGAATAACCATCATGTCATGCTGATCATTTTAGAAAAAGTCACATATCAATATCACTTATAGTTTTCAAGAAGTAGTCGCTACAAACTTACGTTTTTTAAATCTATTTTTGACTGTGGGGGCCATCTTGAATATCTGGCCGATCTGAAATTTTGCTAGGATCAATTAGACATGAAGAGCAACATTCCTGTGAAGTTTCATGGAAATCCGTTAAGTCGTTTCAGAGGAGTAGTGGCTACAAGTTTTCATTATATAACTCTATGTAAACAAAGATGGCTACTGACAGCTATGTTTAACATCGAATTAGAACGATTTTTGACAAGGACCAACATCATGTCATGCTGTATCATTTTTAGGAAAAGTCCCATATGAATATCACTTATAGTTTTCAAGAAGTAGTCACTACAAACTTGTATTTTGAAAATCTTTTTTTAGCCATGGCGGCCATCTTGTATTTCCGGCCGACCTGAAATTTTGCTAGAATCAATTAGACATGAAGAGCAACATTCGTGTGAAGTTTCATGAAAATCCGTCAAGTATCAAGTACTTTCAGAGGAGTAGTCGCTACAAATAAAAGTTTACAGACAGACAGACACGCCGCACCACGGCATAAGCTCTGCTGATCTCTGATCAGTGGAGCTAAGAACAGGTTATCTACTGGTCATGACCAACCATCCTTTCAAGGTTGAGGACCGTAGGACCAACCGTTGTGTAGTTATTGATCGGACATCTTTAGATAGCGAATGTGACCGCGACCTTGAACTTTGATGTAGTGACCCCAAAATGAATAGGTGTCATCTAGTTGTAATGGTAAAGCGTTCTTCCAAGTTTGGGGGCCCTAGGTCCAACCATTCTGTAGTTATTGATCGGACATCGTTTCGATAGTTAATGTCAACACGACCTTGACCTTTGACCTAGTGACCCCAAAATCAATAAGGGCCATCGACTGGTCATGAGCAACCATCCCTCTAAGTTTGGGTACCCTTCTGCCAACCATTATGTAGTTATTGATCGGACACCGTTTGGATAGTCAATGTTAGCCCGGATGTGACCTTTGACCTGGTGACACCAAAATCGATAGGGGTCAAAATGAACATGGCGCTCCGACCACACTTTGTTGTGGTGTGCAATAATCTATTAATTGAAGGGCACTGGCTTAGTCGTTGCTGGGGTGATTTACGGAAGAATAACCGTGTGACAACCTGCTGTAAGGATGAGTATTACTACCAAGATATAACGGTCATGATTGAATAATCTGTAGGGAACTGAAGAAGTGAAGGGACACTACAAAATCTGAAATGAAGATTGCTGTGCATCCCTTTAAGTGGGGTGCATGAGATGTTGTAGATTTGGCGGAAAGTGACAAATGAGAATAGGTATTTTGTTGAAAAATATGTTTAATATACAAAAACAACATTACTGATGTGGAAAAAAACAATTGTATGTACAACTCAGTGTGTCAGGTCCCTGCCAAGACTTGAACTTGAATCTCTTTTCTCGAAAGAAAAGTGTGTTTCCTTACACTACAGAGATCGCCCAGACATCACAGAAAGAGTGTACAAAACTAAGCGAAATTAATAAAGATGTAGCAGGGCTGTACAAATCCTATAGCCCGACGCCCGGGACTAGTCCAAAACCAAAGTTGGGCGTGTCACTTTTTCAAAGATTTCAGTCCCGGACGAGTCCAATTTTAAACAAGAGGTCAATGACCTTGAAGCTCTACTGATTGATTTTGATTTCAGGAAGTAGTCGCTACAGACTTGTTTTTTGAAAATCTATTTTTAACCGTGGCGGCCATCTTGAATTTCCGGCCGACCTGAAATTTTGCTAAGATCAATAAGACATTAAGAGCAACATTCCTGTGAAGTTTCATGAAAATCCGTCAGGTAGTTTCAAAGAAGTAGTCGCTACAAGTTTTCATTATATAACTCTATGTAAACAAAGCAGCCATGTTTAAGGTCAAATCAAAACGATTTTCGACAAGGACCAACATCATGTCATACTGATCATTTTAGAAAAAGTCCCATATCAATATCTCTTATTGTTTTGAAGAAGTAGTCGCTACAAACTTATTTATTTTAAATCTATTTTTAGCTGTGGCGGCCATCTTGAATTTCCGGCCGACCTGAAATTTTTCAAGGATCAACTAGACATCAAGTGCAACATTCCTGTGAAGTTTCATGAACATCCGTCAAGTAGTTTCAGAGGAGTAGTCGCTACAAGTTTTTACTATATAACTCTATGTAACCAAAGATGGCCACTGGCAGCCATGTTTAACGTCGAATCAAAATAATTTTCCACAAGGATCTACATCATGTCATGCTGATCGTTTTAGAAAAAGTCCCATATCAATATCACTTATAGTTTTCAAGAAGTAGTCGCTACAAACTTATTTTTTAAAAATCTATTTTTAGCTGTGACGGCCATCTTGAATTTCCGGCCGACCTGAAATTTTGATAGGATCAATAAGACATCAAGAGCAACATTCCTGTAAAGTTTCATGACAATCGGCCAAGTAGTTTCAGAGGAGTAGTCGCTACAAGTTTTTACTATATAACTCTATGTAAACAAAAATGGCCGCTGGCAGCCATGTTTAACGTTGAATCAAAACGATTTTTGACTAGGATCAACATCATGTAATGCTGATCATTTTAGAAAAAGTCCCATATCAATATCACTTATAGTTTTCAAGAAGTAGTCGCTACAAACTTATTTTTTAAAAATCTATTTTTAGCTGTGACGGCCATCTTGAATTTCCGGCCGACCTGAAATTTTTCTAGGATCAATTAGACATCAAGAGCAACATTCCTGTAAAGTTTCATGACAATCCGCCAAGTAGTTTCAGAGAAGTAGTCGCTACAAGTTTTTACTATATAACTCTATGTAAACAAAGATGGCCGCTGGCAGCCATGTTTAACGTTGAATCAAAACGATTTTTGACTAGGATCAACATCATGTCATGCTGATCATTTTAGAAAAAGTCCCATATCAATATCACTTATAGTTTTCAAGAAGAAGTCGCTACAAACTTGTATTTTAAAACTCTATTTTTAGCTTTGGCGGCCATCTTGGATTTCACATCAACATGAATTTTTGCTAGGATCAACTAGACTTTATGGGCAACATTTCTGTAAAGTTTCATGAATATCCATCCAGTAGTTTCAGCTGTGAAGTCGCTACAAATAAAAGTTTACGGACAGACAGACGGACAGACGGACGGACGACGGACGCCGCACCACGGCATAAGCTCCGCTGATCTCTGATCAGTTGAGCTAAAAAAGAGAAAGTCGGGCGTGTCACTGTTTGAAAGATTTCAGTCCCAGATTTGTCAAATTTACAATGTCGGCCACCTGTCATAAAACAACCCCAGCACACTTCTCAACGTAATCCTTTAATTGCACTCGCTTATGTAATGCAATTAGCATCCACAGCGGCGATCATCCAATACCCCGGGCAATTTTATCAACAATCAACCATGCCGGAAGTCCCGCCTCCAAATTACTTAAATTGACAGTGGGCATTGTCGACATTATCCAATCAATTGACCCGATCTATTTTAATCCAGACCCGCTAGCCAATGAAACGACTACCACATGTAAATCACATGTTCGTCACGTGATTACCTGTTTGTCACGTGGTGAGCTGAAAATGGCGATACACTGAAACAATAACACTAACACGTTGATTAATTCGCAATCAGGCCGATTTGTCGGCAATCTTTCGATGAGTAAAGAAACTCGGGACGTTTGATAATGGAAGCATGTTTGATATGAAACGGTAGGTGTGATTTGTTATTGTTTCTCAGTGTATTGTTGAGCGTAATTGTAACAGCCTTGAAAGGCGGATGGGGTAACGGTTTGTGCATAGTTAGTGTACTAATTACGTTCGAAGAATTGAGTTGTCAAACAAATAAAATAAAAACAAAACAAACTGATACACATAATCAGTTTGATTTCGTATTTGGCAGTGCTAACGTTTACATTTCAAAAATGTGTTTGTTGAACTTTTTCAGTGTTAAAAATAAGGATAATTTTCAGAGTGAAAGCGAAAGTGAAAGTAAAAATAAAAAGAGGAAAAATGTAGAATGTGATACACAGCCAATCAAAAAGTCAAAATCATCTAGTGTAGTGGACAAAAACATAAAAATAAAATGTTTATGTTGATTCACATGTTATTTATTTTTTGCATTAGGTAAAATGGTAATAAAGTTAAGAATCTCATCTGTAGCCCGTTACATATATAAAGTTATGACTTTTTTCTTTCCATTAAATGATTATCTGAACTGTAATATGAAACTCAATATCTATATTGAAATTTAAAAATGCAGATGTGATTCTTACTATTGCTACTGTTTCACCCAATGGCAGTCTACAATCTATACCACTGAAACATACATTAATTGTCTGAAGAGTACATAAGGATTGTTTCCTTTACTGTGTGTAATGAATTGTTATGAGTATGCAAGACGCAGTTTTAACATATTGAGAAATCGAAAAAATTCAGGACTTGTGTCCATTTTTTGGGACTATTCACAATTTTTTTGGGACTAGTCACTTTTGACAGGGTGACTAGTCCCGGACTAGTGGCTAAAAAGATTATTTGTACAGCCCTGTGTAGATCAAAAGAATGTCAAACTAAAACTAGAAATTGTTATTGGACAAAAACGTATGGCTCCCCCACTCGCCCGAACAGACATAATTGACGACTCTAGGTCCAACCGTTCTCATTGATCTGAGATCGTTTTGATATTCAATATCCCTGTGACTGTATCTACAACCTGTATCAGTAATATTTATTGGTCAACCATCCTTCCAAGTTTGAGGATCCTAGGTCCAACCATTCTCTAGTTATTGATTGGACATTGTTTTGTTATTGATCGGGGATCGTTTTGATATCAATAGGGGTCATGTTCTGGTCATGACCAACCATCCTTCCAAGTATGAGGACCCTAGGTCCAACCATTCTCTAGTTATTGATCGGACATCGTTTTGATAGCCAATGTCATCGCTAGCTTGACCTTTGACCTAGTGACCCCAAAATCAAAAGGATTCATCTGCTGGTCATGACCAACCATCCTTACAAGTTTGAGAACCCTAGGTCCAACCATTCTCTAGTTATTGATCAGACATCGTTTGATAGTCAATGTCACCGCGATCTTGACCTTTGACCTAGTGAACATCGATTTGATAGTCAATGTCACCATATCTTGACCTTTACCTAGTGACCCCAAAATCAATAGGGGTCATCTACTGGTCATGACCAACCATCCTTCCAAGGTTGAGGACCCTAGGTCTAACCATTGTGTAGTTATTAATCGGATATCGTTTTGATAGTCAATGTCACTGCGACCTTGACCTTAAACCTAGTGACCCTAAAATCAATAGGGGGCATCTACTGGTCATGATCAACCATCCTTCCAAGTTTGAGGACCCTAGGTCCAACCATTGTGTAGTTATTGATCGGATATAGTTTTGATAGTCAATGTCACCGCGACCTTGACCTTTGACCAAGTGACCCCAAAATCAATAGGGGTCATCTACTGGTCATGACCAACCATCCTTTCAAGTCTGAAGACCCTAGGTCAAACCATTCTCTAGTTATTAATCGGAATCTTTTTGATAGTCAATGTCACCGCGACCTTGACCTTTGACCTAGTGACCCCAAAATCAATAGGGGTCATCTAATAGACATGATCAACCATCCTTCTAAATTTGAGGACAATAGGTCCAACCATTCTCTAGTTATAGATCGGACATCGTTTGTGACACAGACAGACAGACAGCACAAAATCAATATGGCTCCCCTCCACACTTCATACTGATGCTTCTCACAATGTTTGGGGTATGACAGAGGTCATAGTGACCTTATTTTGGTATGCGACCTACCGCTATCCCAAGATGTATCAACATACCAAGTTTGGTATTTCTAAGTGTTATTGTATTGAAAATATGGTCCGGACAAGCATTTTCTATGACAGAGGTCACAGGTCAAGGTCACAATTACCTTATTCTGGTACGTGACACATCACCATCCCAAGATGTATCTAAATACCAAGTTTGCTATCTCTAAGACTTAGTGTTATAGTATCGAAAATACGGTCTGGACAAGCATTTTCTATGACAGAGGTCACAGGTCAAGGTCACAGTGGCCTTATTTTGGTATGCGACACACAGCTATCCCAAGATGTATCCACATACCAAGTTTGGTATCTCTAAGTGTTATAGTATTGAAAATACGGTGCAGACAAGAGGTGAAAGTGTCTGTGGATGTTCTACTGTCTAAATGTGCAGGGGACTGTAACACATTTCCAACATTCATTCAACCGGCACATGGCAATGTTATAGGTCACTAGTTGTTGAATGCCAGCCAGGGTAGCAGGAGAACTAGTCTGTACAAAGTAAGTGTATTACAGGGTTCCCACAGTTTTTTGAAAACAAAATTCAAGGTCTTTTCCAGGTTTTCCCACTGTTTTCAAGGACAATTTATAAATACCAGTGTTTGTCCGACACCGTTGTTGCAAAAACGTTAAATTGTTTGCAGTACTAATATGTGACACCACACAAGATGTTAGTTTATTGTTTTTGACAAGTATTGACTTTAACCCGCTGTTTTTTAGGCTGTTCTCCATCCTATGAAGGAAATTTAGTGTTGACATTTAACTTGTTCTCAGACGACATGCTTTATCGATTCAAATGATTAGACGCTTGCATATAAGACGGAACATTGTGAGTTTTATTTGAAAATACTCGGCTAAAATCGTCAACATATTTTATGAGTCAACCGGTGAGGTAACGAATTTGTACGACAGCGATCGAAAACAAAAGTACAATTTGGGGTTCATATTTCATTGATCAGAGCATTAACACATCTTTACGTCTGTTCACGAATACCAATGGTTATTTTTTTTAATGGGCTTACTAGGCCATTCGCCAAATCGCCATAGGCGAAAAGTAACCTGAACTGGCGAATGAAAACCGTAAGAAATACACACCAAATTCGCCAGACATCGGCGGTCTGGCGAATCCAAATTTCCGACCGATTTTGTCTAAAAGACCTCGGAAAATCCCGAATTCCAATTCACAAAGTCTTTCACTGTTTATAAGCCACTATCCCGCTGAGTGTTTTAGCTAATTAGTGACAATCAATTTAGATCGATAAACTAATTATGTCAGCGTTTAGTGAAAACCAGCGTTTATTGAAAACCAAATTGTCGGTGCGATAAGACTCCGCCCACTGTTACGCCTCTTGCTGCCAATCAACTGGTTTGTGTCCCCGCGCTCAACGTTATCTCAATATCTGTCATATAAAGTTGTGACATTTTTCACAGATTTTAACTGCGTGATCGAGCCGGGTAAAACATCAAATAATGTGGCGCCCTCTAGCGGCCAAAATGGCTGATCAAAACAGAAAATTTTAAAATGTTTGCTTATGAATTAGCCAGAGATACTCGGCCGTCTGTGTTTTTGAACTTTACAATCACTGATAAGTGTTAAAGGAACACATGGCAATCTAGAGTTTTCAAAAACTAGCAGCGCCCCGTTAGTTTTTATCATTAATGTTAATTATAAGAATTGTATTAAGCCATTTGTTTTTGCATATTATTATTTTTTATCTTATTGCACCAGTAATATATTAAAAAACTTATAGTATAATAAGACGAAATAGTGAATACTTAAAATTTGATTTATTTAAATGTAACCAGGATAAAAGTAAAAATGATACTGGATATATAAATTGTGACACCCATTTCAATTACTGCAAGATTGCCATGTGTCCCTTTTAAGTGCCTACTAATTAGTTGTACACAGTTGTATTTCATATACTGGAAATTGAAGTTGTATTTGTTTATTATACTGAAAACCACATTTTGCAATATATATACAAAATATACGCTTGTGGGGAAGCAACGCGCCATTGCAGGTGACAACATGCGGTATGATCGCGGGGATTTGTGACTTCCATTGAGAAACGGCCGTGGCGATGGCAGACTGCATGTGGATTTGGATGGGAAATTATCGCAAAACTGGACAAATATAACCAAGGGTATGGTGTAGTAGGAAAAAAAGCAGTTGCTAAACCACATCATGACCGTCAGTGTGACCTTCAACTGTTATTTCTGTAAGGACATGAGACAGTTCTTCGCCGTATTGTAGCGCTGATGGAGTAATATGACAGGACATAGAAGTTAAAGTCAGCTTCTTCTTTTGAGACAGACCAACAGAACGCTGACAAACTAATCCCATGTATCATAATAACCTTTGGGAATGTGGCACATAAGTGACAGACAACACCATTGGTACTACCAAGTGGAGTCATTTACAGCAACAGGTACTTATACAAAACTGCAACCAACACAATCAAAGATAACGTTGCAGCCTCTGTGATTACATTTGACACTTACATTTTGTGGTTGGCTTGTGTCCCTTACATGTGTCGAATCACAGCTATGCCGGTTTCCGTAAAAGGCAATGTAGCGGGAACCTGTCAGACTGAAATGAAAGCAGGATAGGTATGAACGTTGGCGTACATTGAACTCTGTGAATGTTTCGGTTTCACATATATGTCACGGACGGCTTCAGCCGGTAGAGTTACCGTACTATTCTTTTCGTACTATATGTGGCAACATGTTGTGGTGGTCGGTGGTTCAATTCTGTTTGGGACACTGAAACACTGTAACAATATGTATATCTTAGATATATATATATATTTTATTCACAAATAAATACTCTTGACCACACTGGTCAAAGTGTAGATGGCGAATGCCCATCATTATATTATAAATACACAAATGGTGAACACATAGCACACATTGATGGAATGAAGGAATGAGTTGTAAAATACATGGTTATTAACTTATTCATAAGTATCTTTTAAACTAATACAATATTGCAGAGTACAAACTAAAACATAAATGTGACACTAACCTGAAACAATATGTATATCTTAGATATATATATATATTTTATTCACAAATAAATACTCTTGACCACACTGGTCAACGTGTAGATGGCGAATGCAACGCACCGTTGCATTCATCAATCAACATTGCATAGTGTAGCCAAGGGTCACAGGTTAGTAATTGGTCTTAGTGAGTGTTAACTGTACTTTGATAATAAGGCTATTGGAAAAGCAAACTGATTTAAGGTTTATATAAGGCATATTGGAAGTAATTTATGGGGTTTCAACATATTGATATACACGTGCTGTTTCACATTTAGATTAAGGAATACAATGAAAACAACACCCATCTATTTTATTTGCGGAACCAAAACGATAACAATCTCGGTCCTACGACATATACAGAAACGTGTTTGTTGGAGATAGCTGCTTGAGCTTGCATTCTTTGCAGTGCCTGGCTGCGGTAGCATGCAAAATGTAACACATGCAGATTTTCAGCACAGGATACACACAAACGTTGACACCTGCCGCTGACATACACATGTAAGTTCTATATCATGTGTGCAACAACCCAGCTGAACTGAAACACACCACCCCTGGAATGTCCTATGCAAATTCATTTCAGCACACGACCTTAAGCGAACGTTATATTTTACTCTGATGTCGTCATGATGAGTATGTGCTGTACATCTCATGAACAAAACTAAGGAAATGCCTAGTATGTAGCCAACGTTGTTTCTACCAAATATCAAGTAATATTTTTACCCATATCGTCACCTTCAGAGTGTGCCGCACCTGTACATTTGGGTATGATGAAGGTGATGTCGCCATGATGAGTATGTTAAGCATGGGGATAGATATAGTAAGGCCCTGTACATGATGGTAAGGCCATGTCAACATTGTGGTAATCAGAATGTACTGCGAGTTTTATAAAGGGCTAACAAACGTGAGTGACAGATCTTCCACAACAAACATGAGTGACAGATCAAACCCTGCTTACTCGACGCATGCGCACTCACATACAACTAACAAAACAAACAATTATCTTCACAGGCGCCCCAACCTTTCCACAGGGGTCCGGCTCATGTGCTTTGTCGCTAAATACCAGTTGAAATCGAACAAAAGTGTCCTACATGAGTTGGGAAGACATCTGAGTCCAGCAGCAATATCATAGAATAGAACATTATACAAGGGTAATCACTTGGCATACAGGAAATTCTCACTAAGTTCAGTATATGCACAATATTGTTTTAATTAAAAGAGCAAATCATTTAACTCTACATGCCTTCTATACCCAAATGTTCAAGGTGTCCAACATTGGTATATATTTTAATATCGCTCAATATAGTACTGAGAAATCGTCAACGAAACGTTGAACAAGAGGCCCAAGAGGGCCTGTGAACGCTCTACTGGCTGTTATACCATTGATGAATCGAGTCGTACTACATGGTGTCTAGAGTGTACACAAGGTTTTTCAAGTATTTGACCTAGTGACCTAGTTTTTGACCCCATGGGACCCATTTTCGAACTTGACCAAAATATAATTAAGACCACATTTCGACAAAGTTTCATCAAGATCGGGTCAGAAATATGGCCTCTAGAGTGTACTAGTGACCTAGTTTTTGACCCTGTGTGACCCATTTTCGAACTTTAGCAAGCTATAATTAAGACAAATATTCTGACAAAATTGCATCAAGATCGGGTAAAAAATATGGCCTCTAGAGTGTACACAAGGTTTTTCCAAAGTTTGACCTAGTGACCTAGTTTTTAACACCATGAGACCCATTTTTGAACTTGACCAAGATATAATTAAGACAAACATTTTGACAAAGAGTGTACACAAGGTTTTTCCAATATTTGACCTAGTGACCTAGTTTTTAACCCCATGTGACCCATTTTCAAACTTGACCAAGATATAATTAAGACAAACATTCTGACTAAGTTGCATCAAGCTCGGGTCAAAAATATGGCCTCTAGAGTGTACACAAGGTTTTTCCAATATTTGAACTAGTGACCTAGTTTTTAACTTCATGTGACCCATTTCCGAACTTGATCAAGTTATAATTAAGATAAACAATTTGAAAAATTTCATCAAGATTGGGTAACAAATATGACCTCTAGAGTGTACACAAGTTTTTTCAAGAATTTGACCTAGTGACCTAGTTTTTGACCCCACATGACCCATTTTTGAACTTGACCGAGATTTCATTGAGACAAACATTCTGACAAAGTTTCATCAAGATCAGGTCAAAAATATGGCCTCTAGAGTGTACACACGGTTTTTCCAAAGTTTGACCTAGTGACCTAGTTTTTAACCCCATGTGACCCATTTTCAAACTTAACCAAGATATAATTAAGACAAACATTCTGACAAAGTTGCATCAAGCTCGGGTAAAAAATATGGCCTCTAGAGTGCACACAAGGTTTTTCCAATATTTGACCTAGTGACCTAGTTTTTAACTTCATGCGACCCATTTCCGAACTTGATGAAGATATAATTAAGATAAACAATTTGACAAAATTTCATCAAGATTGGGTAACAAATATGACCTCTAGAGTGTACACAAGTTTTTTCAAGTATTTGACCTAGTGACCTAGTTTTTGACCCCACATGACCCATTTTTGAACTTGACCGAGATTTCATTGAGACAACCATTCTGACAAAGTTTCATCAAGATCGGGTCAAAAAAATGGCCTCTAGAGTGTACACACGGTTTTTCCAAAGTTTGACCTAGTGACCTAGTTTTTAACACCATGTGACCCATTTTTGAACTTGACCAAGATATAATTAAGACAAACATTTTGACAAAGTTTCATCAAGATTGGGTCAGAAATACGGCTTCTAGAGTGTACACAAGGTTTTTCAAGTATTTGACCTAGTGACCTAGTTTTTAACCCCATGTGACCCATTTTCAAACTTGACCAAGATATAATTAAGACAAACATTCTGACAAAGTTGCATCAAGCTCGGGTCAAAAATATGGCCTCTAGAGTGTACACAAGGTTTTTCCAATATTTGACCTAGTGACCTAGTTTTTGACCCCAGATGACCCATTTTCGAACTTGACCGAGATATCATTGAGACAAACAATTAAGATATACATTCTGACAAAGTTGCATCAAGCTCGGGTCAAAAATATGGCCTCTAGAGTGTACACAAGGTTTTTCCAATATTTGACCTAGTGACCTAGTTTTTAACTTCATGTGACCCATTTCCGAACTTGACCAATATATAATTAAGATAAACAATTTGACAAAGTTTCATCAAGATTGGGTAACAAATATGACCTCTAGAGTGTACACAAGTTTGTTCAAGTATTTGACCTAGTGACCTAGTTTTTGACCCCACATGACCCATTTTTGAACTTGACCGAGATTTCATTAAGACAAACATTCTGACAAAGTTTCATCAAGATCAGGTCAAAAATATGGCCTCTAGAGTGTACACACAGTTTTTCCAAAGTTTGACCTAGTGACCTAGTTTTTAACACCATGTGACCCATTTTTAAACTTGACCAAGATATAATTAAGACAAACATTTTGACAAAGTTTCATCAAGATTGGGTCAGAAATACGGCTTCTAGAGTGTACACAAGGTTTTTCAAGTATTTGACCTAGTGACCTAGTTTTAAACCCCATGTGACCTATTTTCAAACTTGACCAAGATATGATTAAGACAAACATTCTGACAAAGTTGCATCAAGCTCGGGTCAAAAATATGGCCTTTAGAGTGTACACAAGGTTTTTCCAATATTTGACCTAGTGACCTAGTTTTTGACCCCACATGACCCATTTTCAAACTTGACCGAGATTTCATTGAGACAAACATTCTGACAAAGTTTCATGATGATTGCATCAGAAATGTGGCCTCTAGAGTGTACACAAGCAAAAGTTAACGGACGGACGGACGACGGACGGACGGACGACGGAAGACGGACAACACACCATCCCATAAGCTCTGCTGGCCCTTGGCCAGTAGAGCTAAAAACTGGTCAAATTTTTTAGTCGGAAGACCCCGTGCATATACGCAGTCACTCTTTAAACAACAACTCTAATGGCTGTTGCGTACGAAACTAGACCACGGATCATTTAGTCGTCACCGCAGATAATGAATGCTAATTGGATCCATACCAGTTAATTCAATATAAGCTACATTTTCTATTTTGTTTACAACCGTCAATTTTTTTTCTCAATTGGCAGCCATATTGATCTGGTACCCGTCCCCTACTGCGCTCGCTATTCTCTCTTCGAGCGCAGTAGGGTAAGGATACCAGTATGTATTTTTTTTTTTCATTGAAAACCAAGTAGAACAGTTTATTGAAAACATATTTAAGGGGGGTAGTAGAGAAACAGGTGGGGAGGGGGTAGTAGAGAGGGGGAGGGGGTAGTAGAGGGGGAGGGGGTGGGGTAGGGTACGCGCCGTCTGCCTGTGGACAGGAGTCGAGAGCTCTCGATAGCGCTTGAGACAAAAATACATTTAACCAATACATCATCTCCAAACTCACAACATATACACGTACCTACCTTTCGTCGCGAACTTTTGGACAAACGTTACACTCAAGCTCTAATGCATTTAGTTTAATATCCGCTATGGAAATGCCAACGATTATCAACTGTGCTGCAATAAAAATGGCGTCCGCAAAATGTCTCTAAAATTGTCTGCGCATGCGATGTAAACGTGACGTAGACATTAACACCAGTTTTATAAGTACATACTAGTATTTATCCAAGAGATAGCAACTTATGTAATACCAAATTCAACGTCCCGTTCATGAATCTTTATCCACTACTGTCTTTCCGTACTAGAAAATACAGACAGTTTACTACCTCCAATTGGAATAGACCTCATTTTTAACATATTTTTTTTCTTCTGTGAAGACGAGCATCGGCCGTTAATCTGTTCCTAATGGATACTTGAGATTAAGGAGTCCCATTGGATCCACGGGATACTTTATCTTTTCATTAACTTTAAACATCGGCATTTTGTAACGGATTAACGTCCGTCCTGCCCTATTTACAATGTAACAGGTTTTAATCATATTATCTTATGTTGGATTTTAGTATGGTAAATCGTTCCTTACGAACCCATGCTTGATTAACGACAGCTGCTCGACGTTTCTGTCTATAAAGTAACAATATATTGTATGTCCCCACCGGTCCCGCTGTGTGATTTTATTAATTATCGGTTTTTATATGATAAGATAATAGAAATTCCTGGCTGTCCGATTTATTTGTATATATGCTTAGTTTTATGACGACAGCGGGGAAGAAAACATTTTTTAATCTTGTCTGATGCACACAACGGGATAGGGTGGTAATATTATTAACATGTAAATCCTATGTATACTTCTGCCCCGTGACCTCCCCAGTGTGGCCTCCGCGTGGCTTTGGCCGAGGGACACACTCCACTTGATGTGCTTACTCTCATAGCGCACACCTCTTTTGGCTTTGTTTTTTATTGAGAGATCTGGAGTGATGTCCTACAAACAACACTGGGTTATTTTATTTTATTCTATTGTGTTTTAAAAATATATGATTTCATCTAATGATGTCCATTCCTTCTGGAAGGGAGCACGAGGCAGATAAAACATGGAGTATGTATATATGTAAATATTAAGATAGAATAATTAAAAAAAGAAAAATGGTGACGCGCTGGCGTTGGAATATATTGTATCCTCAATTTAAATTTAAAATAATAAATAGACCAACCAGAGCTTAATATAAACATCTAAGGGCAGTTAATATACTATATTATTTTTAATCTAATCGCCTTCTGAATTTCACGGCCAATCCTATAAAACTGACACAGTTGTCTACCTGGTTCTTGCCACTATTGAAACAACTACTCCCCTCCAATTTCCCCTTCAAACAATTTTAACCACCTACTGAAAAGCTCGCCAAAAGGCCTAGTGCCATAGGGCGAGCAAAAATAAAAACTATTACACACACACACTCCATAACTCAATATGTCCATGGGCCATGAATGACCGCACTGAAAACAATCCGTGGAAAATTGTACAATGGAAGAATATATATTCATAAATAAAGTTTATTTTGATGCAACATCGATATGCTCCTCTGGACATCATAGATAAAGATCATATAAAGTTTCGAAAAGATTGGTTAAAAACTGTGGAAGGATATAGACGCACAGATGACTAACACCATATGCCGCCTCACCATTCGATGGTAAACAATAAACATTTAAGGTACATGTTAAGGTCTTAAATATTATCTTTCATGACTAAGTAAAAAATATGTAACAAGTCAGATATCAAAGTGAATTATTTATTTGATTTAAAACATTTTATTTCAAATAATTACATTAAAAAACATCCCAAATATAAAGGGTATTACATAACAAATTAAATTGCATCATACAATAATTGTTTTTATTTATTAAAGGGACACACAGCATTTTTGAAGTATTTATCAAGCATTAAAATTAGCAACTCGATTGATTAATCAATAATTGATTTTCACTTTACACCCGCTTGTATATATTTAAATTATAAGTTATAACATTTTGGAGTTAAAAAATATATTGCTGCATGTCCCTTTAATATGCGGTCCCTTTAATATGCGCACCTCTTAGCCTGTATTGTTTATATGGTGCAAGTCATTTTCAACATAAGTGGGATTATATATATACATGTTTCTGTTTTTGTTTTTTTTTGGTGGAGGCAGACCACCCACTTTTCTTCTGGGTAGAACCAGTAATATACACCTCCTGCCATCTGTTATTCCACAAACTTTTATATAATCCAATAAAATTCAGAAAACATCATTTTAATCCAATAAAGAAATTGGGCATGGTCGGTCAGATTAACAGAAACACATTTATATTTTCGTATTAGCCCTTATTTTGAGCCACTCCAATGAACTGTCCAGTTAATGTCGCCATCGATCCACCTCTGTCAACAATCAGACATGCATGTTGATATGATATTGTGCTGAACTGGTGATCCTGTTACTAGACATATTTTTCTTGAAGTTGATGCTAGTACTGTCCGTATGAGGTATTGCTGATTCATGATTCATAAAAAAAAGAAAAGAAATTGTACACCATCGTGTTATACTATTCTTGTTCGTTTAAGTATTTCTGATTCTGTTGTTAATGTTGTAATGACACATAGGAATTCGAGAACCTGTCTTACTCTTACTATTGAATATATGTCTATGGTTGTTTATCGTGCTCGGAGGATAGACTCCCCAGTTTCAATCCCAATCCAACAAACGAGGCTGAGGAACAAACAAGGCTGAGGGAAAGTGTATTGCCCGAAAACACAGACGAAACTCATTGGTGCATGTGTGACTTGAACCCGGAAGCTCCAGATTGCTATCGACCACCGTGCTATTGCTGGGCCATGCCAGCACATTATGTTAAGTCGGGGTCTTGGTTAAGTTTAATATTTTTAGATGTAATACAAGGACCTTTTTACTTTGTTTGTTTCATTTTACATCCGTACTAAGCACAATATTACCTATTTATGTGTCGATGTGCTGTAAAACACCATTTTTATTTTTAGTATGAAAAGTCTGAGACTAAGTGCAGGTGCACAATGCCACATATTTTGCAAAGAACATACATTGATAACTTCATAGATGTTTTGAAGCTGCGCTTACCTGCACACTGGCTTATACAAGGCTCTTGATGAAGTTATACTGTGAGACTGGGAAACTTGACTTGAATCTGACTGTGGTAACACTGCACACTGCCTCTAACTTAGCAGACCTGGAAAAAACAACAGTCATATATGAAATTGTTTCATTTGCTTTTAATATTAATAACTCTGTCCAACTTTCTCAATGCTATCAATGCCAGCTTTCCATAATATTTTACTTAAAACACAACTTGAATGGGGTGCTTTTCAGAAGATGGATACTGTCCAAAATGTAAGTCACAAACACAGTCACATGCAGGTGGCATTCATGAACAAATAGTATTTTCAAGGCTTACATTTTCATCAATCATTCATCACTCATGAGTTCTAAAAATGATCAAAAATTAACAAAAATGGAGGACATCATCCGAGAAATTCAAGTTTTGCTGATCCTAAATGAAAGAATAGATTTAAGAAAAGTGTTGTCGAATCTTTGCATCAATGATGTACGGTAATGATGTCCTCCATTTTTGTTTTGCTTTGATTTGCGCATGTCTAAACGGAAGGCGATGGAGCGATGTAACAGGGGGCGATGCAACATCGCACATCGACTGCGATGGTGCGATGGTACGATGGCGATGACACGATGGTACGATGGCGATGGTACGATGGTCCATAGCGTCACCACCATCGTACCATCGCCATCGTACC
Source organism: Cyrtodaria siliqua (assembly GCA_037043455.1). NCBI lineage: Eukaryota > Metazoa > Mollusca > Bivalvia > Adapedonta > Hiatellidae > Cyrtodaria > Cyrtodaria siliqua. The sequence goes on from JAWPHD010000216.1 coordinate 141,375, forward strand.
AATGCGCATCGACTTTAAACGCGGTGGTACGATGGTACGATGGTCCATCGTACCATCGCGCATCGACTTTTACAAGTCGATGTACGATGGTACGATGGCGATGACGCGATGGACCATCGTACCATCGCGTCATCGTACCATCGCCATCGTACCATCGCGCATCGACTTGTGAAGGTCGATGCGCGATGGTACGATGGCCCTAACGGAACATCGTAGATGACAGGTTAACCAAACGCGTCTTTAATATAGACTATGCTAACAGTAATACAAGATCAACTTGGTGTTGTGACTTAAAATACGTTATGTCCAAACACAATATGTTAGAATCGTATGATAATCGTGCTATTGTTAATCTTGATATTGCCCTAAGCAATATTGTTAATTTCTACTCGAATATCTGGGAAACGGACGTGAAGAAAGTATCTAAGTTAAAAACCTATATTAAATTCAAGAATACATTTGAATGTGAGACTTATCTCAGATTAAATCTCAGAAAAAATGAAAGAGCATTATTGGCACAGTTTCGGTGCGGTATATTGCCTCTGAGAGTAGAAACAGGACGCTATGTAGGAGAAGGTATTGAGCAAAGGCTCTGTAAATTATGCCAAATTAAATGAAACTGAGGACGAATTACATTTTCTATTGATTTGCCCTACGTACACCGTTATAAGTAACCAAATATTTCATGAACAACTTATAGACAATTTGTATATGTGTCTTACGAATAATGAGAAACTGTGTTACCTCTTAAAATCATGTACAAGAAAAGTTGCTAAGTTTCTGGTTAATGCATACCTTAAAAGTCGAGATATTCTGTTTAAATAGAAGGGGTATGTACTATATACATACATTTATATTTGTATATACACATATTTATAAATATAAAATGAACAATAAACATATGCTGTCAGGATGGTTTACGAAGATATTGATAATCACCAGATAATTGTTAGACCATGCTTATCATAATTTGTTTGAACTGGAATATATGTTTTGTAATGGTTACTTATATGCCCAGCGGGCCGGGTGTATGATATTCTGAAATATTGTTTAATATATGCTTGTTTGTACTTGCATGTATATTGTATATACACATGTCACGTTAATAAATGATTTACTTACTTACTTACTTACTTATTACAAAACACGAATATACAACTGTTTATGAAGACCAATAAAGTTACCAACTTAAATATTTAAAAAAAATGTTCAAGTTTACTGGTTTAAATAAAATAACTTATCCTATTATATAGTGTCTTTACTAATGAAACATTCACATAACAAGTCAAACACCGTCTTAAAATTAAAATTCTAGCTTAATAAATCAGAAAACAGACATACCTGATGTGTACTATGTATTGGAGTGTGAAATTACACCCGTAAAACACGAATGTAAGTAAATCCGTTCCTATTCTATAAAAGTTGGATACTGTCAAGTAACGAAGAAGCTTGTCTAAACTAGGACTAAGTCTAACACATATTGAGATCTACTGTAATATGGTACTCAGGGGAGGAGTAAGACCTCTTTAGATGTGCAAGCCCGATTATTTCTAATGGGGTCCGGGCATGCTTCCCCAGAAATTTTTGAAAACGTAGGACGTCCCTGGTGCGTTTTGGCGTATATTTAGATATACATTTAAGCAAAACCACACTTCAAAATTCAACAAATTCTTTCACTTATATTTCATTTCTATATTTTTCAACCATGCATGTGAAATTTATGTGCAGGGCTGGCCCTTTTGGCCTAATAGGTAGCTACGCTACTGCCGGTGTCATTTTTCGGAGGGTAATACGACCAAGGTCTTTTCAAAATGCCGGTTAAAAATTACACGTACGAGTGATCGCAAATGTATAAAAAAAAAAAGTATAATGTTATGTTAAAAAATCTGACTGTAAGCCCAAACAAATTAAAATGGGCATCTCTAGTTAAAGGGTTATTGGAACGAACAGGATTTAATGAAGTTTGGTATTCCCAAGGAGTGGAAAACATAACGTATTTCATTAATGTATTTAAACAACGAATTAAAGATATGTTTATACAAAATTCGAATGCTGAATTATCGGCTCCCGCTAGAGCTAGTACATACAGAATAATATCAGACTTCAGATTTATGTATTATCTAGATGTACTAAATATAAAGAAATTTAGAGCTTTTTTTACAATACTAAGAGTCTCTAGTCACAGGTTAGAAATGGCATAGACCAAATAAAACGCCAAGATCCGAAAGAAAATGCTAGCTTTGTAATATACTAGAAGACGAATTTCACTTTCAATTGGAGTGTTCACTATATCATGATATTAGAAAAGAATATGTTAACAAATATTTTTGGAAACGACCAAACATACCAAAATTTATTAAACTTATGACAACAGAAAACAAGAGTTTATTAAAGAAATTGTCAGTTTTCATTAGTAAGAGTTTTAAGAGAAGAGACGTCATGTTTTATAAATAAATATCACTTTTCTCCATTTTTTTCCGCATATATAAATGTGTACTGACCGTACTTAGGACTATTAATTTAAAAATATATATCAAACACTTATATACTTAATAGTTGTCAAATACTTTTTAACTAGTAACATATACAGATCATCTTAAAAGTCACCTATAAAATTATACAAATTGTCATTAACTGGAAAATAGTGTGTGTATTTCATATACATGTTTATATGTATGTACTATTTGCATGTGAACTGTTGGGCGTAATGCCTTATGTTTGAATAAAATATCTATCTATCTAAAGAAATAACTTGAAGTTGAATTACCTATACTGTAAAATAAAATAAGAAATAAATGTTGGCCCTTAACCACCCCCCCCCCCCCCCCCCCCCCCCCCTCCAACCCCTACAGCCCACAACCCACTCCGGCTTCAGCTTTTATTGTATTTTTGGACTTTCTTTTTAATTTTTCAAATTGATGTATAGGCCTAATAGTAGTACGCCGATGGTAATAATACTATTACTATTAATTAAAACAGTTTTGCTGAAACTACCTTAAAGAGGCCCTCCCAATGGGGGTCCATGTTCTCTGAAAATATGACCCAATGTTCTCTTCTTCCTCAAAAATATTTTGCTTTGTTCCCCACAAATATTTTTCCAATGTTCCCTTGTTCCCCAAAAAATATTACCAATAACAGACAATGTTTCCTTTTCCCCAAAAAATAAACGACCATGCTCCTTTGTTCCCCAAAACCCCTGAGAGACTCTCCTTAAAGTATTGTTGACCTACGCATGACAGGTAAAACGGAAATTAGCTCGTAGTATAGACACTTGTAGCATGGTCGGTGACATTTCCTTTGATGAATGCAAAGCATTAAATCGCTTAATTTAGGGTAACTTAAGAGGCGTGGCTATACCGTACTACATCTACCAGATAGAGGAATTTAGAGTACGGACGTCACTCTGGCGTCACAGTTTTATTAAGTACACCATGCTATAAAAAGATAAAGTCTGTCTCAGCTCGTTGGTTATTTAAACACCTCGATGGCTGAAAATTGCACACCTGATGAACTTTTTCGGTTGCTGACACTCGCAACAGTAACACAAGCTGGTCAAGTAAAGAGACCAGGCCTGGAATTCACCAACCATTCTTCGAACTATCCTTAGACTTGAGCTCAAGTACGTTCACAAATATTTCCATGACCTTCAAAGATAAACAATCGTAAGAAGTTGCTATTTATTAGTATGCATAATATTTATACATAGCTGCTTGTTATGAGCGTTTATTCTGTAAATTATAGAAATATTTATGATTGAAATTTGCATACTTGAGCTTAAGTCTAAGAATATTCTCAAGAATGGATGCTGAATTCAAGGCCTGGGCCCGTATTTATAAAGCAAGTGGAAAATATTACTTAAGTCAAAATTTAAGATTTTTACATATACTCTGTAAAAGAAGTTTTGGACCATGGCAGGTTCGAACCCGTACAATGATCACTGAACCGTGACATTCGACCATAACTCTTATTATCTCAGTTGATAATTCACAATAGATCAACAATCAACAACAATTATCGTTTACAATGAAAGTTTGCGAAAAAATAATAATCTTTTTATTGGTTACTCGAATGTGTCCGTGACTGTTACTTTGTATGGACTTTGCAACATTTTTTACAGACCCTTTGTGCGTTCGCGATATTTTTTTAAAATCAAATCTTGTGTGGGTAGGGTAGACCTTGGTTACTAAAAAAAGATACTTAAATTTTTTCCACTAGTTTTATTTTTATATGACTATATATACCCTGGTCCAAAACTTTTTTTACCGAGTATATTTTTAAATCTCCTTATTAACCTCTCAGGAACACTACAACCCATCTATTTTATGGTAAATATTTATCTTTAATATCTTTAATAATCTTTATTGTTTCACTCAGGTTACAACATATATGAAATACATGAAATAACAACATGAGGCATAGTACACAAAATATGATGTTATATAACGGGGTAGGGGTACGTGGGATGTAGGTAGAAGAAGTAGCAGGTAAGGGAGAAGTGAGGCTATGATTACATAGTTAGATGTAGAATACTAGAGCAGTTGCAATTCAGTATTATTACTTTGTGGCGATTATTATGCACTTGATGAATCAGTTTTAAGTGTGGTGCACATTTTAATACAATTCGATACAGAAACAAATGAGTAGAATAGTCTATTTAAATTGCAATATACCACACTGCAGAGAGAAAAACCAAGAAACGTGACAGAGGGTATAAGTTGTTCCTTTGTCAGTTTCTTTTTTCTTTTTTTTTAACAAAAACAAATAAATATTTTTTTAAATATATATATATAAGTTATATATATATATATATATATATTTTTTTTATACACGAATTCGTACTAAATGTAGCTCTTGCGAACTATTAAAGCTAATTTAAGGGGAGCGGGTGGTGTGAAATGCAAAAGTAAATAAATATTATTATATTACTATGAGGAAGAGAATACAAAGTGTTCCCTACTGAAAGCCCTTTCCAATGCGAAAACGAAAACAGGAAAGGATACGTTCGTGGGAATCTTCGGGTTTGTAATAATATGGCCGGGCCTTTCACCGTTGAAAGGCATACTGTTTATTATTTTGGAGACTAGGGTGGCCACAAGAAAAACGTGCATGGTTGGAATGTTTGTAGTGGCGTGCTGTCATTGACTGTATGTACCGATAGTATTAATGTTGGCTGCATTTGCACGTGCAAACTGTGTCTTGGTGTATATTAGGTTCGACGTGTCGTTCATAAATTTGTTTTGGGTGATATCTAGGACTTGGATTGTGTTAAAGGGGACAACAAGACTATACAGATGGAGTGACGGTGTCAACGCAATGGAAAATAGTGGATAATATTGGATATATATAAAATATATATAGTACTCAGTGTAGTAAGTGAATCTAGTTATTTTATTTGCTTTAGAAGAAATTTTGCGAAAATGCTCAAGTTTCGAATTGTTTCTATTGATTCTGACTCAAAGAGTTGTTTGAATTTCAATGTGTTAGGATGTTTGTAGTAGTATTCGTCTAACAATTGTTTTCTTTTGATGTGGTAAGAGGGACAAACTAGTATGTAATGGTATTCGTCTGCCAGGTCGTTAAGGTGACAATGAGAACATTTTCTGTCTTGGTAAGGAACTCGATTATTTGACCAGCGTCCAGTTTCTATCAGAAAGTTGTGGTTTGCAGTGCGAAGTTTGAGTAGCGGTAAGTACTCATGTTTGGGGAGGGCCTTAAGGTAAAACTCTAACTGGGTATTATCTTTTAGTAAACTATAGTTTTTTCCTTTGGACGATAATTCTAATTGAGATTTCCAGTCTTGATTAAACGTATCAATTAAGGTCTGTTTAACTAGTTTGTTTACATATCTCGTCTCTAAATGTTGTTGATTGATCCAAATATCAGGAAAACCCGTCGAGTTTAATATATTCCTAATGTGCTTAATCCATTTGTACTGGTAAACTTCGGAGTTACACATGATAAGGTATGAAATATGTGATAGTTTCGCGTGATTGCTTAAGATGATGTTATTCCAAAATGTTACCATACGCGATTTTATTGTAATTGCTATCGGTTGGCGTCCTAACTCAGCGTATAACATATAAAGAGGGGTACTTTTTCGACTATTTGTGATTTTACGGAGAAAACTGGAATGAATACGTTCGAGTAAGTCAAGGTTTTCAAATCCCCATATTTCGCAAGCGTACGTTATAATTGGTAGAATTGTTTGATCGAACAGTTTGAGCTGGGGAGGTAACTCTAATTTTTCAAGGGAAGTAACTCTCTTTTTTTCAGGGGAGGTAACTCTATTTTTTCAAGGGAAGTAACTCTTTTTTTCAGGGGAGGTAACTCTAATTTTTCAAAGGTAGTAACTTAATTTTTAAAGGCAAATTACTCTTTTTTCAGGGGACGTAACTCTAATTTTTCAAGGGAAATAACTCTTTTTTCAGGGGAGGTAACTCTTAATTTTTCAAGGGAAATAACTCTTTTTTCAGGGGAGGCAACTCTTAATTTTTCAAGGGAAGTAACTCTTTTTTTTCAGGGGAGGTAACTCTAATTGTTCAAGGGAAGCAACTCTTTTTTCAGGGGAGGTAACTCTAATTTTTCAAGGGAAGCAACTCTTTTTTCAGGGGAGGTAACTCTTATTTTTCAAGGGAAGCAACTCTTTTTTCAGGGGACGTAACTCTATTTTTTCAAGGGAAATAACTCTTTTTTTCAGGGGAGGTAATTCTATTTTTTCAAGGGAAGTAACTCTTTTTTTTCCAGGGGAGGTAACTCTAATTTTTCAAGGGAAGTAACTTTTTTTCAGGGGAGGTAACTCTTATTTTTCAAGAGTCTATTGGTAAGTTTAAATTATAAATTCTAGTATATAGTAGATGCAACGCTTTATTGGCTTGGCTTGCAATATGCTTTCTAGCATTTAGGAAGCTTCCTGAGTTTGAAAAATACACTCCAAGATATTTATATTTATCTACTATTTCTACTGGGTTACCTCCAAGGGTAAAATTAAAATGTGCTGTGTTTCTCGCGCCAAATACAATTATTTTTGTTTTACTGTGATTTATTTTTAATTTCCACTGTTGGCAATAGTCTAGAAAGTCATTAAGGCATTTTTGGAGATCTTCGGCGTTATCGGTTAATATCAAAGTATCATCTGCGTATAATAAGATAAGAATTCTTAAAAAGTAAGTTATATTTTCGTCTGAATGATCCATGGTTACTCCCGTGTTTTCCGTGGATAGCAGGTAACTTTCAAGGTCGTTAAGAAATAATGAGAAGAGGACGGGGGAGAGGTTCTCCCCTTGTCTCACACCGATTTCGCTTAAGAAAAATGGGGACTGCTGTCCGTTTGATGACGCACATGATTTAATATTAGAATACATGTTACGCAGGATATTGCTAAGAAGCTACTAGATATGAATACGGACCCTGGTAATTTCAGAGGATCACCATTTCAAAAATCTTGTCAGAGGAATATAAGCTTATGCTACATGCAACACGTTAGACCTCTAGGTGTTGAAGCTTCGGAGAAGAGGCGTTCTTAAACGGCCATAACTCTATGTAAAACTTTGGACTTTTGGGATGGGCCAGATCTAATCCCAGGGCCACAATTTAAACAAACATTTAAATGAATTGGTGTAGTATGATCTTAAGGAACAAAATCACGGGACTACATGATATATGGGTCAATGTCCCGCTGTGTCGATAATTAGCCTACTGTTTCATAACATTTATGACAATTAGTGTAATACACAGCTAGCTATAAGTCCTTGATATATGGTCTAATTCTCCCTGTATCGATAATTACTGTTACGCAATTAACTGTGGTATCCCCATTAGGCAGTTAATCACTATTACGTAACAACACTGACAAGAGTCAACACATTTGCATATCAGATTTCATACAGCACACAATTATATTTGGCCGTTTGTAAAGAAGACAGACAGACAGACAGACTTTTTATTCAGACTTGTACAAAGTACATCGTCTACAATACATACATATTAGCATTTTTGATGTCAACGTATATATACAAGTAAATGGTGAAATATATACAAATGGTATAATTAAACATTTCATTATTATTATTATTATTATTATTATTATTATTATGTAGTATAGTAAATAAGAGTAGGAGGTTGAACTAAGTAACTACCTTTCAATAGTTAATAAAGCGGTTCTTAATACAATTGATTCTTTAACATATAACGGAAGTTTTATTATTTCTTGTCATGTGATTTCAATGGTGAAATATATACAAATGGTATAATTTATCATTTCATTATTACTATTATCATTACTATGTAGTATAGTAAATAAGAGTAGGAGGTTGAACTAAGTAGCTACCTTTCAATAGTTAATAATGCGTTTCTTAATATAATTGATTCTTTAACATATAACGAAAGTTTTATCATTTCTATCTTGTCATGTGATTTCAGTAACTCCAAATATTTGAAAACAGAAGGACGTTTGTAATAACAACGTTTTAAGTATTTCTTTCTAATATCAATATAACAAGGACAAATACATACAAAATGAAATTCATCTTCTATATCTAAACTATTACAAATTAGGCAATATCTTTCTTCACGAAGTGTTCTATTGTTGGCATATCTACCAGTCTGTATTCTGAGTAGATGTACAGATAGTCTAAGTCTAGTAAAATATAGACGTAAACTTCTTGGCAAAATATCTAAATATGTTTCATATTCCAAACTAGTTTTAATATCTTTGTACAATGTTAACACAGAACTGTTGTTTAAGGTACCTACCAATTTTGTTTAAAGGCATCTAAAACTCTAATTCTAAAGTCATACAAAAATACGTCACTGTTTATATAAGAAGCATTATCGAATACATAAGAAAAAACGTAATCATCTGGTAATTTCTTAACACTGCTAACCCAGTTCGTTTTTCCGTTATTACAGTCCTGTAAAGCGTGTTCATACACAGTCTTTAGAATGATATTTTCAGTATTTATTACTTTCAACCAATATTTCATAATTCTTATATATCTATTAACATATAGGGGATATCTTCCAAGTTCACCATACACAGCTGCATTGCATGTATTAATAACCTTTTGCAAAATTTTAAATGAATTCTTTCAATTTCTTTAGATTTAGTATTGCCCCAAATCGCACATGCATAACTAAGAACAGACACAACAAAGGCATTGAACAACTGACATAAAGTTTTAGGACTCAAATCATATACTTTACATTTACATAATAGAACATTCATTGCCTTAAGAGCTTTACCAACTAAATGCTCCTGATTAAGAGAGAAATTTCCAGTATAATTGAAAACATTCCCTAAATAGTTAAAATCATTCACTACGTTGATAACGTCTCCATTGTAGGTCCAATGCTCATTGGCTAATAATCCGCCACGTTTACGAAAAACCATAATTTTAGTTTTGGCAATATTTACTTTAAGTCCCCACAAATCGCAATAATTATTTAATGTATCTAAATGTACTTGTATTTCAGCAGGTGCTTTTCCTACAATGGCCATGTCATCCGCAAATAGCAATAACATTAGTACTATATCATCTAATTGCAAACCTGAATCTATATTATTTTGCAAATATAACTCCAAATCTTCAACAAAAAGAGAAAACAAAAGAAGGGACATTACCTCCCCTTGACGTAAGCCAACAGCATAATTAAAATAATCAGTATAATTAGCACAGGATTTGACACATGATTTGACTTTTTGGTACATATTGCGTATAATTCTAAGTAATTTGCCATTAATACCACATCTATACATCTTAAGCCATAATGCATTTCTATAAATAGAATCAAAACATTTCATCAAATCGACAAAAATAACATACAATTGTTTGTTTTCATTCAAGTATTTTTGGACTAATGACATAAGTATAAAAATCGCATCAACAGTGGATCTTCCTTTGCGAAATCCGAACTGAGCATCCGAAATTATGTTATGCTCATTACAAAAGTTTTCAAGTCGCCTATTGAGTACAGTAGTAAAAACCTTTGAGAAACAACTAATTAGCGTAATGCCTCTATAATTATTTACATCATTTACATCGCTTTTTTTGTGTAAAGGAATTATAATCCCTTCCATCCATTTATCTGGGTAAAAACCCGAATTCAAAATGCAGTTGAATATATCGCATACATGAGCCGATAATATGTCTATGCTTTCAATAAAATATTCATTCAGCAAACAATCACTACCAAAAGCCTTCCCTCTTTTTAAAGATTTTACAGCATTTAAAATTTCACCAATCGTGATGGGCTGGTCAAGTTCTGGGAAGGACCCATTAGGATTAGCAAAATCATTATTTTCACAAAAAAAATCCGCGTCATCATTTGTACAGTTAAATACATGACTGCCAAACTTTTCAAAATATTCACGAAAAGTATCTAATGCTATCTTAATGTCTGTCTGTCTGTAAAGAAAATAGGTTTGTAACCATATTGCATTGATACAACATCATTGTTCATCCAACGATGTTTAATATGTTTGTGTGACGAAGCAACTTTTAATTGATAATACATACACACACTTATAAAACCTGTTAGTGTTAAGACCGTGGCATATTAATAATTATTTGTTATAAGGTATGTGGTTCAACTTTGCACTATTTAGGAATATATTTATATATTATGTCAGTACGTCTACTGAAACTAGAATATATTGCATGCATATTACCCCTATTTTAGCTGATTTGGATCGTATATAGGAGATCATGTGTTCATCACCGACAGGGTCATACCAAAGTCTTTATAACTAGTAGTTCTCTCGCTTGTAGTTCAAAGTTCAACCACAGTGTCGTGTCACTGATGGATTCTTCTGTTGGAACTTTAATCATTCGAACCGCAGACTAGCAGGCAGGCAGGCAGGCAGTCGGCAGAAAGACAGACAGACAGACACGTATAATGTAACTCGGTGTGGTATCATTTCACACAGTAGTATTCCAGTTTGGCAGCAATATAAAGTTAAGTTGAGCATAGAGATCAGCTAACTGCTACAAGTAATACGACTGAGCAATTGAATAAAGCGACATTAACCTCTTCCACCCTCCCCCACCAAAACCCACCATCCACTCAACGCCCCCACTTACCCCATCGCGCGTGCACACACACACAAATATGCACGGACACACACGCACACACACGCACGCACACAAGCACGCGCATGCAATAGAAGCATAAGTGTTATCCATCCTCCCCTCATATACACACTCATACTTGTGTAATAAATAATACGTCAATAATACTTAGTCTGGTGGATTTGGGTAATATATATATTTGGTGCTCTCATGCAGAATTATATTATGTTGTGTTTATTATGCTTAAATGTACGTTCGTGCCACATTTTATGTGTAACTTCTGAAGCTAAATTTGGTATATTTGGGCATAGATTTGGGTAGATTCGGGTTAAGATTTTCTGAAGGAGTTTCTGAAGTAACAATATACAAATAATCTTTCTTGTCACATTATATGTGTAAAGTCCATCTTCGGAAGCTAAAATTGGTATATCTGGGCAGGGATTTGCGCAGATTGGGGTAGCTATTTCTTGTTTCCGAAGTTACACTATACACATATTCTTTCGTGCAACATTATATGTGTATAGTGTAAGATCTGAAGCTAAAGGCAAGGATTTGGGTAGATTTGGGGCAACGATTTCTTGTTTCAGAAGTTACACTATACACATATACTTTAGTGCCATATTATAATGTGTAAAGTGTAACTTCTGAAGCTAAATTTGGTAGATTTGTGCAAGAATTTGGGTAGACTTGGGTATGGATTTCGTGTAGATTTGATTGGATTTGGGTGGATTTGGGAAGATTTGGGTGGATTTGGGTAGATTTGGGTATTTCGTACCAACGTTTTAATTACGATTTACTTTGTAATACTGAAAGAATAAAGAACAGCACTCATTTGAATCAAGTTATGTAATCCACAGTATGCAATGAATAGATATTTAGTGTAACGTTTAGACAAATATCACTAACACACAATTGTCTAAATCATGACATGATATCTCTGTCTAAATGTATGCAGCTGGTGAAGAACCAAAATAAAAATAAATGCATGTGTGTTGTTTTACTCATTCTAATAAGTAGTGGTTGCTAATCAGTTCATCTACGATCTGAATGGGGTGAACATTCGATTTTTAAACCATTTTAATATGAACAATAGTGCCGTTTTTCTATATCAGCATTTTCTCTCGGGATTCTTTTCTTTACAATTCTTAACACTTCGATTAGCAACCGCTCCTTAGTTTTATTTTGCAAATATTGTGCTGGTCAATATACTACATGTATTATATGTTAAAGTTGATCAAGTGATAGATCTAGTCTCTTTTAATTATTACAAATAAATATCTTTATATTTTGTACAACCTACATTTTGAATGGTTGGTATGTTGAACCTATTGTTTTATTTTATCTATTTGAGAATTAAATTAAATTAAATGTTTGAAAGAATAGGTTCAGGACCAGTCCTACTACTGATCATACTCGTTAGAGCAATTATCGTCTCAGCTGGGGTCTTAAATAACATATACCACATAATCCAGACGTGTACATAATCCAGACGTGTTCATGTTTTATATATGAAAAATATATATGTATGCATATTTGATTGTAAACAATGAGACGCAAATAAACTATTAAACTATAGCAGTGTATTATAATTAATGTCATATATATTACGGTGAATGAATCAAGGATTAAAGGGACAACGGTCATTGTGCTTTATTAGCAATCTAAACGCAAGACTCTCATGAGAAAGTTATATTTAATAACAAAAAAGGTTTACACTTAATGGTAATAACTTGACAAAAACCTGAATAAATAAATGCTTTAATTATGCACACTGGCACATTAGTTTAGTGTGTGGGAGTAATGAACGGTTTTAGCTGACAATCCGCTTTCAAAATCTAAGGATGAGATTTTTGATTTTTTTCCGTGCGTTCAAACCTACATGTAATTTTATAGTTTCACTCTCTGTGTTGGATCCAAATAACCTATAATGTGATGCTGAGCCGTTAAAGATGAATGGCCACCCTTTTTGAAGTATTATCAATTAACAAATTAACTCTTAAACAGCATATGAACATTTCTTGATAGTCCCGGAGAGAAAAATATATTTAAAACCGCTACTAAGTTGTATGTAACAATAAGTATTATTTGCATGACGCAGATACTACTTTTACCACTGCGTGACAGCACGGGGAAATGAGGTAAATCTGAATTGTATAGCTGCACAACTGTTGCCAGATAATTGATAAATACATTTACCGGTGGATTAATTTACCTGTTCAAAGTTTTCTACGTCATCAAATAAAATCTTACTCTCGCTTTTCGCAGCTATTGCAACGTGTGAATTGTAAATATCTATTGTTGTGTATTGATTTTGATTTAAAGAAACATTAACATGTTCATGAAACAAAACATGGCCGGGGAACTTTAAACAGAATTCAATTCAATTAAATTTCCTTATTTAATCATTATTTCACCACTCAGTACGCAATAATAATACTTTTCACTCTCTCTGGGATGGCACTAAATAACCTATAATGTGTTGATTGGCAGTTAATTCAATTCAATTCAATTCTTTATTTCCTCAGTGAATGAGATTACATATACATAATACATACAAGATTAATACAGATTACATTTATACAATAGCAATGAAAGGAACGAAAAATAAAAGGGTTACATATAAGAGGGAGAATCACATTACACAATAGTATGTGATTTATAAAAATATGCTGTCGGGTACATCTATATCTAACCTGATTTGATATGATATATGAAGATAATTATTACTCGGGGAAAATGTGAAAAATCTAAACCGTCAATTGGTAGATTCATTGAAAAGCGTGTACTCTAAACACTTTATGGAAGTTCTGGTTTGATAAAACTGTTAATGTCCGGTTTGAAAAGCATTTATAGCCTTTTTAATAAATTTAAAGGATCGAATGAGGGATTGTCTATTACCTTCGGTCAGCTCTTTTGGCATCTCGCGCCCTAAGAGTATTTATACGGAGATGTACGTTATTATCATCCGGGCTGTTAAGAAAATCCGCTCTTAATGATTCTGTGCATAAGCATGAAGCTATGGCATGACTATTGGGATCAGTGTATATTGATTCACATTCGGGACACACGTTGGGAATATCGTATGGTTTGGTAACCATGACGTTTGCAATGAAATTGCATAGATCTAATTCACTGGCGTTTTGGGGCAGTGACCCATTATTATAAGAATTGTGCAATAGTTTAAAACGAGCAAAATCGTTATCTATTGCCATCCTCTGTCTTAAGTGTACGTTTTCGTATACGTTTATTGAAAGTTTGAAGATTCGATTCCATGTATATTTAGGTGGTAAAAAAGTACAGGCACTAGGACTGGTATTGAGATGTTGCAGCAAGTTGTATCTGTTGAGAACAGTGTATATATCTGGTATAAACCCTAGCTGGTTAGGGTTGTTGGTACATAGGAATAAGTATAGTCTTCTCAGGAAAATTTTCTTACAAAGTCGCGACTGAGGTAGACTAGTTAACGTATGTAGGAACGATAATTTCCTTTTATCTACTTCGCACATAATACTGAATTGGCGATTCACACATGTCAGACCGTGTTTGCTTTCGGAAGCCTTGGACATTTTTAATGATCATATGTTGCGTTCTGTTTAACTCGGTTACATCTCTATTGTTTAGGTTATACCATAGTTCGCTCCCGTATAAAAGTGACGGAACTATCATTTTCTTATACAAACTAATCGATGGGATAGGGTTAAGGCCTCTTGGTCTAACACCGAAGCTTGACATTGCATACAATTTATTGAGACTCTTTTTACACGTGTTTTTTATTGTAGAGGTGCAGTTGAGTTTTGCATCTTGTATTATGCCTAGGTGTGTAGTAGAGGTTACAACTTGAACTTTATCTCTACCTAAAAACCAGTTGAAGTCACATTTTGTTTTAAAGTGTATTCGTTTGTACATTATAAGAATTTGACTTTTTTCAGGGTTGAATCTGAAGCGCCACTTGCAGCTGTATTCGTATACAATGTCCAGCATTGACTGGAGAGCTGTAGGGCTTAATGCCATGCACAAAAAGCCGTCTGCTAGCGTCGGATTTCCGCAAATTATTGAACCGATTTTGGCTCCAAAACCCGACTTTTCAAGGTCATTTAACAGGTCGTTTATGAATAAAATAAAGTATAAACTCGATATTACGCCGCCTTGTCTGGTGCCTTGTTTGATATTGAGCACGTTTGACTTTTGATGGTTGATGAAGACGATTCCAGAAATATCTCTGTATGCATGTATCAATGTGAGCAATAATTTACCTCTTATTCCAATACGGAACAGTTTTGTAAACAGGCCGTTATGCCAGACCGTGTCATAGGCGGCCATAACATCTAAAAAGGCAGAGAAAACTTTGTTCTGCAGTTCGATGTTATATAATACGCATTCATGAAATGAGAATGATGCTGTTATACAGCTCAGTCCTTTTTGGCAAGCATGCTGTTGGGGATTTGGAAATGTAATCCTTGACTTTTTAAAAAATGTCTCTATTTTCTCTAGTACACACTTTTCGAATAAATTATTGAGTATGGGGAGAAGCGATACGGGCCTGTAGTTTTTAGGGTCGGTCTTGTCTTTGCCTTTGCCCTTGAATATTGGTATGATTAGGGCATTTTTCCAGGCTAGAGGTATGTATTGATATTCTACTATTTTATCAAATAGAAGTTTAAGGGCTGCGGTAATAGTTGGTCCTGCGTTGATTATGTGTTCATTTCTTAAGTGGTCGTTACCTCCACTATTATTGCGCTAAAGCGTCCGTCTTATTTTATTAATTTGAGCTGTTTCAAACTCGGTTATATCAAGGTAGGCATTACCGGAGTATGGATTCTGTGTGTGTGTGTGTAATTCTAAGGTTTATAGTCCGTCCGCCAACGAACACGTCAAGGTATACCTGACGCGATGGGCACAATATAGTCTGGACTTTTAAAGGTGTAATTTTGAATTTTGAAGCTGATATAGACCTTGCCAACAGGTCTGTTTAATGCCTAAATATGTGCTAAAAGCGGTGTCAACAACATCGGTTAATTCAACCTAATTTCGTGTATTGACACCTTGAGAATGGAGTATGGATTCTTTAATATGTCTCTAAACTCAGATTCTACCGTTTCTTTAAACATAGTGTCAAAGTTATCGCAGTCTTTAGGTATATATATGTCTTCAAATGGATTCAAAAGGATTTGCGATGTTAATGGGAGATGAGTGGACTTTATCATTATATATAATTTCTGAACACCGTGTTGGTTGTTTCTTTTTTTTTTCGATTTATAAGTCTCCAGAAAAGTTTGTTGTCCATGCCTGCAGCATTGTCAATGTCTTCGAAAACTTTGGACATGTAATTGTCAGAAGCGTTTAGCTGAGCGTTGCGAAATAGCCGTTTTGCTTCTTTATATTGAGAATATGTTAAGTGTTCATTGCCTCGCGGGCGACCCGCTTTAACCCATTCTCGCCTTTTTTTCTCGCTCTGATTTGTGTGCATTTTTAACATCCTGATTCCAAACGGTTAGGTGTATGGGTTGAACTTTGTGCAAGGGATAGTGCTATATGAGCTTGATAGTAGATACGTAGTCAATTTTGCATTATATTGGTCGATTTCTGTAGTTGATTGTATATGTTCGTGAGTAAGTTCTTCCAGTAGAGGTTCTAATAGAGATTGGTACGAGTGTAAGTCGTTCGCAGTTGCTTTATGCCATGCAATTGATTGATATGTGTTGCATTTGTTTGTATTATTGTCCTGATTAATTTCTTCAGTGACATACATGTTAACGGTCATCACGATAGGCAAACGATCTGATGTATTCGTTATATTACCTTCTCGAATACTTTCACATTCTATTACGTCGCGAAACAATATAGGGTCGGTGAGGATATAGTCTAGCATAGTCTCTTTAGGTACATAAGAAAACGCAGGGCCATATCGCTTCTCGGTCAGGTTAACCGGGACAAGAAAGTTACTATTAACAAAGGACTTAAATAACGTCGACTTCTGTTGATTAACATTAGCATTGTTAACGTAGCTACCGTTGAAATCTCCAGCAGCAATCACATGTCCATATTGACAGTAGTATAGAAAGGGGGGTATAGGGCCAGTTTTCCCTCGCGGGGAATGAGAACAACTAGTGAAATATGCCAGGGGAAGACTCAAGCGTAACTCTCATTTGTACCACTAAGATCTAAATGTAAGTCACGCCTAAATCAACACCAACATATTTCAACAGTTTTCTCAAGCAACCCCGCTCTGGAAAACTCCACCCCGTAAACACCCCCGTCCCCCCACACACCCTTTCTATACTACTAATCAATCCGGTTTGCCATTTTAGGAGAGCGCAATTTTATTTTATGTCTACTTTCGCCGAATCTACTTTCGTCGAAGTTTTTCAATAGCATTTGCAACTCGTTAAGCAAAGTCAGACGGAACCGGGCAGTAGTCTTCATCATCGCTCTGCATATCATCTTTTACCATGGAGTATTTTATTTTCCTACACTTTGCTATTTTGTATTTCAGTTCAAGAAGCTCTTCTCTGTTACTATTCAGCTCGCGTTCATAATTATCCATTTCAACCAGCAATCGTCTTTTTTTAGTCCATAAAATCATCACGAACTACTTCATATTCTACTTGGAGTTGTCTGCCTCTCATCAATTCTCTTCTATATTTATCTTTTAAATTGTTAAGTTTTCTGCAAACCTTTTCTAATCTTTCTTGTTCCATTATGTAATAATATTATATGTTATTATTTTTAAGCCCTTATTTAATATTTTCAATATCCTTAAATGAGACCCAGCTATTGAAATCCTCATTGTAACCCTTCCATTTAATCAATGCTTGTTTCTTTTTGTAATCACGTCGTATTACTTTTTCAATCCTGAATATTTCTTGCTTTGCTTTTATCATTTCTAATTCATAGAAGCTTCCATCAATGTTTTCGTTGTTTAAATCTTTTATTTTGTATGTCACTGGATTTGTGTTTTGAATTTCATCAACAATAAATATTTCTTCAGTCCAATTTGGGGTATAACCTTTCTCAAACGTTCTTTTATATTTTCTGATTCTAACATTATCCCCTATTTTAAACTTTGGCTTAATTTGATTACTTCTCATCTTTCCATACAAGTTGAAATACACTGTTCCTTTATTTTTCTCATCGCTAGCCTCAATCGGCGTCATTTTAATACTCCGATGTTTTGTATTATTATACTTATCAACCATCGCTTGAAGCACGTCTAAATATGTATTTGTATTGTTTGCTGTGAAATATTTCCACATCTTTTCTTTTAATGTCCTGTTAAATCGTTCAATTACTACAGCTTTTCCGAAATTAAAAGTGTGATACATTTTGATATAATTATCATCGAGGAATTGCTTAAACGTTTTGTTGTAAAATTCCACACCTTGATCAACCCACAACAATTTAGTAGGGTAAGTGTGAGGTTTGGTGCACCCTAGAACCGGTTTAAACCCCCAGTGGCCTACTTTGCCACTGACCGTTCCAAGGCGGTAGCCCTATTGTCAACCCTTTTTGTGTTTGTGATGTCGTTTGCATTTATTATTGCTTTTGCCTTCTTGTTTGTCTGTTTGCGTGTTTGTTTCTGTGTTTTGTGGTTTACTGTCCTCCTTGAATGCTACTTTTCCTGTCCAATCTTTTTATATTTCTTTTACACTGTCTTCCTGTACTGATTATTTGTTGGAATGCTTTGGTAATTTCTAAACCAGTTTTATTTGGAACGGGTATAGCCCAAGCAAATTTACTAAATAAATCAATAACAGTAAGCAAACATTTAGTACCTTTATTATACTTTGAAAACGATTGCATATCAACCAAATCAGCAGACCATATTTTTTCAATTTCATTAAGAATCACACGGCGTTGAGTGAACTTTCTTCGTATAGGTTTATGAAGTTCATCTGCTAACTTGTCAGTCCATTTCAACGCCTTTTCTAGTTTTTTGAGTTTCCAAGACCAAGTTTATATTTTGTACTAATGACTGGTTTTACTATCAAATTCTTAGCAATCTTTTCTCCGATAGTTTTAGACTTACTAGATTTCAAACCAGCAAGCATGTTTTTATCACACATTGATTTATTACTAGGATTTTCGTCATAACAATAATCATGATCTTTACAAACAGCATCTAATTCATTTATTGGTTCCCAGATATCAAGTGGATTACCAGGACCGCAATATTTATAACCAGGAAGTGTTAACCCTTTTTTAGGTAATAGAGGAAGCATAGCTTTATGAATATCAATATTACCACCTTCTGTGTTTTTAACATACTTTGTTTTAGTAATACCACAAGATGCACAAGTTGCTCTTAACATTTTTCTACCATTTTTTGCTAAAACATACTTAGGATTAATATTTTCAGTAACCTTTTTTTCTTTTATACAGTAACTCATATATAATATGATTAGATTAAACTTCGTTTACAAAATATGATGTAATGATGTTTTCATTTTTCACTGGTTTGTATGGTTTTAATAATTTGTAAAGAATATCATACATACTATTTCCTTCTTGCAACTTTTTGATAAAGTACAAACAGAAATATCCACACAGAACACTTGTTTTATCTTGGTATTGAATGGTGTTGTATTTTATATCAGGCATGTACGCTAAAACTTCTTTTGGTGGGCTTAGGCCAAACGGATCGAAGTAATAATTATCATAGTAACAAGTCCAGTGTGTACCAGGTCCAATATGATCATCAAGATTAATAATACCGCATTCTTGTTTATTTAGTTTTGTCGGCAATTTGTTTTTGCTGTACACCCCACTAAATTTTTGTATGCCTAACTGCTTAACCCACTTTATTATGTCTAAGTTAGAGATAGGTTCATTTTTAAAATTAAATTTTTTTTTATAAATGGGATACTTCTGTATGGCCTAATTTGTGAGTCTATTTGTAAACCGTATCCTCCTCTATCTACTTGCAAACCTTTTCCAGTCAAACCACTAATAAGTGATCCAATCAATGGAATTCCTAATGATGCAAGCATTCCAAGAAATCTTCCGTCCTGCTGTTGTTTTTTAGTTAGTTTAACAGGGCAGTGGCCTTTTGACTTTGCTATCTTCTTTCTTTGTGCAAGTGTTAATTTATTTGATTTTAGAAGTTTTGGTTTTTTGTCACTATTAACAGTTGCCGTTACCTCTTGCTGCTTTTTATCACTGGGAACAGTTACCGTTTTATTACTAGAAGCACATGCCAGTACGTCTTGCAGTTGTTTTTGTGTTAGTTTAATCGTGCAGGAACCTTTTGACTTTGCTATTTTGTTTTTTTGTGCAGCTGTTAATTTATTTGATTTTAGAAGTGTTTGTTTTTTATCAGCAGGAACAGTTACCATTCCATTTCCAAATATTATACTTGCCAGACCACTAATCGCCCCTGCTGCCAAAGGTCCTAATATCTTTGGAGCAAATTTAGCAACTGTTGGTAATATTGTTTTAGTTAACAAACCAGCTAATGCGCCTAAAAAGCCTCCATTTTTAGACTGAGATCTCATCTGCGATTTTGATATATTTATGTCAATCCCCGTCCATCAGATTTAGCTTTGTTAATATTGTTAATCTGGGTAGCTGTCAGTGACAAGGGAAAATTCCCAGTTAGTTGGTTATTTTTTAACCTGAGTGTTAATTCACTCCTATCCTCATAAGCCCTCGCTAAACTCTGTTTTTGTCCATCTGTTAAATTTACTGAATAATTTATGTAAGTCATATATATTATAGGTTAGATTAAACTATTACCAATTCATTCCCGACAGTATCAATAACAACATCTACTTCATAGAGAACCAGAGCATAAACTTTATATCGAGCGGCAGGAGGTATATTTAATTTATGTTTCAGACTTAGTTGTTTTGGATCAATACTAACTTCATTTTCCTTGTAACTCAAATCGAAATATATCATTCTGAAAAGAATTTTAAAATTACCTACATTGAGTAAAGTTCCGGTGTTTTTATCATTTTGCTTATAAGAATAATTAATAACATCTCTGAATATTCTTATGATATTATCATAACTGTATTCAGTTTCTGGATAATAAACTCCATTTCCGACTTCCAGTCTAGCTGATTGTAAATAGCAATAAGTATTAGCAGCATTTACCTTAAACGTATCCAAAAGGTGAGGATTTTGTGTTTGAGAAGAACTCTTGTCAGCCCTTTGCAAATACACAAAAACGTGTTTTGGACTTTTGACTCCAGCCGTTATTCTAAATACGGATTCAGTTAGATCAGAACTTCCGCTCTCTTGTATCATTTCACCGAGGTAAGTCCATGTTGTCGATATCATATGATTTGTCATTATGTAACTTAAACCATCTGAGTTAAATATCATTCTGGTATCCACAAAACTAATTTATTAATAATTACTCGGCCATCATCACCACTTGATTTGAAAATTAGCACATTATCATCTGTCATTTGCAAGCTGATTTGAATCTGACTAGAAGGAAGCATGTTTGTTTCCAACCCTCCAAAGAAGGAATATTTATTTAATGGGATTATAGAGTCAACTTTTTGGTTAGTTATGATTAAAACATGGCGAATAGCAAAACCTTTATTATAGCTATCCGAGATTCTGCAGGTGTCGTATTATCTAAATAAAAGTATTCGTTTGTTCCGGTTGTCTTTGCATAGTCATCAGAAATTTCAAGCAAGCTTTTGATATTAACAAATCTGTGAAGATTATTTCTATCGTAAACTATTTTCCCATTTTGCTTTACTTGCATTTGATCAATCAGTGAAATTCTGTCAGCGTCTGCGAAATTGGCTCCATCAGCAAGTTTGTTTACTTGAAAATTGATTTCAAAATATGCATTATACCAATCAAAGTAAGAACTTCTGTCATTTAGTGTAAACTGATAACCACTTTTCATTTGTCTGTTATTATTTCCTGGTCGTGTTACGGGGGTGTCTAACTGAATAGGTACATGCTCATATCTAGTATTATATTGATTACTTCGATACATCGTTATTATACTAGTAATTAGATTATTTTTTATTAATTAATCGATTAATTCTCACATGAATTCCTCTTCCGGAAAGTAATCTGTTAATTTTTACATTTACATCTTCTTCAGTTTCAGCCACAACTTCTTTTTTGTTATCAGCCTTTGTAAGTTCTTTTAAAATCATCTCTCCTTTTGGTTTACTAGGTTTAATAACTGAAACTAATTTATCAGCAGTCATTTTTCCTACTTCATCTCCAAGTTTTTTAGAGCCGCTTTCTATGATTTGCTTGCCAGCAGTTTCTAATGCTTTCTTGCCTGCTGTTTTCGCAGACTCGCTGAATATCTTTGATCCGACTTTTGAAAGAATGTCAAATATACCAGCTCCAGTTAATCGATCAACTTGAGTATATGTTCCCGTGCTAGTGTCATAAACTTTTTTTAAACATACCATATAACTTATGTTACATTAATTCCTTCAAAACAATACGGAATGATGTGTGGACACCATTAAGATTAAAAATTAAAATATTAATACTGTTAATGATTGTTTTGTTTATTTCACAGAATCCGACTCTTATCGGTTCATCTTTGAAAGGATATGATCTCGTGAGATCAGCTGTACTTATTTCATAAATAACATCCCCGTATGATCCATCAACAATAGAATTACTTATAAAATCACAGTGGATATACAACGTATCGATAGAATTTGTTATGTTCGGTGTCACAGTTCCAAATTTAGTTTCTCTAATAACCGCATCTTTGTCAAACCCGATCAAGGCATGAAAGTTTGTTTCTCTTAAATCACGCATGAAATTATTATGAATGGTAACCAAGCATTTGAAACTTGATAAAATCAAACTCAATTCTTATCGGGATGGGTGAGTCATCAGTTAAATCATGGTTTACAGTCAATGCTTCTTTTATGTAATTATCGATATCAGCATAACTGTAATTTCCATTTGTAAAAATAAAACTTTTCTAATCTGTTCCATTATGATACCTTATCACTTTGTTATTAAAATTCTCACTAATATTATACCACGAGTAAGTCATGGAGTTAATCTTATCAAGTCCGATGCCATACTGTTTGTTCTTGCCTAATATTAATGGTCTGTCAAACACAGTTGTAAAATTACTCGGTGTGTTTGAGCTATTAATTATTGAAGCTTTTTCTGATGATAATACAATTTTTTGTTCCATATAATATAGGATGGATAAATTTTATTCATACTAATCATTCCGGTATGTAATACATTTTAAAACTAGATTTTTCAAAATTGAAAACTTGTGTAGTGTTGCGTTCTATGTGTAATCTGAATTCTATATTATTTGACGGTTTGAGATATAATTCAAATGTTTCTTTCATTATTCGTTTATCATTTTTTATTATCGGGTAAAGATGCTTTCCGGCATCTGTTATATAAATATAGAAACTTTCTGTATCTGCTCCTGTGTAAGTAAATTCTATTTCAAATACATAACGGCCTTCTTTAATAATTCGCAACCACTCCCAAAATCTTCTTTCATAATATTCTTCACCTTTAATAAGTGGATTGGCTGTAAAAGTAAACGCCAGGAGAAAGGCTTGTGAACGCCCGGATCTTTCAAGTGGTTTTTGCGTAGGATATGATACAAAAATACTATCACTGTCAGTATTGCCATAATCTTGGATAATACTTATTCCGTCTATCGTATATTCAAACAGCAGAATCCGACTTAAATAGTCTACTTTTACTTTCAACCCATCAATTATACCAAGAACTGCTGTGTGCCGGCTAGCAGACTTTCGATTATGCTCTTTGAGAAAAGCGATTTCACCATCAAAAGCTTTGCTTCTTTCATCCTGAGCAGCTTTCAATTGCTTTGAAACATCATCAGTAGCAGTCTCAAGTTTATCAGTGTCAACCAGTTTGTTCAGAGCAGTCTCCAGCGACTTGCCGTCAACCATTTTCTTTTTAATATCTTCAAACTCTTCAAATATCAGCAACGTTGGTGTTTATCTGCTCATTTAATATTTTAATTTGAGTTACTTCGGCAGTAAAAGCAGTTCTCATTTGTTTTGAACATCAGCAATAGCAGTTTCAAGTTCATTATTGTCAACCATTTGTGTATTGATTTCTCCAATCCGTGCATTAATATTTTGAACACCAGCTCTTATTTGTTCGCTTAATTTCTTGTAGTTTTCACTCTCTTCCAATACATCTTTTTTCTTTTCTAGCTCTTTCAAAGCATCACCCAGAAGTTTTATTTCATCTTTCAATCCATTTTGAATTTCAATCATTTTTTCGCGGTTTGCTTGTAACTTTGTTTGTATCAGGCTTAGTTTATCATCAACACCTGTTGTTAAATCTTTCACCATGTCTGGAATTTTATCAATATTATAATCGCGTATGATTTTTGCAACTCTTCTTTGAGTAAATTGCTTTGTTGCTGCATCATCTGCTTTTGTTGGATTGCCAACATTGATAATTTTATTATTATCCATATTAAGCTCACTTCTCAACACATTTTCCTGGTTTCTGCCTTTGTTAAGATAATTAACCAGATGTTTTTGTTTTACATACTCAGACAGCACAATACCAAAATTTGTAATATTGACACTGCCAGTAGTAACTTCCTCACCAAGATCATTAAAAAGTCCCATTATATAATATGATTAGATTTAATTTCACCGTTGAAGTTACGTTTTACTAACTTCCTCGGACGATCAAGATACAAAAAGTCATACTGCTTGTCAGTCGCTTTTCTGTACTGCTCTTTGCTGACATCTTGTTCTCTAGAAACCATGTTTATTTCATTTATACTTGGAGTTGCAAAGAAGATGTAATGAGAGCAATTCAGCCGAATGTCTTTGGGAGTTTTGTAATAAGATTGAGATAAATAAATCACGCAACAATTTTTGTGCCTTCCCTGGATGAAATACTTAATAATATCATTTTGATTACGCTCGCAAACATAATCATCAAAAATAGCTATCTTTTGAGCATCAGAATCCAAATCATTCACAGGGATAACTTCATCATTTGAACATTCTAATATGTCTTCGACCGGGATTTTATTCTTTTTTGCTATCTTTTCAAGTTTTTGTGATAAGACCTGATACTTGGACTGCTCTAAGTTTTTAGCAAACAAGTAAATCTTGTCGTAGTAAACCAAAGGTTTCAGCAACATGTGAACTAGTGTGTTTGTCTTGCCAGATCCTGAATTACCGCAAATTAACATTCTAAAACAACAGTCTGGCATGAAGTTCCATATCTGTTTAAAATTACCGTTTTCTGTTTTCATATCATAGTTTGGAATTTGCATTATAATAATACTTAAATAATACTTGTCTTAACTTATCTTAATTTAATCTTATCTTATATTATACATGTCTTTGTTAAAATGGAAAGAATTAGCAGATAAAAAGCGAAAAGCGAGTGAGCTTGTTAAAGAATATGAAAATAAAGTTACTCAAAAAAGGCTAGAAAAAGGAGCTAGTCGTGATTTATACAAAGAAATATTTAAACCTGTAACTAGCGAAATAAAAAGTCAGTCAGAACAGCTAACAGAGCAGTTAGCTTCTCTTCCGAAAATAAGTCAGCAATTAGCCGCTCTTCCAACAGCAATAGGCGAGGAAATAGAAGAACAAAAAACGTACCAGGGATTACCCCAATTACTTGCTGAAGAACCCCGTAAGCTAACGCTATCACCTGAAAAAGAAATACCAGGAGAAGAAGAACCTGCTGCGAGGCCTAAGGAACCCAAACCGGTGTATGATATTGACTTGGATGCTGGTATGGATAAAGACGTACTTGATAAGTATGGCTTGCCAATGCCAACTCAAATATCAGGTATTACTGATGGGAGTGCTGATTATGAAAGATATACTGACAGGGCTGAAGAGATATATGATAATTTGCTTCCCAGGATAAGAGGTCTAAGGATAAGAGCAGAGAACCTCTGAGAAGAAAAACTCAAAGCGAGTCTGGAAAGAGCAACATCTGATGCGAATAAACTTAAATATTCAAAATTACTCGGTGACCCTGATGGCACCGCAAAAAAGAGATCTTTACTTTTAAATGAACATAATGAAAAAGCAGATGAGGCAAATGCTCTGAATTTTTATATGGAAAAGTTACCCGAGCGAATTCGAACAGCTAGCGAAACTATACAACAGACTGGCAAAGGAATGCAACAAAATAAAAATTCCTACAAAGTTGACAAAGATGGTCACTATGGAATGTTACAAATTTATTTATCTAAGCTTATTGGTTATCACAAACTTATTGCCAAACAAGGAGAAGCAGTTGTGCTAGATATGAAAGTAGACGATGATTTTATAGACTTGATAACAAAGCGTTACAACAATGGAAAAACTTATTCAAAGCTGTCTCAGAATGCTTTCAAGGAACTAACAGAATTATCTGATTTACCAATTCACAAAGGTTCTTCAAAGTTCAAAAAGATTTTAGGAGGTTGTGTTGAATATTACAATAGCCCCGAAGATTTGATGGATGATCTAGAGTTGGTATGCGGAAGTATCGAATCAGGAAATAATAGCCCACAGCTAATTAATAAAGGTATTAGCATAATCGATGAATTGTTAAAAATAGGTAAAATGTCACCCAAAGAACACGAGCAACTTTTTTCTAAATATTTTAATTAAATTATTGTCTAACTGTAATTATACATGAAAACCAAAGAAGAATTAATTGATCACTTGACGCGACTTGTGGCTGCATACAGACGCAGTTAAAAATTATGCGGTATTATAAACACAACGTTACAGATTACCAGCGGAATAATTGGTTGTGGTGCTCTCCTAGCATTAGTTCCAGCAATTCCTGTTTTCATAGCTGTAGTCGGCGCAGTTCCTCCAATAGTTGCTGTTTTAATGAGTAAAACAAGAATAGCAGAAAAAAAAACTTCTATCATATGTCCAAACAACAACAGGACTAGAAAATGATGAAGAGGTAATTAGGATTATCTTCAATAAAATATTAGAAATTCAAAAGAATGATAACTTTACAGAACCTCTGGAAATGTATATGAAAAAATTCAAGCTAAACGGCCATGGCATTCAGTCGTAATTTGACTTGTTTCCATATCCTATCGTACTTGTCTCTGGTTGATTTTGTTTTAATCAGTTTTGTTTCTTTTTCTATTTTTAATATTTTAAATATTTTTTGAAAAATGTATTCAAATTTGATTGATCTTTTTCGGTCTTCTATCTGATCCAAAATCTTTACAATTTTGTAAAACAAATCTTCAAATCTTTGCCTATTTTTAGAAGACAAATCAAATGCCACCAAGTATTTACCCAAATGATACTTCCTGAGGTAAATAGTTTTCTTTTGGTTGTAGGTGCAACCTGTGATAAGATTATAACCATTGTGGGTACCACAATTAAGGCAAACACGCTCGTTATCGAAAACTTCACAAGTATCGTTACAATTCACACATGCGTATGTACACTTGTAACACAGCTTGGCTCTGGTACAATATTTACAAAGCTTCTTTGTCGTGTTAAATAAGATGCACTCTGTGCACACCCCAGGAGGATCAATAATATCTAAAACTCTTTCACAATAGTTGCAATTCATTATATTATACTATAGCATCATATATTTAAATATAGGCTTAACAATATTATCTTATGTAATATTATAATGGAACGAGTAGAAATTAAAATCAACAACTTTAAAAAAGATCAAATAGTACATGCCCAAACGGTTGATTTTGAAGATGCGAGTAAATTAGATGCTGAGCTTTTAATTTTTTCAAACTTTCAAGATTTGACAGAAAGAATCATAACAATGACACAACAACTTAAATTATCATGGAAAATAAAAAAGGAGATATAAACAAACTACGTTCTTTGTGTAAAAAACAAATTTCAGAGGCAACCAGTTACCATCCAACTTTATACAAAGTTTCTTTTATTGCCCACTATGATGTTTTACTTGAACGAGGAATTAAAATTATTATGTATGGATAAATAAAAAAATAATATAATCTAACCAGGAAATAAATATTTTACTTCAAAATAATTAATTAATTAATTAATAGGGGCTTAAAGAAATAATCTCATGTAATATTATATAATGAGTATTCGAGAAATTGAAACATCCCCAAAACAATATAGCAAGGTTTTTAAAGTAAATGTTATCGTCAGGAAAGATCCGCTCAGACAACTACAAAAAACACAATCAAAAGTTGTGAACTTTCTTAAAAAAGAACTAAGAAAAACAGGCGGATTCAAATTAAGCGTTGATATAAAACTTACTTTTACAGAGGAAGTACCAGTGGATAGAGGAGGTTTTGATTTTGTATACAAAACAGCTTACTTTACATCGAAGGCTGTAATAATATTAAACAGAAATCAAATATCAGAAGCATTAGACAAAGCACAGGTAGAAATTATGAATAGAATTGGAAATTGGATTCAGTTGGGAAGTGGTTGGGTAATTGAATCACTAGATGCACATTACATAAATCGAGTAAAGTATAAGCCTTTGCGAGGTAGCTCGTATTTAGCATTACCAAAATAACTGCAACATCACTAAAAAGGTTTAATAAATATAAAAAATGAAAAAGATAACGAATGCTTCAGATGGTGTCATTTGGCTTATGAGTTTCCTGCCAATGATAAACCACAAAGGATAACAAAGTATAAAAAGCATATTGGTGATCTAAATTATGAAGGAATTACATTTCCTGTTACTATCAAACAAATC
Organism: Cyrtodaria siliqua; assembly: GCA_037043455.1. Classification (NCBI taxonomy): domain Eukaryota; kingdom Metazoa; phylum Mollusca; class Bivalvia; order Adapedonta; family Hiatellidae; genus Cyrtodaria; species Cyrtodaria siliqua. The sequence continues at coordinate 170,105 of JAWPHD010000216.1, forward strand.
CCAAAAATCGAAAAATAAAACAACATTTGTTTTAACATATTCGGGTATGAAAATAATCAAGTATACCCGTTGCACATATCAAAAAATAAAGCAGAAAAAACATGTGATATGCTTTTAATCACCGAAGAAGAAAAAAATCATTTCGTGTGGATAAAAGATTTTAACAGTTTGATGTATAATCAAACGGCACACAAGGAAAGAAAATGGTTTTGTAAAACATGCTTGCAGTGCTTTAAATTTGAAAGAGTTCTGGAAAAACATAAACCTGTTTGTCTTTCACTTAACGGAAAACAAGCAGTAGAGATGCCAAACAAAGATGAAAAAGTTAAGTTTAAAAACTACGACAGACAGCTAATGGTTCCGTTTGTTGTATATGCTGATTTTGAAGCAGTAACTGAAAGTATTTCTTCAGTATCGAACAATCCTAAAAAATCACACACAGAAGCATATCAAAAACATACTGATTGTGGTTATGGATACAAGGTTGTTTGTTGTTATGATGATCAATATTCAAAACCAGTTGTAACGTATAGAGGACCTGATGCTGTTTACAAGTTTTTAGAAAAAATGATAGCAGAAGAAAAGTGGTGCAAGAAAACTATGAATGCAAATTTTAAAAAAGATCTAGTAATGTCGCAGAAAGAAGAAGCTAGATTCCAAAAATCTAAATCATGCCATATTTGCGGTAATGGTTTTTCAATAACTCTTAAAAAAGATGACCCAAGTCGTACAGTAGCATATGAAAACTCTCTTAGAAAAGTCAGGGACCATTGTAATATAACTGGAAAGTACAGGGGAAGCGCTCATGATATATGTAATATTAATTTCAGGTTGACTAGAAAAATACCTGTTGTGTTTCATAACTTGAGAGGATATGACTCTCACTTCATAATGCAACACATCGGAAAGTTTAAACAAAACATAAATGTTATACCAAATAACATGGAAAAGTATATGGCTTTCATGTTAGGAAAAAGTTTAGTATTTATTGATAGTTTTCAGTTTATGTCCCAATCATTAGATAATCTAGTAAAAAACGTTCCGTCGTTTCAATACATATCTCAAGAATATAGCGATAGAAAGCTAGACTTGCTAAAACGAAAAGGTGTTTATCCTTATGATTACATGAACAGCTTTGAACGCTTCGGGGATACTAAGTTACCCGGCAAAGATAGCTTTTATTCTCAATTAAATGATGAGCACATTTCAGATGCGGATTATGAACACGCTAAAAGAATATGGAAAGCATTCAAGATTAAAAATATGGGAGAATATCATGATCTGTATCTTAAGACTGATGTGCTGCTGCTGACAGATGTTTTTGAAAACTTTAGAAAAATGTGCATTGAGTATTACAAATTAGATCCTTGCCATTACTTCAGTAGTCCTGGGTTAGCCTGGGATGCATGCCTCAAGATGACTGGTATTCAACTTGACTTAATAACTGATATTGACCAATATTTGTTTGTGGAAAAAGGATTAAGAGGTGGTACGAGTTATATTGCAAATAGATATTCACAGGCTAATAATAAATATATGAAAAACTACGATAAGAAAAAAGAAAGCAAGTACATCATATATCTTGATGCCAATAACTTGTACGGGTGGGCCATGTGTCAACCGTTACCTACTGGCAACTTCAAGTGGGTTGATAAGTTTGAAAAAGGAAAATCAAATTACATTGTTGAGTGCAATATCGAGTATCCCGAAAAACTACATGACTCGCATAATGATTATCCTCTCGCCCCAGAAAGTTTAAATATAAAAGATGAGTGGTTGTCAGACTATTGTAAAAATTTAAAACAAAAGTTTAATCTAGGAAATTGTAGTGTTAATAAACTTGTTACGACGTTGAAAAATAAAGAAAAGTATGTCGTGCATTTTAGAAACTTAGAATTGTACAAAACGCTTGGATTAAAGGTGACAAAAATACATCGAATACTACAGTTTGATGAATCAGAGTGGTTAAAGGCATACATAGATTTTAATACTACCAAGAGGACAGCAAGTAAAAATGCTTTTGAAAAGGATTTCTTCAAACTGATGAACAATTCAGTTTTTGGTAAAACTATGGAAAACTTGAGAAAAAGAATTAATGTGAAATTAACTCACGACGAGGAGGTTCTTTTAAAATATGCGGCAAGACCTTCATTTATTTCTTGTAAAATGTTTAATGAAAATTTATTTGCTGTAAACAGAATAAAAGAACGATTAGTTTTAAATCGTCCTATTTATGTTGGTATGTGTATTTTAGACTTGTCAAAAATATTTGATGTATGATTTCCATTACAACTATATCAAAAGCAATTATGATAAAAAAGCAAAGTTATTATTTACTGATACCGATTCCTTGTGTTATGAAATAAAAACAAAAGATGTGTACGCAGACTTTTACAAGGATAAAGAACTGTTTGATAATTGTGATTATGATTCAAAAAGTCAGTTTCATTTTAATGATAATAAAAAAGTTATTGGCAAGATGAAAGATGAAACGTGTGGAATACCTATTGTTGAATTTGTTGGGTTGCGAAGTAAACTATATTCGTATGTGCTAGATAATGAGGTTAGCGCAAAAAAATGCAAGGGTGTTAAAAAGTGTGTTGTTAAAAAACAGATAGCACATGACGATTACAAAAAGATTTTGTTTACATCAACAGAAGCTCATCATGAGATGAAAGTTATTAGATCCCAAAAGCATAACATAAGCAGCTATGTAATAATTAAAAAACGTTTATCAGCTTATGATGATAAACGGTACATATTAGATAATGGACAAGATACGCTAGCATACAAGTAAAATGATATGCAGAGCGATGATGAAGACTACTGCCCGGTTCCGTCTGACTTTGCTTAACGAGTTGCAAATGCTATTGAAAAACTTCGCCGAAAGTAGATTCGCCGAAAGTAGACATAAAATAAAATTGCGCTCTCCTAAAATGGCAAACCGGATTGATTAGTAGTATAGAAAGGGGGGTACGGGGTGGAGTTTTCCAGAGCGGGGTTGCTTGAGAAAACTGTTGAAATATGTTGGTGTTGATTTAGGCGTGACTTACATTTAGATCTTAGTGGTACAAATGAGAGTTACGCTTGAGTCTTCCCCTGGCATATTTCACTAGTTGTTCTCATTCCCCGCGAGGGAAAACTGGCCCTATACCCCCCCCCCCCTTTCTATACTACTGTTGACTATAATAATGCAGAGCAGACTATAATAATGCAGAGCATAGTATACATTCTTTAAGTGTTCATCGTATGTACTAACGGAGTTATCCGCTGGTAGATATGTAGCGAAAATAAATATTGGTACACAGTTTTCATATCTGAGCTTTATACCAATTAGCCTATCTGTTTTTATTTCCGGCAGTATTTCAATGTTCGGTTCCAGCTCCTTTTTATACAAGAATGCCACCCCTCCTTGACCACATTTAGCCGGGCCATATTCATCTATTGATGTATCTGTCGTACCATAACTGGTATAATTAACGTTGATACTGTCCAGAAATGAGGTCGAGTGACTGAACAATTTGTGTTCTGTAATAACGGCAATGTCACATTTTATTAGATCAAGCAACAGGGACAAACTGAATGCAGACGACATAATGCCGCGGACGTTCCACGTGCACACCTTGAGTTTCTTAGTGAGCTGCATGATTGGTTAATCAACAATTGCGTGAATGGACTCCGGATCGTATTGGTAACGGTAGTTGTCTTGTCTTGAGTAGCTGTAGTCGTCATAGTGACGACGCGACCTATAATCGCGTTCATTGTCATCGTAATCCTCATAATATCGGTCATTGTTATAGTCTGTCTCGTCACGTTCTGTGTTATCATATTACCTTTTTTCGCGGTATGACCACTTTCGGCAAAATGTCTTGTCTGGCCATTCGAAGTATTCTGATTCTATATAATGGCAATCTTTTGCGTCTATTAGCACTTTTGCTGATAGATAGCCGTTGCGGGCATTAAAGAAGTTGACCTTGTTTACGTTTACTCCATTTTGTTTGAAGTGCAATGTAAGGCCACTGCACGTCGAGTCATTCCCTATATTACCAATGTAGTAGGTAGCGTACTTTGTTTTGGGGATTCCGTTAAAAATATTTTGTTCTGCCGAGACTGGTCGGCCATTTTGTGTATTTTTACCTATGTATGTCGTGAGGTCGTAGGTTGTTTCATTAAACGGGGCCCGGGTGTCTACATAAGTTGTAGGTATGGGCTTGTATTAAGGGACAATAGTCAGTGTCAGATTTCTACATTAGGCGTATGTATAGGCTATCTTTATTATCGTACACAATAGTAAGGGTCAGGTTTATATATATAGATATGAAATAAATACAAGAGTGTCATGTGTAAAATTAGCGCTGTGTTTTGAAGGTCAAGGTCGCAGTAAAGCTCAACGGTCACATTTAAGGTCTGATTCGTGTCCGGGCTGTATCTGTGGAACGGCTTGGTGTATTAGAATAATATTATGTACAAATACTGTTTATATCAAGATATAAACCGACCCCAAAGAGGAAGACAAGGTGTACGCGCCCCGTGGCAAAACGGCAGGAACAAACATCCTCCAATTTTGATCGTAAATCAATTTCTTAAATGCTTCACTATTAATTTCACTTTTCAAATAAACGTAGTTTCATTTCATTTTCTTATACTTGGTGATATTTCTGCACTACGTGCACACATAATTGTCTACATTGAATGATTAGGTGAAAAAGTGAACGATTTTAAAATTTGAGACTTATTGTAAGATGTTTAATAAAACAGGTCCCTGGCCCTTATTATTGTTCCATAATACAAGCCCATACATACACCTTCTGCAGAAATCTGACTCTGACTATTGTCCCGTAATACAAGGCCATACATGAATCTAATGTAGAAAGCTGACCTTGGATATTTTCCCTTAATACAAGCCCATACATATACCTGCATTAACCTGATCCTGAATATTGTCCCTTAATACAAGCCCATACATATACCTTATGTAGACATCTGACCCTGACTATTGTTCCTTACTACAAGCCCATACATATATATCTAATGTAGAAACCTGACCCTGACTATTGTCCCTTAATACAAGCCCATACATATATCTAATGTAGAAACATGACCCTGGATATTGTCTTTTAATACAGGCCCGCATGTATACCGTATTTACAGAGACCTGAACCTGGATATTATCCATTGTTACACGCCCATACATATACATAATATACAAACCTGACCCTGGATATTGTCTCTTAATTAAAAGCCCATACGTATTACTTATGTACAAATCTGACCCTGGATATTGTCTCTTAATAAAAGCCCATACATATACCTAATGTACAAAGCTGACCCAGATTATTGTCCTTTAATACAGGCCCATACAAATACCTAATGTACATATCTGACCCTTGATATTTTCCCTTAATACAAGCCTATACATATACCTAATGTACAAACCTGACCCTGAATAGTGTCCTTTAATACAGGCCCATACATATACCTTATGAACAAACTGGACCCTGTATATTGTCTCTTAATTACAGGCAATATATATTACTTATGTACAACCCTGACCCTGACTATTGTCCCGTAATACAAGCCCATACATATACCTAATGTACAAACCTGACTCTGGATATTGTCCTTTAGTACAAGCCTATAGATACGATGTATGTACACACCTGAACCTGAATAGTGTCTCTTAATTATAGCCCAGACGTATTACTTATGTATAAGCCTGACCCTGATTATTGTCCCTTAATACAAGCCCATACATATACCTAATGAACAAACCTGACCCTGGATATTGTCCTTTAATACAAGCCTATAGATACGATGTATGTACAAACCTGAACCTGAATAGTATCTCTTAATTAAAGCCCAGACGTATTACTTATGTTCAAGCCTGACCCTGACTATTGTCCCTTAATACAAGCCCATACACAAACCTAACCCTGGATATTGTCCTTTAAAACAGGCCCATATATACGACTTATGCCCAAACCTTACCCTGACTATTGTCCCTTAATATAAGCCCATACATATACCTGACCTTGGATATTGTCCCTTAATACAGGCCTATATATACGATTTATGTACAAACCTGAACCCGAATAGTGTCTCTTAATTAAAGCCCATACATATTACTTATGTACAAACCTGACCCCGACTATTGTCCCTTAATACAACCCTATACATGTATATAATGTACAAACCTGACCCTGGGTATTGTCTCTTATAATTAAAGCCCATACATATTACTTATGTACACACCTGGCCAAAACTATTGTCCCGTAGTACAAGCCCATGCATATACATAATGTACAAACCTGAACCTATATATTGTCCTTTATTTCAGGCCCATATATATACCTTATGTACAAACCTGACTCTAACTAGTGTCACATAATACAAGCCCATACATATACATACTGTACACACCTGACCCTAGATATTCTCCTTTAATACAGGACCATATATATACCTTATGTACAAACCTGACCCTGGATATTGTCTTTTAATTAAACCCTATATATATTACTTATGTACAAACCTGATACGCCACGGACATAAAAAAGTATTGACTAAATCACATGCAAAATATGTTTGTACACGCCATTTTGTCACAGGTTTGGAAAAATTACTCTTTTTTTTTATTATTCAAGTTTCACTCATTCATTTAAAGCGAACAAAGTTGAATGCATGCTTTATTACGTTAACTTGATTAAAAGAAATATTTGATAGGACGTTTATTCATTGCTAGAGGTTTTAGAAAATTCTGGTGACATATGAAGGTGATGATATGAAAAGATCTTACTTAAAATAGAAATGTATTTAATACGAAATGTGTTCTAGAAAGTCAAGCAAAATTAAAAGGTGATAATATACCATAAAACAATACTGAAGTACACTCTTTCTGCACGAGTTCTTCTTCCAAATGTACTATGCCACTTTAATAAAATATCTTAAGATTGAAAACATTTTTATATATATTGTTCAGTTTCAAAAAAAGCCTTTGGTTGTTTAAATTCCTCCTCTCAATCAGAGCAGAAGATAAAGGGTGGACTCCTTCTGAATGTTGTAGTCAGACAGTGTGCGGCCATCTTCCAACTGTTTACCAGCAAAGGTCAATCTCTGCTGATCTGGGGGAATTCCTTCTTTGTCCTGGATCTTGGCTTTCACATTCTCAATGGAGTCTGAAGCCTCCACCTCGAGGGTAAGGGTCTTGCCAGGTAAGATCTTCACAAAGATCTGCATACCTGAAAATGGGAAGAATGGAGTTGATGTGACATAATATGCTACAATTCAGCAATAGCTAGGGTAGGCTCCAACATTAGTGATGGAAAATCGGTTGAAATTTACAATCAATCATTGATTACAATCGGTTGGATGTAACTTAAATACCATTGTTATTTTAATCAGCAAAACAACTAATTGATATAAATGTGTTTGTTGGTGTATATGCTTATTTTCACAAGTGTATTATTAATTTCCTTACTGTTGTCTCCTGCACAATAATGTTTATTTCTATTAATTAATTAAAGTGCATTTTTACATGTAACCGATGATCGTTTATTGACTTCCATAATCGACCATCATAATGGGATGCCTAACTAACCGATGATCGGTTACAATCGATTTATCGGTACATCACTATCCAACATAAATACCAGATAGTAACAATGGAAATCTGTATATTTACACATTTCAACTGGATACTTTTCAACAATACATTTCTGACTCAGAAACGTAATCCAACAAGCAAATTCGATGAATTGATAACCCCAGCCGAATGATGTATTATCCTCGAGTGGAAGAATGTGTTCGGATTTTTTTTATTTAGTATAACCTTGAGCCTTCATAAATTCGAATATCTACTAGATAGTATTTTTGAAATTCATCACCATAGTAGATTTGAAAAAAAAGATGTACCATTTAAAGGCATTGACTTTTATAGTGGGACTAAAGGGCTGATGTAATATGAGAAGGTGTGTATACTATAGTAATAAATGTAATATACAAGAAATGTAGAATTGTATATCAATAATTACTTTTTAATTACCTGGCCATGTGATATTTATCAATCTGATTATTTCATCTCATTACTACGGCTACTATCAGATGATCTTGTTATTTCAGGGGGAGGGATGTATTTGGCTCAAGTTTGGCTAGCTTTAAAATAAATCAAACTTTCATTAATATAAACACTCAAACCAAGTTTGACATGTGACCCAGGGGTAGAGCCAAATTTGACCTCAGGGGCAGAGTAAAATTTGACCCCAGTGTCACCATTTGAACAAACGTGGTAGAGGACCATAAGCCGAGTGTAAATACAAAATAATAAACTGTTGGCTCTTGTAGTTTCAGTGAAGAAGATTTTTTAAAGTTTTTCCATATATAAGTCTATGTAAAACATGTGACCCCTGGGGTGGGGCCAAATTTGACCCCAGGGTCACCATTCAAACAAACTTGGTAAAGGATTATAAGCTGATTGTATATACAAAATATTAAACCTTTGACTCTTGTAGTTTCAGAGAAGAAGATTTTTAAAGTTTTTTCCTATATTTTAGTCTATGTAAAAGTGCGACCCCTGGGGCGGGGCCAAATTTGACCCAACGGGTCACCATTTGAACAAAACTGGTAGAGGATCCATAAGCTGATAATAAATAAAACAAAAAAATACTGATCCAACAAGGGCCCCTAAGCTAAATTGAACACATGGACCAAGGCTTCTTATGAGAAAGAAAAAATAATAATAATAATTAATAAAAAAATAACTCGATGTAAAACTGATACAACAAGGGCCCCTAAGCTCCCAATTAAACAAAAAATGAACCCATGAACCAAGGTTTCTTATAAGAAAAAAAAATCTTTTTAAAAAAAAAAGATTGTGTTTTAAATTTTTTAAAAATAGCTTCTTCTTTTTTTTTAGAAAAATTGAACCCATGAACCAAGGTTTCTCATGAAAAAAAGGAAATAATTAAAAAAATACAAAAAAGAGATGAACAATATGCCTCCTGTGAGATTTGAACCCACGACCTGAATAATTCAAGTGGACATTTATCAATTTAAGGGCAATAACTCCGGCGTTACTATGACGATTTCGAAATAAATTTGCCGCGTCACATCCCACAATTAGGATAAACATTATAATCAAGTTTAATGAAAATCAAACAAGCAGTTATCAAGATATGGCTGTGATGGACAGAATTAAGCAATTTTTATCAATAACTCCGGCGTTACTAGGACGATTCCGAAATAAATTTACCGCTTAACATTCCACTATTGGGATAAATATTATAATGAAGTTTAATGAAAATCAAACAAGCGGTTATCAAGATATGGCTGTGGACGGACAGAATTAAGCATTTTTTAGCAATTAAAGGGCAATAACTCCGGCGTTACTGGGGCGATTCCGGAAAAAAAATAGCCGCGTGTCATCCCACTATCAGGATAAAAATTATTACCAAGGGTAATGAAAATCCAACCAGCAGTTATGCAGATATGGCTCCGGCCGGACGGACGGAAGGAAGGACGGAAGGATGGACGGACAAGGGACAACGCCAAATTAATATCCCTCCGCCTTTGGCGCGGGATAATAACTATTTATACGCACCCCCTCTACTCTCGTTTCCACTGACAACTTCTGACAGCATTTGTCCTCCATGACTTTGTGTACTTAAAACAAAATAAAAGAACAAAAAATAAGCAACAATCAAAACAAAACACACGACAAATATTCTGAAAAACAGTTAATAAAAGGAAAAACTGGAACAAAAGAAAGATTCAAAGTTGGATTCAAAGTTGGATATCTCAAACACTTCTGCATATTTTTTATATGACACTTGCAGTACCTCATCTTATTATCCTAGTTAGAAACAAAACACGGATCTCAAAACTAAATTGTATAAACAAAGTTTTTTCACTTCAAAATGAATCCAATAGGAATTAAAACTCAACAGTTTACATCTAATTTCACATTGCATTTTATTAACCTGATATCCTTAGCTTGTTGGTGCTATCAATTAAAATCTCAAATAATCCTGTCGAAGTTGTTTTTTTACACAAATGCATGCATATGTTATTTACTATTTTTTCAGAGTACATTCACCTTAACATATCTCGGTAAGAAATGTATGTGCTAAAATAATAATAATAAAAAACACATTTGAAAGATAAATAATTAAAGTACTACTACTACTACTACTACTACTACTACTGCTGCTGCTGCTGCTATTACTACTGCTGCTGCTGTTGCTGCTACTGCTACTACTACTGATGCTGCTGCTGCTGCTACTGTTACTACTACTACTACTGCTGCTGCTGCTGCTGCTGCTGCTACTAATACTGCTTCTGCTGCTGCTGCTACTACTGCTGCTGCTGCTGCTACTACTACTACTACTACTACTATTACTACTACTACTACTACTGCTACTGCTACTGCTACTGCTGCTGCTGCTGCTACTGCTACTACTACTACTACTACTACCAAAACAATGTATTTGAAACATAATTAGCGTATAGCATATTTATATACAATAATTCATTGCTGTTAAAACCTAATGCGTTTTGTATGGAATGCAATCGAAACACATGCATGACAATGACAAAAAGAAAAATACGAAAACAAAGGTTTACAGGCAAACACAATACATTCGTATTAAACTGAAACAAGAGTGTGTGTGCTTTATTAGCAATCTGTTCATAAAACAAAGACAAAAAAAAAGTTAACATTAAGCTCAATTTAACAAGTCGCTGATTCTCCTCTTAACATATAACATTTCTTCCATACCAGGTTTTACAAATGTGCTAGCAAATCTAACACATGGGGCAGGTAAAGGTTATGCTCATCAAAATGATGTCAAAACATCAACAGTTGCATGACGTCATTGTGTAAATGAACATATAAAACGTTGACTGCAACGCACCATATTTCAATGGTATGCAAAAAAGTGTTGGAACTCCCGATTATATTATTTTACTGACAAACATCATTTCAATGAAACCTGCATTTACGTTGTAAATATTAGCAGTAAATCTAGACTATGTCAAATGTATGTAAATATATATGTATACTATCTATAAGGATAACATGAGGAAAATCAGCAAATTGCGTTCACAACACACTGTGGCACACAACAGCAAAAGCGTTATACACGATCATACAACAACGGAGGCATGAAAAAAAGTTCATACTGCTCCAGAGGCAAACATACAAGGAGCTTTTTAATGTTCTCTGTTTTGTCGTCTTGTGAACGCCTTTCATGAGATGGTGCATTAGTATCCCCATTGCGAATTGGTTTCTCTGTATTTACATCAGGAATAAGTTGTTTGGGTTCTTCCGTCTTTTGTGTGTCAGCATGGAGGTCTTCTGTTGTCACATTTGTTATTGTTTCAGTGTCCCCATTCGTTACTTTTTCTGGTTCAGTAACAGTGTGGCCATTTGTAAGTTCTTTGTCAGGAGTGTCAGTATCAGCATATTTAGATATGTCAAAGTCATCTGTTTTAGATTCAACCATTTGTGTTTCCAAACCGCCATAATTTTACTCCACAATCGTTAGACTCATCAATACTTTGAGATACTGGTTCATGTTTTGACTGCAGTGCTTGTTCATTAGACTCAGTAACTTGAACTTTAGTGCCACCATTTCGAGTTTGCTCGACAGGCTGAACATCTTCTGTGTTTGACTGTGTCTGAGGATCGTCGATTTTTGACGGTTCTGGCGACCTCGCATTTTCTGGTAGCGCTGTTAAAGGGTCTGTTATTGCAATAATGTCAGCGTTTTCCTCAGGTTTACCCTGAAGTATTTCGACATTTGTAAGAGTACTGTCAATTTGTGATTCAGTTTCCTTGGCATTTCTTTCGATCTTGGAGGTGTTGTCCTCTTTTATAGCGTTTGATAACTGCGACATTGTTAGATTGTCTGCTTTATTGTCTGTCTATATGTCCGCTTTTTTAAACTGGTTCTTGCTTGTCTGTCTGTTCGACGATATCTGTTATAGGGAGAGAATCAGGGAGTTCTTTTGTAGGCGACACTTCTACTGTTATCAAATCTTCTTGTGACGATTTCTCAATAACTTCTGACTTTACAGTTGTTTCAAGAACCTTATATTCCGTCTTTTCTACTGGCTCGATTTTCGATTCATCCTGTTGTTGAGTAATTAAGGCGATACAGTTAAAACTTGTGATTCGATTTTAGCATTGTCCGATTGTTTAATATCTAGCGACAAATCTTTGGTATCGATTTTGACGTCATCGTATTTTTTCGCAGTTATCGACTCGCTTACATCAGTTTCTGCTTTTACTATTGAATCATCTGATGAAAGACAAAGTCGCTAGAAGTTGTCCTTTCGTCGATTAATATTTTAATATCATTTCTTGATGCTTTTTCAGAATCTTGATGTTGAGGTTCACTGTCTGAGTCTACTGGTTTTGTTTATCAAGCCCTATGATCCCAACAACATGTGCGGTTTTATTATCGTCATCTGTCAGTGTTTTAACGTCCATTTTGGAAGCTTTCTCAGATGCTGAAGGTTTATGTTCACTATCGGAGGAATCTACTGGTATGTTTACGTTTTCTTCGTATTGCCTTATGACTTCACTTGCGTTGGCGTCTGCCTTGTCATTTGCAGTGGTAGACGGTTCTGCCACCTTTGGTTCAATCGATTTCGAGCTTGAATCAACTTTTTTGTCATCTTGAATAGGTGATTGTATGGCCTGTTCTGGTTTCGCTTTTGCTGAATCTGATGAAATAGTTGACTTGACTAGGCATTCAATCTATTTAAGGTGTTCATTATCTTCCAGGTCATTCTTAACTGGCAATATATCTGTTGAAACTGGTTTATATTCATTCAAATCGGAAATAACTATTGAATCGACCAACTTCTTAACAGTTTCAAGATGTGTATCATTGGCGTTCTCTGTTTTATTATCATTTTCTCCTTTCGTGAGTGTGTGTCAAGCTCCATAGCAAACAGATTGTTCTAAATCATGTTCTGATTTATCACTTTCTTGTTCTTCTGTTGATAAAGTTCCACCGGGTACATCAGCTTCAACTGTTTCTTCAAAAGAAGCATTGCTTAGATAAGTTGAATTATCCTTCGTTTCATCCGTCTGAATTTCTGTATACATGTACGTATTTGCGTCGAGCGAATCGTTTGATGATGTCACTTCTGTATGTTTTCCTTTTTCTTCGCGCTCCACATAATCATTCAAACTAATGACTTCCGGTTTAACTATGGGTTCAGCTTTGAATTCGATTACCTCGTCATTTACTACAGCTGCTTCTTTAAGATTCTCTCCAATGTTCTTATCCTCGACTATGTTCTTATTGCTATCGCCATTTTCTATTATTTCTGTTTCTGTTATTTCTATATAACAGATAAAGATTCCGATTCTATCTTCTCTTCAACAAGCAGTTGTTTGTAATCGTATTTTTTTTTCTGAAGTTGTTGCGTCTTCTTCGGACGAAGTTGCAATTGTGCTGTAAGTTATACCACCTTTAGCAACGCTTTTTATCTTTTTAATTTCTTTCTTAACAATAACTACATGATCTACCGGGGAGTTAGAGGGCGACGCTGGTTTTGTATTGTAAGTTTTGTCCTCATCGGCGTGAGAACCACTTCTCCCATCTTCTTGTTTACAAATTTCTACTTTTCATTATCATCACTAGAATACTTATAACCAGATGTAACCTCTGCAAAAGAAGTACCACCCTCATCGTCTTTCGGAGAAATATCATAATCCGATATAGTTATCTCACTCGCTGCTTCTGTGTTGGAGCTAGCGCCGTGTTCGGATGCTGGTTCACGTGACACACTGGTTTCCACTTTACGTTCTAATGGCTTTTCTTTTTCCTTTTCCTTATTATGCTCAGTTGTTTCATAAGTAGAACTTGGTCTAAAGGCATCTCGGTACTTAATCAAACTTGCCCTCGATCGCCAATCAACCCTGTCAACAGATATCTACTGTGTACCACATTCATATTTGTACATTAACATACTGGACACAACGTCTTAAGCTTTGTCTTTTGATGTCATATTTTGATGTGATACCAGACACAATCTTAAGACATGTGTATATGAGTATTGTTTAGTTTTATATTGTTTTTAAAAGAAAAAAACAACATATTTAGTACTGTTATTCCCAATAGTATGCAACACAATGTCAGACTTTCAAGTATGTACTGATAACACATATTGTAAAACACTATACTTTAAGTCAGTCCAGTTAAAGTAATGAAATTATGAAACCACTGTGCGAATAGCTATGAATAAACCATTAGTGCATTTGGTATTTCATTCAGGTGAAACAAAGTGCGCGCCAAACTTCATATTTGGAATATTTTTCTTTTCAATTTTAAAATATAATTAACAATTGTTTTAGTTTCTATAAATATATGTCGTATTTGACTGCAGCGAACATAAGAAAATATTTCTTTTTTTTCGTGTTTTTGTAACGTTCGTCAAATACGGTCTGTATTGTAAACATTAACCATCTACTATCTATGCACAGAATTAAATGTTTACTTTTACCGAACCTTTTTATTGTATGCGTATATTTACATGAACATTTAACTACACACACTGTCTTACATATTCTTTGATGGTTCATTTCTTTGCACATAAAGTATAGTTTTTGGATTTCGTATGCAGTTGTTTCAAGTCGATAAAAGTGATTTATTAGCATTATTATATCTGGCGGTGAATTATAGTACATTTACACAAACACTAACATATATGCCCATAATTGTATACAAATTCATATAAAGTGTAAAATAGACAAAAGAAAGGGTATATTAAACTTTTTTGCATTTAAAATACTCTTCAACGGGTGTTTCGATTGTGGAACTAAAGCGGGGCATTTGTAGACTAAGCTAAAACTGATTAATAAACTTTACAGACATATAGACGAGTAAATTGCTTTTTATTTGGATATTATTTTAAACTAAGTTTATTACAAGTAAATATAAAGCCTGTTGTGACAATTTCAAAAGCTTGTCGCGATTGCAATTCAATATTAGGAGTTTTAAAACAATTGAGAATGTGTCTTTTAGAGAATACATTTTCTTAGGAGACACAACCCATCAAAACATGTTTACCACATTGTACACAACAAAATACTAAGATCGGATTCCCGTGTATTTGTAAATCTAGATCGAAGCTTAAAGTACTGCTTGTTAATGTCTGACAAACCTTTCAACCATTTGTATTACAAAATACGCATACAGTCAGACAGGACACATATCATAATCAGAACAAATACCCGTTTTCAAAACTAATCAGTGCATAGATTTGGGTTGATCTGGTATTTTGTCATCTTTTTACGATTCAGATGAAAACAAACGATAGTAAATTATGATTTGAAAAACAAGATCACTATTTTATATTGAGTGAATAGGTTGATATTGCAAATACAAACACACCTAAACATGTAACTAAATTTATTATTTACACCTATCTATCATCTAGATTATTTTACATCCTTATCAACTTCCTTTGGAGCCGTTTTAGGATATTTTTAGGGTTTTCCTTATGTTTATCCTTCACTAGGCTTTTCATTACCATCCCCAATAATAAAATCAACAATCCTATTAGCGCGTGGAACCGACCTGGTTTCTTCTCCTTCCAACAACTTCCTGTATGCAACAATCTCAAGCTCCAGTGAGAGCTTGGCGTCCATCAGCGTCTGCAGTTCGACGAGGATACCTTCCATCTCGGCTCTCAGTTTGGAGATCTCCTCTCGCAGCTGCGACATCCCCACCGTGTGTTCCGCGTCCTTGGACTCCAATTCTCTTAGTACCTCTTGGTATTTTTTCTCCAGTTGGGCGTTCTGTGGGCATATGTATATTATTTGGTATCACACGAGGGAATTTGATTTAAAATTAGATTCAACTTATTTAATACCTACAGTTTAGTGTTAGATACTTGTTTGCAATTTTCATTGAATCTGGTAATAAGAGTTTTTCTTTTTGAATTTCACTATGATGACCACGTGTTATTCTGTTCTACACTAAATGCGACAATAGAATTCAGAGAACCAATTTCACTTATAGTTTTCAAGAAGTAGTTGCTACAAATTTGTTTTAAAAAAATATATTTTTAGCTTTGGCGGCCATCTTGAATTTCTGGCCGACCTGAAATGCTGCTAGGATCATCTAGACATCAAGAGCTACATTTCTGTGAAGATTCATGAAAATCTGTCTAGTAATTTCAGAGGAGTAGTCGCTACCACTGGCAGCCATGTTTAATGTCAAAGCAAAATAATTTTCGACATAGACCAACACCACGTCATGCTTATCATTTTAGAAAAAGTCCCATATCAATATGTCTTCTAAAAGTTTATTTTTAGCCGTGGGGGCCATCTTGAATTTCCGGTCGACCTGAACGTTTGTTAAGATCAACTAGACATCAAGAGCAACATTTCCGAGAAGTTTAATGAAAATCCGTCAAGTAGTTTCAGAGGAGTAGTCGCCAAAAGTTTTTACTATATAACTATATGTAAACTAAGATGTTGAACACATGTTTAGCGTCAAATTAAAACGATTTTCGACAAAGACCAACATCATGTCATGCTGATCATTTTAGAGAAAATCCCAAATCAATATCACTGATAGTTTTCATGAACACTAAAACCTTTTTTTTTTTTACTAAAATCTATTTTTAGCCGTGGCGGCCATCTTGCATTTCCGGTGTTTACTATATAATTCTATGTAAACAAAGATGGCTGCTGGCAGCCATGTTTAAAGTCGAATCAAAATTATTTTTGACAAGGTCCAACATCATGTCGTGCTGATCATTTCAGAAAAAGTCCCATATATAACAATTATAGTTTTCAAGAAGTAGTAGCTACAATTTTTTTTAACTATATTTTTAGCCGTGGTGGCCATCTTGAATTTTCGACCAACTTGAAATTTTGCTAGGATCAACAAAACTAATCAAGAGCAACATTCCTTAGAAGTTTCATGGATATCCGTCAAGTAGTTTCAGAGGAGTAGTCGGTACAAGTTTTTACTATATAACACTATGTAAACAAAGATGGCCGCTGGCAGCCATGTTTAACGTCGAATCAAAATAATTTCGACAAGGACCAACATCATGCCATGCTGATCATTTTAGAAAAAGTCCCATATAAATAACAATTATAGTTTTCAAGAAGTAGTCGCTACACTTTTTTTTAAATCTATTTTTAGCCGTGGTGGCCATCTTGAATTTTCGGCCGACTTGAAATTTTGCTAAGATCAACTAGACCTCAAGGGCAACATTCCTTTGAAGTTTCATGAAAATCCGTCAAGTAGTTTCAGAGGAGTAGTCGCTACAAATTTTTACTATATAACACTATGCAAACAAAGATGGCCGCTGGCAGCCATGTTTAACGTCGAATCAAAACGATTTTCGACAAGAACCAACATCATGTCATGTTGATCATTTTAGAAAAAGTACAAAATCAATATCACTTATAGTTTTCAAGAAGTAGTCGCTACAAAACTTTTTTAAAAAATCTATTTTTAGCCGTGGCGACCATCTTGAATTTCACATCAACGCAAATTTTTGCTAGGATCAACTAGACATCATGGGCAACATGTCTGTAAAGTTTCATGAAAATCCATTAAGCAGTTTCAGAGGCAACTCTGAAACTATATAAGTATTCAAAATTAAATGATAATACACCAAGCATCATTGTTATCTGCAAAGAAGTATCGCAGCTTTTCTATTTTCTTTTAATTTTCGACTCTTGTTTCTTTTTAAAACAAAAATAGTGAATATATTCAAATTAATGGTCTTACGGTCCACTGACAAGTCTATAAGTTTTGAAAAACAAATCTAAAAAGCCTAGTCCAATACTTTTGTAGCCAATGTTACCATTTGTACAGTATATATATTTTGGTTAACATCAAAAAAACAAAATAAAAATTATGGAAACATGTCCAATACTTTTGTAGCAAATGTAACCGGTTGTACCTGCGTACAAAAAAATGAATTGGGTGAAAATGTTTGTAGTTTTGGGCCATATTTGAACACGACCGATAAATTTATATAAAATTAACAGTGACTGCTCGCAAAACTCTGATATATTACCCGTGATGCTGTTTTGTTGGCCACAATATACCAGGTGCATTTGACTGGAAACGTGATATTTCCTTCGGTACTTGTGAGGACATCAGGTCCGCAATCAACGTCACCTTAAAAACAGTCATCATTATTCAGTTAATATAATGTTTTGTTACCATGGCAACCACATTGCTCATGCGAATCTTCCCAAAAGGGGAGGTGCACAAGTGGACCATGACACAAACATTCCTGCCAAGTTTCGAGTTTGTAGTGCCAGCCGTTCTTGAGTTATCGCAAACACAAGACGATTTCGGGATGGACCGACCGACAGACATTTTTAAAATATGTTTTGTTACCATGGCAACCTCATTTCTTAAGCGAATCTGCCCAAAAGGGGAAGTACACAACTAGACCATCACACAAACATTCCTACCAAGTTTCGAGTTTGTACTGCCAGCCGTTCTTGAGTTATCGCGAAGACATGAAGATGGACCGACCGATAAACAGACAGACAGACAGACAGACATACATTTGTAAAGCAATATGCCACCCCAACCCTTCGGGGAGTGGGGGGAGGGGGGCATAATAATAGTATGAACTTTTGGCAAGGCTCACATTGCCTAGCTGGAAATATTTATACAGTATGTAAATATCACATTCTGTTGAGGGTGCCAGTGGATATTATCAACCCGAGAATGTAATGTAATGACATTATCATTTCAAGGGATGATATTTTGCGCTATCACCCCGCTATGACGCGTTGAGGGTGATAACGCGAAATATCAACCCGGCAGGGTATGAAGATTTTAGATGGAGTGTTTACAGTGAGGTATAATAATAGGTATTATCATGCATGTTCTATAATTTCAAGTAAACAGAACTCACAGTAAAGCAATATCTAAGAAGTAAAGATTGGGCACTTACTCAAATCTCACATAATCTCGAATCATGACACAAGGTAAAACTGCCAAATCTCATTCTTAAGTGTCTCTTCTTATATTAAAGACAGAGAGAATAGAATGATATCACTACACACAGGAAATAATTCTTTTTAATATGAGACCAGTTGCAGAATCCTGTTTTATAAAATTTCAAATTCTATACAATTTTCAGTAAAACTACAACAACAACAACAAGTATCATAAAATAGGCCATAGTCCGACTTTTTAAATAATATTTGTCAACATTTAAGTACATATTTTAAAAATACCACAACATTCGAAACATTTTTTTAATTTCAGACCATTTGCAGACTTGTCTTTAAAAAAAATGAGAATTTCTATACAGTTACAGATGGAAAGTGCATACGTGAAATTCCGAGTATTTTTTTTATCTGTTTAAGCATATATGTTGCCAATCTCTGGTCTATTTAGTCTCTGAGTAAAATGAATTTCTGATAGAATTCCAGACTTGGCAAACACTAAAATGGATGCTTGCTTATGTTAATCAACTGTTGCCAATTTATTTGTGATATAACTTCCATCAACCATCTGTTCCAGTTTTGTCTGCTACAAGTGGGAAGGAAGAACAAAAATGTCGGGAGTTTAATCACCGCTGTTTGGTTTGTGTACGACTGACGATGTTTCACAACTATTGGTAAATAGTAACAGTTTCAAGGTCGATTTAACATTCACAGTGACCTATACATACAAGGTCAACTCCAATCTCAATAGCCATGTAACTAATCCCTGAATACAAACATGCATACAACGTTTCATGATGATAGAATTTAAGAAGACTTAGATGTAAATTAAAATGGAGACCTTAATTTCACGTCATGTGGTACAGCATACATATTTATCGCAATATATATAATATTTATGAATGAACCTTTTGTAACTTTAATTGTATTGTAAATTGTACATTGTGAGCTCATAACAGTATTTTCTATTATGTTTAACCATGTTGACTACTTGTAAACTATAATTATAAGGTGACTTATAGGTCCGTTGGACCGGGTGTTTCTCTATGCATTTGCATTAAATGTTTGTTATTTCTGTATACACATGTCACTATAATAAAAAAATTACTTACTTACTTACTTACTTACTTACATACAAGCTCTCTTATTCCTCATACGATCAGTTTCGATTAGACAATGATTTCTAAGCCACATGCTAATTAACACATTGAATATATATATATATATAAAACCTACCTCTGGGAAATCCTATAACCATGGCAACCAAGAGGTAACATAACGTCCACATCAAATGCATTTTCATATCGTTCAACTGCAAAATGAATCACATTGTTTACCATCACATTGTTTATCATCACATTGCATTGTTTACCATAACATTGTTTACTATCACATTGTTTACCATCGCATTGTTTACCATAATATTGTTTACTATCACATTGTTTACAATCACATTGTTTACCATAACATTGTTTACTATCACATTGTTTACCATAACATTGTTTACTATCACATTTTTTACCATCATATTGTTTACTATCACATTGTTTACCATCACATTGTTTATTATAACATTGCTTACCATTACATTGTTTATTATAACATTGTTTACCATTACATTGTTTACTATCACATTGTTTACCATCACATTGTTTACCATCACATTGTTTACTATCACATTGTTTGCCATCACATTGTTTACCATAACATTGTTTACCATCACATTGTTTACCATCACATTGTTTATTATAACATTGTTTACAATTACATTATTTACTATCACATTGTTTACCATCACATTGTTTACCATCACATTGTTTACCATCGCATTGTTTGTTTACCATAACATTGTTTACTATCACATTGTGTACAATCACATTGTTTACCATCACATTGTTTACAATTACATTGTTTACTATCACATTGTTTGTTTACCATAACATCGTTTACCATCACATTGTTTGTTTACCATAACATTGTTTACTATCACATTGTTTACCATTACATTGTTTACCGTCACATTGTTTACCGTTACATTGTTAACTATCACATTGTTTGTGTACCATCACATTGTTTACCATCACATTGTTAACTCTTACATTGTTTACTATCACATTGTTTGTTTACCATAACATGGTTTACCATCACATTGTTTACCATCACATTGTTTACCATCACATTGTTTACATCACATTGTTTACCATTACATTGTTTACTATCACATTGTTTACATGGTTTACCATCACATTGTTTATCATCACATTGTTTACCATCACAACCATTACATTGTTTACCATCACATTGTGTATCATCACATTGCATTGTTTACCATAACATTGTTTACCATCACATTGTTTACCATCACATTGTTTACTATCACATTGTTTACCATCGCATTGTTTACCATCACATTGTTTACCATCACAACCATCACATTGTTTACCATCACATTGTGTATCATCACATTTCATTGTTTACCATAACATTGTTTACTATCACATTGTTTATCATCACATTGTTTACCATCACATTCTTTACCATAACATTGTTTACCATAACATTGTTTACTATCACATTGTTTACCATCATATTGTTTACCATCACATTGTTTATTATAACATTGTTTACCATTACATTGTTTACTATCACATTGTTTACCATCACATTGTTTACCATCACATTGTGTACCATCACATTGTTTACCATTACATTGTTTATTATCACATTGTTTGTTTACCATAACATCGTTTACCATCACATTGTTTGTTTACCATAACATTGTTTACTATCACATTGTTTACCAATACATTGTTTACCGTCACATTGTTTACCGTTACATTGTTTACTATCACATTGTTTGTTTACCATAACATCGTTTACCATCACATTGTTTGTTTACCATAACATTGTTTACCATCACATTGTTTACCATCACATTGTTTATCATCACATTGTTTACCATCACATTGTTTACCATTACATTGTTTACTATCACATGTTTTACATTGTTTACCATTACATTGTTTACCATCACATTGTTTATCATCACATTGTTTACCGTTACATTGTTTACTATCACATTAATTGTTTACCATGACATAGTTTACCATCACATTGTTTGTTTACCATAACTTGGTTTACCATCACATTGTTTACCATTACATTGTTTACCATCACATTGTTTACATCACATTGTTAACTATCACACTGTTTACTATCACACTGTTTACCATTACATTGTTTACTATCACATTGTTTACATTGTTTACCATTACATTGTTTACCATCACATTGTTTACCATCACAATGCTTACTATCACACTGTTTACCATTACATTGTTTACATTAACATTGTTTACATTGTTTACCATTACATTGTTTATCATCACATTGTTTACCATCACATTGTTTACTATCACACTGTTTACATTGTTTACTATCACATTGTTTACATTGTTTACCATTACATTGTTTACCATCACATTGTTTATCAATACATTGTTTACTATCAAATTGTTTACCATCACAACCATCACATTGTTTACCATCACATTGTTTACATCACATTGGTTACTATCACATTGTTTACTATCACACTGTTTACCATTACATTGTTTAGTATCACATTGTTTACATTGTTTACCATTACATTGTTTACCATCACATTGTTTACCATTACATTGTTTACTATCACATTGTTTACATTGTTTACCATTACATTGTTTATCATCACATTGTTTACCATTACATTGTTTACTATCACATTGTTTACATTGTTTACCATCACATTGTTTATCATCACATTGTTTACCATCACATTGTTTACTATCACACTGTTTACATTGTTTACTATCACATTGTTTACATTGTTTACCATTACATTGTTTACCATCACATTGTTTATCATTACATTGTTTACCATCACATTGTTTACTATCACACTGTTTACCATTACATTGTTTACTATTACACTGTTTACCATTACATTGTTTACTATCACATTGTTTATATTGTTTACCATTACATTGTTTACCATCACATTGTTTACCATCACAACCATCACATTGTTTACCATCACATTGTTTACCATTACATTGTTTACTATCACATTGTTTACCATTACATTGTTTACCAAACACAACCATCACATTGTTTAACATTACATTGTTTACTATCACATTGTTTACCATCACATTGTTTACCATCACAACCATCACATTGTTTACTATCACATTGTTTACCATTACATTGTTTACCATCGAAACCATCACATTGTTTACTATCACATTGTTTACCATCACATTGTTTACCACTACATTGTTTACCATCACAACCATTACATTGTATACTATCACATTGTTTACCATCACATTGTTTCCCATCTATTTGTTTACTATCACACTGTTTACATTGTTTACCATTACATTGTTTATCATTACATTGTTTACCATCACATTGTTTACATCACATTGTTTACTATCACATTGTTTACTATCACACTGTTTACCATTACATTGTTTACTATCACACTGTTTACCATTACATTGTTTACTATCACATTGTTTACATTGTTTACCATTACATTGTTTACCATCACATTGTTTACCATCACAACCATCACATTGTTTACCATCACATTGTTTACCATTAAATTGTTTACTATCACATTGTTTACCATTACATTGTTTACCAAACACAACCATCACATTGTTTAACATTACATTGTTTACTATCACATTGTTTACCATCACATTGTTTACCATCACAACCATCACACTGTTTACTATCACATTGTTTACCATTACATTGTTTACCATCGAAACCATCACATTGATTACTATCACATTGTTTACCATCACATTGTTGACCACTACATTGTTTACCATCACAACCATTACATTGTATACTATCACATTGTTTACCATCACATTGTTTCCCATCACATTGTTTACTATCACACTGTTTACATTGTTTACCATCACATTGTTTATCATCACATTGTTTACCATTACATTGTTTAACATTACATTGTTTACTATCACATTGTTTACTATCACACTGTTTACATTGTTTACCATCACATTGTTTATCATCACATTGTTTACCATCAAATTGTTTACAATTACATTGTTTACCATCACATTGTTTACTATCACACTGTTTACATTGTTTACCATCACATTGTTTACCATCACATTGTTTATCATCACATTGTTTACCATTACATTGTTTATCATCACATTGTTTACCACCACAACCATCACATTGTTTACCATCATATTGTTTATCATCACATTGTTTACCATCACATTGTTTACCATAACATTGTTTACCATCACAACCATCACATTGTTTACCATCATATTGTTTATCATCACATTGTTTACCATCACATTGTTTACCATCACAACATCACATTGTTTACCCTCACATTGTGTATCATCACATTGATTACCATCACATTGTTTACCATCACTACCATCACATTGTTTACCATCACATTGTGTATCATCACATTGTTTACCATCACACTGTTTACCATCATATTGTTTACCATCACAACCATCACATTGTTTACCATCACAATGTTTACCATTACACTGT
This sequence comes from Cyrtodaria siliqua, assembly GCA_037043455.1. Classification (NCBI taxonomy): domain Eukaryota; kingdom Metazoa; phylum Mollusca; class Bivalvia; order Adapedonta; family Hiatellidae; genus Cyrtodaria; species Cyrtodaria siliqua. The sequence continues at coordinate 194,661 of JAWPHD010000216.1, forward strand.
TTACCATCCCATTGTTTACCATCACATTGTTTACCATCACATTGTTTACCATTACCTTTTTTACTATCACATTGTTTACCATCACATTGTTTACCATCACAACCATCACATTGTTTACCATCACATTGTTTACCATAACACTGTTTATCATCACATTATTTACTATCACATTGTTTACCATCACAACCATCACATTGTTTACCATCACATGTTTACCATCACAACCATCACATTGTTTACCATCACATTGTTTACCATTACACTGTTTATCATTACATTGTTTACCATCACATTGTTTACCATCACACTGTTTACCATCACATTGTTTACCATCACATTGTTTACCATTACACTGTTTACCATTACATCGTTTACCATCGCATTGTTTACTATCACAACCATCACATTGTTTACCATCACATTGTTTACCATCACATTGTTTACCATCACAACCATCACATTGTTTATCATCACATTGTTTACCATCACATTGTTTATCATCACATTAATTACTATCACATTGTTTACCATCGCATTGTTTACTATTTCAAAAGTTACATGTCATACTTACACATACCTAGTAACATAGACTTATATTTTATAGCTCACCCAAAACATGAACCCCTTATGGCAATCAAATAGTTTCTAATTTAAACATCATTTCCCCTCTTACTTCCTCAACATCGTTATGTTTGGGATACATTTATAAAAGACAGTTTATCTAAAATGTACTTTTTTCATATTTGCACACCCAAATCTTCAATTTCTGCCTAAAACACTGTTTTACTCGAAATCGCACTATTGTTTCCCCTTTATCTTAAAAATCGCGCTTTCTTTATTAGCAATGCAAATAGTCCACTCAGCCTATGAACTTTTACCAGTCAATATCAAACTAATTGCAACAGAAATGATTTTCAGATAGTGACATATACAGTCCTACGTACAAGGTACAGATCAGACCAAAAAAAACAGTATTCATTGCTATCATAAAAATGGGGACGTAAACCGGGCGGTCCCGTATATCGGTTTATCCTCCGAGCACGTAAAAGAACCATAGGAATCTATTCGATAATAAGAGTAGGGCAGGTTCCCGGATTCCTATGTATCCTTCCCCTCTCTCTGGGGCGGCTCTAAATAACCTATACTGTGTTGATGAGCCGTTAAACAACATTCAATTCAATTAAAGAATTGTCTAAAAAAAACTTTCAGCTCTTTTATGACTATTAATATGGTATTTTCAATAAGTGTGCGCAGTTACAGCGTAAGTGGGTATGACCATTACGAATGAGGCGAACAATAACGCTAACAATGGATTAATAATCATTGCCAACAGCTACAATATAGAGGTCAGTATATTATCCTCCCTCCACCCACACCCCCACACCCACCCCAACACCCGGGGCTTCACCATCAATCTTAATTTCAGTATTTACTTTTCATTCTTCCAAAAATAATTATCAAGGAATGATGCTAACAATGGGATATAATATAACTAACTGTTCCTACACAAAACTATCACAACACCATGGGTAAATATCCTTATATAGTTTAGCATATTATACTATAGTAATTGATGTTGCAGCATTATACTTTGTTATACTACTTCTATGCCATAATTAGCAATGTAAATTACTAGTATATCAATAACTCATAGCTTTTACTATTGAATGATAAGGCCAAATCTAGTGCAACATCACAAAAATATTGAATACCCCTTACCGATTTATGTATTATTTGCAACTTGATTTGAATGAGCATTAGCCCTTTTTAAGGTTGATCATTATAGACACATGGCATGATACCTCACCCAGTCACATTATACTTACACCAGACCGACCAGTCCTAGGACTACCCTTTATATCCTGATATGCTGAGCGCCAAGCAATGGAGCTACTAGTATCATTTTTCTAAAGTCATTGATATGACCCAGCCGGGTATTAAACCCACGACATCCTGCACGCGAGGCGGATTCTCTACCATTACACCAACGCTGTGGTCCTTAGCATTTGTAATTGTGTCATGCCATACTGCTAGGTGGGGTGAAGTTCTAATACTGCCTAATTATAAGTAGTTTGTATTAATGTTGTAGGCATAGATATACACAATTTACCGTTCTGATCGATGCAAGAGCTATATCAAGACACTACCACAACCTATCTTGGTCACCATTTATTATTAAAAGTGATATTTTCAAGAACGAAAATCATGTTACAAAAGCACTAGAAGAGGATGTTGCCATTTGCAACCTCTTCACTTATGTTCTCATAGTAAACTATTATTAAATTAGTCCATGATTTTGAGTAGAAAACATATTTAAGCCAGAAATATTACCGTCAAATTTCGTGTTTATTTGATTTAACTTCTGATTTTGAAATTATTTTTGTATTGTTTTTTTTTGGTATGCTAACTTTTTAATGTGTGTTGATACATGTTTGTCATGTATGCACTACCTATACTGCAAAATGACACGTTGGCCCTGCTTCATAGTAAGAAAGGTCATTCATAGGTCACAATGCAAAAGTGCACTAGTTCTTAGATGTGTTCGTGCACAGACCTAATAACAATAATTTATTAATATGTCTGTGGTTCGTGATATGAAATTGAAATGATAAATTGGGCATATGTTTCAAAGTATTATTATGTTCTATTGAGTTGATTGCGTAGGCTCCTAAGTTATAAGTCTTCCACAAACTATGTTAACTACTTGATTTTGCGTTTGTATTAGCATAGTCTGGCTGTAAGTTACTGTAAGGCTCTATGCATATAAACAGAGTATTGACTGCATTAACAACATACACTTAACATGTTAAAGAAGTAACCCGCCAAATAATGGCAAAGTCACACTACAAAACCGTTTATCCACGTGTTCAGGTCATATAATTATGTATACGTACCGATTAAACGTATTCGCGGGTTCGCAAAATACCCTTGATTGAATATGCGTAAAAATAATTATGAGTTGACAACTCTTAATATGACTGCAGTTTTGGAGTTTGTCCTGGCTGGTTAAAGTCGTTGATATTGTGTCTATAGAGTTTGGATTCTCAACATGTGCAAGTTAGGATTCTCAAAATGTTTTAGTTATATACAGGTTTAGAAAGGGTGTACATATGTTATACAATTTGCTCCTTGAAGGGACTTTAACATGCCACAATCTGACCCAAAAGTCCCAGGAGCAGGGATCATACTGGTTATATTTTTCTAGCAAATAATTGCCAAATGTCTATGCAAGTCAAGTTTGTTACACGGGACAGTATACATGTAAGTGATCACAGTTATAATCTAAAATATGTCGTATTATGACTACAATTTTGTATTGACAATAGTTTGGGCGCAACAATACTGTAATTTGTATTGCAAATAAAAAAAACACACAAACAGTTTAGAAAAATGTATTATATAACGTAATTACCATGAGTTTTTCAATACGGGATTTCTACCCTGAGTGATAGTTCGCATAAAAAAACGAGTGCTCTAGTAGGTGCTCTAGTAGGTGTTTGTTTATTTGGACGTGTTTCCATGAGTATCATCAATCGGTATTGAAAAATTCATAGTAATACAACTCTTTATAATTTCCATATCTCTCTCCAAAGTTATTATCAACAAAGCTTGGATCACAGAGGTAATATGTTGCTAGCAAAGAATGCATAACGCTTATGTAAGTCAAGTAATAAGAAGGATCCTTAATCAAGGTATTGTCTTTTTATCAAGCACAGTCAGATATGTCACTGTCTGGTACGTGTTTCGGTGTAGAGCTTTGGTGATACGGTGTATTATTTTCAAGATGGCGGACAATGTTTACGTCGGGAGGTAGGTGTCCCGTTATTTCACATGGATTGTTCATATCCATCGTTTATATTAGATATAATCGTACTTGAAGTATCCGGGAAGGTCCAATGTCTTGAATTATTCCCGTCAATCTAGCTACCAGATCTCCGTTTTAAAACCACAATCAGCTCTCACAATCAGAGGTTACCTATTTATAAAAAATGAATTGAGAGATGACCACTATTTTGGTGTCTGGGAGTCATTTATAGGCATTCTGATTCCTAGAAGGTGCATACATATTCGAATCTTTCAGTTTAGAGTGTATCTTTAGAGAGTCCTTTAATCACATAACTTTCATAATGTTGATGTTTTTTGGGTTTGAAAAATGTCACGATGATACGATGTGTACCCAATGTTATTTTACCATGGTACGGTGTAGTCCGAGCACATTTTAACATATATCGGTACGGTGTATCTCCAAATTGTTGATACGGTGTAGAACGAACTTATATGGTTGAAGTAGTTTTTGTTAACGATTTTGATTTTTTTTTGCTGCTAAACTCTTTCAAAACTCTTTCAAAATATAATCACGATCGCCCAGTTGATAAAAAACGAAACGCGTGAACCTATAACTTCAGTTGTCAGTTGTGGTTGTTTTGGGGTATTATAAAAGGGTATTTATAGTTGCCGACAATGCCGACGATTATCATACATTAGACAATGTTTCACCTCAATGCTTCTTTGTCGATCTTATTATGAATGGTTACACTTATGAATGTTTACACAAAAATGTTCTATGAAACTGTCTATAACACAGTTTTACATTGAAATGCAGATCCATTGTAATTAAGTGGGTGGGGTAATTCAATATTTCGAATTTTAAGAAAAAGTGCTAAAATAGGCATTTATATGCATTGTTCATTCAAACTTTTCATTTTTTATTATTTGTATTATTCGTAACAAAATGTTGCAGATATACATACACATAAACCTGCAGTGATTTTATGACAAACGCACATCTATCTAGATTTGTTTAGACTTTTTGTGATTTTTTGCGATATATGTATCTATTAGAAATTCAGAAAAGCATTTCTGTTGCAATTAGTTTGATGTGGGTTCACAGGCTAAGTGGACTAAAAGGCATTTTTCAAATTTGAAACTTGTGGCGAATCTACATACGGCGAGCTGTTAGCCTCATATCACCGATTCAGTTATATAACCACGGACTCCGCGGACTAAACGGTTGCTCCGGGACATCCACTATACGAACGTACTGAGACATCATTTCAACAACCGACTCCAAACTTGTAAGTTCTATTTAGTATTATCACCATATATATTGCATATTATATTCTATGTTTTGACCACTCGGCTCACCACAAACTATTGGGAAACTCACAGACATATTAATAAACAGATAGGAAACTTCGTATCTTAACCAATGAAGTAACCAAAATATCACGTGGCACCTTAACGTTTCCTTCTATCTTCACTCTCAATTATTCACTGATTTTGATGAGAATACATTCAAAAGATTCAAAGTGAATAGAAAAATGGGATTATAATAATTTATATTTATATTCAAATTAGAAATTGTATAAAAAGATGTTTAAAGTTAAAAATATCATATTTTTCACGCTTTTCTCTTAAAAAACAAGGTTTTGACATAGTAAAAGTTTCCATCAAACACCTTTTTTGCTCTAAATGTAAGAGAAAGCAAAATACTATCATTGGAAAGAAAATTAAATTTTTGATAGGATTTGGCATGATTGAAATTTGTTTCTATAAAACTCTTCAAGATATGTGTGTTTAAAGTTGGGCAATATTTTGTGAAATTTTCGCACTGTGCCACGTGAAATTTAGATAATTTTGGTATTGTCCAATCTATTTGTTAGTAGGTCTGTGCAAGGATTTGTCAAGACATTCTTGACAAATCCTTGGTCTGTGGCAAACTGATTACTAGGTCTAAATAGTACCATTTAGGGGGGGAAAGTAAGTTTATGAACCACACCACATACAAAACAAATTTATATTTGTGTCGAACAATTGCCAAATGAAGAAGCCTTTTTCCCAATTGTTCTGAAAAAAAGCAACCTAGCTGATAAATATTGTTGTTCCCTTGCAATAAAGTCATACAGATGTTTATTTACAAAGTAATGTGGCAAATGAGTACTCGCATTAGATATCGTGACAATGTCAAGGTCAGATTTGACCAATTCTGAAAACTGAGTAAATTAGCCGAAAAGGGCCAAAATGTCTCTCTTGATGAATGATAAAATTTGTACGAATATTTAAAACTACAGGTGGGGCACTTTGGCCTCAAGTGGATGGGGTAATGGTATTATATGAGAATGTAAAGAATGTGATGACGTCACGTATGCGTCAGCGGTTTTTTGTTTTCAAAGACGAGTTTCAACACGTATAGAGACGAATCACGTGACCAAAAGAGCCTATAAAAACAGAGCGTTTATTGTGTTAGATCATTTCACTAAAATTAAAAAAAAGTATCAGCGAGCCGCCGCCGCCGCCGCCTACACCACATCTAATTAACGTGACATACTTTATTTAAGATACCTATCTCGAATTTTATAAATAACGAAAGAGTACGTTATATGCTTTCAAATGATCGAACAATGAATTTTGTTTTATATTAAAACTGATTTATGATACAACAGTGGGTGCTAAAATCGCTTACCACTGTCAGGGAGTACGTTATATGACGTACTCCCTGCCACTGTATACGAAATATTGTATTTTGCTGTTAGCTAACTGTATTAAAATAACTGTAAAATGATATTCTCTTCGTAACACTCACCCTTCTCATAGGAGTAACACGACAACAACACATACGTTATAAATATATATTTATTATTTATTGGTATAAGCCAATGGACGACCAACTAACTGACCTTATTAACATTAATTAATAGCACACTTCACCTTCCACCTATAACATAAGAAACTACCCAATACAGTGTAGCAATCTCTCATCACAGACTTGCGCCAATCTATTATTGTCACATGACATATGTCAAACTGAATTCAGATCGCTTACGCGAACTATACAGTACATATGAAGCAAACGCAATACTTCCCGTTTACTGAATAAGCAAAGGAGATACGATTTTATATCTACTATTTTAGCATACAACCAACCCAGTATTCTCCCTTATATAATACACTTTCCTTCGACTGAATTACAAGCAACTTTCAATGGTGATACTATTAACCATAAACTGTATTAAACAAATGTTATCATTTCTAAGATATAAAATGTCGTCCTTACTGCACACAGCTCCACCAACTACGTCGTACTTTAAACAGAGCACCATCAATGTGATACCGAGCCGTCCGCGAAAAACCCACGTATGGGAAACATGTATCCGATAACATTTTTATTCAAGGTATCACTCAGGACAAGATCTCGGACTTGATCTTTAACTATCAAAAGTACAAACGTTTCAATAATCAATGGAACCAATACAGTCCGGACAACACCAATATCCTGAAATGTCTTCAAATCCACAATATGTAAGTTACTGCAACAAGATTTACTAAGAATCTAAAATTTTAACGTGTTAACTGGTCAGTCATCCAACGCTGAATGGCAAAAACTGGCATTCTACATGCGACGTGCACTCCACTGAGAGTGCGCCCCCTATGAGAATCACTCACACGAAGAGAAACTAATTATCGTCTAATTCGCTTCTCTCAAGCGACAATAATTACATTATACATCACTCTTCCCTCGAGGCGTAATTAGTCGCTACGAGTACCACGCCAGACTGATTTTATGCTAATTGCTATCATGCCTGCGGCAAAAACCAAGATATATGAATAAATTATACAGTATTAGCTATGTTTATACAGACAGACGGGTTATTTAAGTATGTAATGTGGACATATATTTAAAAAACTGCTGCGAAATCTGAATATGTAGTTATTATAGTGTTGTTTAAAAAAAGAGGATAGTAAACACACGCTGTTATTCAGAGTATTGTTAAATCGCAATTATCAAAAGAAATATAAAAAGATCGGACAGGGAAAGTAGCATTCAAGGAGGACAGTAAACCACAAAACACAGAAACAAACACGCAAACAGACAAACAAGAAGGAAAAAGCAATAATAAATGCAAACGACATCACAAACACAAAAAGGGTTGACAATAGGGCTACCGCCTTGGAACGGTCAGTGGCAAAGTAGGCCACTGGGGGTTAAAACCGGTTCTAGGGTGCACCAAACCTCACACTTACCCTACTGTCATCCCATTAAAACAGGACAGTGTAAATAAAGAAATCCCCGCCATGATCTAATCTCTAACCAACAAGGCAGCATCAATAGGCAATATAAGTAAAACACAAATATGCTCGTGTAAATATAATACAAAAAAAAACAATAGCCTAGAAATCCACAATGAAGGTACTCAATGACTTTGCAGAAGCCAGAGCAGTAAGAGAATAAACCATTAAGGGCACGACAAGAAAGATCACGGACAAACATCAAACGCCACCGTCCCAATGGGCTTTAGGTAGGCGTCATCATAGGGTCCACAGCCTGTCCGGTCATCGTACAATTAAAGAGGAAAGCATAGTGGCGAACTGTAAAAGGGTCCACCACCAAGCATGCAGTACGTTGCAAAATGATAGGGTCATAACCTCTTTTGATAAACTTTTTAACAAGTCTAACAAAGATAGTATGAAAGTGATCATGACCTAGAATCTTACAAAGTCTATAAATCACATCACCATAGAAGTCAGGTTGTGATAGTCCTTGTCGCAGAAGAGTCCAAAGTTATATATGTTGACATAACAGACAATATAATGTGTACGTCGTGCTACGTTACGATTGCCGATAGACGGAGTCTTTAAAGATTGGGATATTAGTAGCATTTATGAAAGGCGATAGTTTATACATAATTATTTGGTTTGAACAATTAAGACAAACTATTTTATTTTTTTTCAGAATGGATAAAGTTTTTGAAAAAATACTGATAAAGGTGATCCTTTGAGAGTACCAAACACAATGAAAAGAATAAAGCGGCAGACTCGGTTTTATTGAGTCTGTTCATGAGAAGTAATGAATAATAATAATAATAATAATAATAATAATAATAATAATAATAATAATCTTAACAACATTTGATGATGCTGACAATTTGGAATACTATGTCTCCTGATTTTACTTAACCCGTCTGTACAACTGAGGAAATCCTCGTCAGCGTCTAAGAAAATAGTCTGCGATCACATAATAATTTGTCACGTGACCATTGCTAAAGTATAAAAATAGAAACACCGTGACCCCACCAGCTATCGACAGTTGATTGACATGTAAGCAATAGAAAGAAACACGACTTATTATCAACATTTGATATGCATAGGTTAGTATTTTAATTTAAGTAGGTTGTTATGATCTATGTGATATTGGAAAGTATTGGTAAGCCAATCGCTGTACTATTACGCTATGGGGACGATTTGATGGTGCCTGTTTTAAAGTTTTGACGGCGGAGTGATATGCCAAAACATAATTTTACTGTATAAGCGAAAATTGATTTCTTTGTAATATAAGCATTTTATATAAAGTTAATTCAGAAACGTTTTAGTGTCTTCAAGAATTTTTGCATTTTCACCGTTTATCATCGTTCTTGGTATTTGGTGAGACGTTGACAGAGATGTATATGTATGCAAGGAACGACTACTCTGTGTAGAGATTGCAACTGAGGCTGCGAGAACTCAGAGGGGTACTTCCGGTTCAAAATCTCATGACTGTACGGTAAGTATTTATTTTATATATGTTGTTTCAAAAAAAAATCTTGTAAAAGTCATTTCTTCTAATATGTATAATACAATATTGCGAAGTGACCGTGTTTGTGATGTACCTGTTGAATTTACCTTCTGTAGCATGTGTTTACATATTGTTTAAGGGAACCGGGTTATAGCGTCAACGTGCAAGTAGAGGGGAACGACGAGTCACCCTATCAAATTGAGAAGACGGGACAAAGAAACTTTGCCAGGACAGCAGCCACAGATACCACTTACAGGGCTATGTGTGAATGATCAGTGGCGGAGCAAACGGTTTCAAGATCTCCGACAGGAAATTCACAGAATGATCCATGCCATCTTGAATCGTGGTATGTAAGGCTTGGCCGACAACGATCTCATGCGTGTCGTGATTAGCCATGATGCCCTAAATCACACCATTGTGGTTCTTTTAGGTCAGATACCACTATTGATTTGAGGCTTCTGAAGAAAGTATAGGGTCTATGAGGGCATATAGTCAGATTCTGATTGGATTACATTACCCCAAATCATAACAAATCCCCATAAAACATCAAAAATATTAAATTTCCATTATAAAACCAGCTGATTTAGGATATTTTGACTGAAATTTGCATTTGTATGGGTACAACTGCACTGAGAGTATATTTGCAAAAAGTAAAATGTCTTGACTGCCATTCTGTGGGATGGCCACCTTAAGCGAACTATTAGAGGCTGAAAGCATCAGATTACCCCCAATTTGCTGGTAATTTTTGAGTGTCTCTAAGATAGTTTTTTAAAAAAAGAAAAGTTAGGTGTTATCATCCATTCCGATATAGGAATAGGTGTCGTCAAAAGGCTATACTGGAGGCCTATGGGAAATGCAATAGTGGTATATGACCATTACAAGCGGCGGATCAAATGAACGCCGATACGGTGATGCAAAAAGTCGAAAATGTGTTGCAAAGTGAGGAAAATTTGGCTGTCGACGATTCTCTAGAAGGTAAAAAACAACAATAACAACAACATATATTTAGTAAACAAATTAAACATGCTCACTACTGTATAACATCACATAGATGACGATAATTAGTATATCTTTATATGTTTCTGCAAAAATATATCTTCTTAACACATTGCGAAAATCAAAAAAATCACGGATACGTGTTACATCGGTGTATTATACATGATGGCGTTTACATCCGGCAATGAGGTTATTGCAGATACGTTTAAAATACTAATCTATTGTTACTGAAACACTGATTCCAGATTTTCTTTATATCCTTTATTCATTAGACACGAGCACCGTATACGGTTAAACTGAGTACCGTTGTATAAAAAAAAAAAAAGTATAACAGTAAAAAAAAATTCTAGTGATCGTCGGAGCATTGCACTTGACACAAGTGGCGGGAAGAAAGCATCTGACTCAGTTGACGGGATTGGATAACTCCATCCATAAAAAGTCATCTATGGTCCAGATCACCAATGATGATTACACGTGTATGGCACGGGCTATCGGCGTATGCTTGGCTTAAACGTGTATCGATTCGAAGGAAGAATAGCGTACCGTCAAAGATGTGTGTAAACTCTCAAGCAATCTAGATATGCTCATGTAAAAACGAAATACGTCGTTGAAAGCATACCAAAATACATTTTGAAAGTGAGAAGTTCCCAACAATGATCCCATAGACAGGCCCCGCCTGTACTTGTACCTGATGGACCATGAAGGCGTGCGTCATTCTCACGCCATTACCAACATCACGTGTTTTTTTTAGCAGTAGATATCTGAGAAACTTGCTTAAAACAATATAATGATAAAAATGTTCACCATTGCGAAACTACATGCATAGTCTGCAAAAGCTCCAACTGCCGGAAAACCTATTCTACTGTATGTTATCGTTCATGTCACATGACCTGTCGATCCGCGGACTACTACAAACGTCATAAAGAAAGGCGCCATCTAAGTAAGAGAGATGGCGGCGAAAAGGATCTCTTCTCGTGCCAACGTTACTGGCGTTATACCACGTGCAAGATGGTCGTGGATCAAATTAAAAGGGACATGGGCAGCAAACCACACGAATGCGGCGATTTGTTTTGCGAATGTTGCAAACTTTTGGGTCGAAGAACACCTGACAAACCTAAATTGATGTCGGACTCATTTATATGTTTCGACTTTGAGACGACACACGATACGGTGGCGCAGTGCCAGAGGGGGTACCAAGCCGGCTCGTGACCAGAGTGCCAAGGTAAAAAAACTTGTATTAAATGTAAACGGTGTCAGAATTGGTCGAAACCGTGGTGCGGCCAACATAGACACGTTCCAAACTACGTCGTGGCGCAGACGGCATGTTCCTACTGTTTCGAACATACCCTGGCCGCTAGGTGTTCTTGGTGCGGTAGTAGATGCCCAGACTGTTACGCGTTTAACGCTGATATAGGGATCTACAAACACGAACCCTGTCAAGGCACATGTGGTTTGTGGTAACCCTGTCTTCCCCCACCCTTTCTGTTGTTTTTTGTCTCTTTCATTGTAGTTTCAAGTCCTTGTTTGCAGTACAGTGCGGACCTACGATGCCATTGCTTTCGGACACTTTGGTTTCTATAGGACCCTATATATCATTTTGAGGTAGACGATATTTCAGGGAGATACGACCTTAGACGACTTTGGGCAATGACTGTTTCAACCCACTCACAAAGGATGCACTGTACTGACACACACTATGAATGGAGGGTACAAGACACTAACATTTATAAATACATATGTATAATTTATGTTTTATATATGCATTGAATGCGTGTTTTTATTTATTGCTTTATTTTGTCGTTGCTTAACATATTTTTATTTTTATTTTTCAGGGCTACGATGGTGTATTCTTATTGATTCATCGATGTCTTGGATGAGACGCATTGTAAATAGTTTTAATCGAATAAATTTAAACTATAACGAGGAAAGACTCAAACAATTTTGTAATACTTTTATGTAAAAAAACAACAACAAAACACAACAGTATGAGTATATGATATCGGGTTATATGTAATGTGTTATTGTGTCAATAAAATTCACCTGGCATGTTACTGCCTTTTAATGTGTTATTGTGTCAATAAAATTCACCTGGCATGTTACTGCCTTTTTTTAAAAAAAAAAGTGTTATGGTGTTTACTCCCAAACAAGGAGTTAAGAGAAAGCCCTATATTCGATACAACATTATGAAAGAGCAATGGTAAGCATTACAACAACAGGGATACAAATAGAAGAAATCATTTTATTTGCCCCTCTCAGTGGAGTACGCCAGGGATTAGGACGGTCCCCTTAGCGTACTTTACAATATTTCTAATTCTATCAATGTAGGCATACATATTGTGTACAATTGTTTTCCTTTCTTAATTCCCGTCATCAACACTGCACCCGTATGAAAGCAAGTAAAATGAATTAGAGTTCTTCACAAACATGGCCGCTGGAAATCTCTCTGGTTCATAGTTTCCTTCATAATGAGTAAAAAATCTTGGGTAAAGATGGCCGCCCCTCCAACATAAAATAGGCGGAGATGGTAGATATCTCGTTGTTTTGTAACTTGACGTTCCACCTCCTTCCATTGTTAGCTGTAACGAACGTAACGATTGGTTAAACATTCCAGCTGTTTATTTGTCAGATCCACCACCATTTGTACAATTCGCGAAAGTGTATGTACGTAATTCCTTTTAATACGCTGTCGAACAAGTAGCATTCTTTGCCGAGATGGTGAAGGTATCTCGTGTTGAGGCGTTTTGTCTGTACACCTCTTCTATCCAACATCTGGTCGTCTTGATTCTTTTCTCTTCCAGCCATGTCGCTAATAAACATAAAATAGTTAGAAACATGTGTATCCTTCGGTATCTAAATCAACACTTATAAGTTTGATACGCTAGCTTGTCCTTTTTATCATTCAGTTAACCAATCCAAATGTATATGCCGTTTATTAAAACGCAATACACATACATCTCTGTCAACGTCTCACCAAATACCAAGAATCTTGGCAAACGATGAAAAACGGTGGAAATGCAAAATTGCTTGTTGACACTAATATTTCTCTGAATTAACTTCATATGAAATTCTTATATTACAAAGAAAACAATTTTCGGCTTGAATGTTTTAAATATACAGTAAATTATGTCAGGATTATATTGCGATAGAATAAAGGTTTGCACTTTGGCATATCACTCCGCCGTCAAAACTTTAAAATGGGCACCACCAAATCGTACCCATAGCGTTACAGTACAGCGATTTGCTTACCAGCACTTTCCAATATCACATAGATCTTAACAACCTACTTAAACTAAAGTACTAACCTATGCTATATATATCAAAATGCAGATAATAAGTGTTTCTTTCGATTGTGTAACATGTCAGTCAAGGGCCGATAGTTGGTGGTGGTGCCACGGTGTTGAAGTTCTATTGCTATTTTTATATTTCAGCTTTGGTCATGTGAAAACAAAAATATGAACGCAGACTACTTTCTTAGACGTTGACAGAGGTCAATGTAATGGACTCTGGGAGAGACTGCGTTTGATGATGCTGACAATTTGGAATACTATGCAAATTGTCTCCAAATTTTACATAACCCGTCTGTACAACTGAGGCTGCGAGAACTCATAGGGATACTTCCGGCTCAAAATCTCGTGACTGTACGGTAAGCATTTTGTAAAAGTCATTTCTTCTAATATGTATAATACTGTATTGCGAAGTGACCGTGTGTACCTGACAGTTACCAACAACCCAAAAGGAGGCGAGGAGATGAAGCGCCTAAATCCCAACGAAAGAAGTATATCGTTACAACGAATCATCAGAGACAAACCTCTAACATTATCTACAATAGAGAAGAAAAAGAAAAAACTATCGTATCGTTTACGATAAAAGGGTACTGCTGTCTGACCTAGAAACCTTACCCTATGGATTTTAACGAAGAATGTTTATTCAAAAAAGTATCAAAGAGCCGCCGCCGCCGCCGCCGCCGCCGCCGCAGACACAGACAAAATGTAGTATAAGCATCGCTACCGCCGCCTGCGTCTCTTTCTTTTTCTTCTCTATTGTAGATAATGTTAGAAGGTTTGTCTCTGATGATTCGTTGTAACGATATACTTCTTTCGTTGGGATTTAGGCGCTTCATCTCCTCGCCTCCTTTTGGTTTGTTGGTAACTGTCAGGTACACACGGTCACTTCGCAATACAGTATTATACATATTAGAAGAAATGACTTTTACAAAATGCTTACCGTACAGTCACAAGATTTTGAGCCGGAAGTATCCCTATGAGTTCTCGCAGCCTCAGTTGTACAGACGGGTTATGTAAAATTTAGAGACAATTTGCATAGTATTCCAAATTGTCAGCATCATCAAACGCAGTCTCTCCCAGAGTCCATTACATTGACCTCTGTCAACGTCTAAGAAAGTAGTCTGCGTTCATATTTTTGTTTTCACATGACCAAAGCTGAAATATAAAAATAACAATAGAACTTCAACACCGTGGCACCACCACCAACTATCGGCCCTTGACTGACATGTAACACAATCGAAAGAAACACTTATTATCTGCATTTTGATATATATAGCATAGGTTAGTACTTTAGTTTAAGTAGGTTGTTAAGATCTATGTGATATTGGAAAGTGCTGGTAAGCAAATCGCTGTACTGTAACGCTATGGGTACGATTTGGTGGTGCCCATTTTAAAGTTTTGACGGCGGAGTGATATGCCAAAGTGCAAACCTTATTCTATCGCAATATAATCCTGACATAATTTACTGTATATTTAAAACATTCAAGCCGAAAATTGTTTTCTTTGTAATATAAGAATTTCATATGAAGTTAATTCAGAGAAAATATTAGTGTCAACAAGCAATTTTGCATTTCCACCGTTTTTCATCGTTTGCCAAGATTCTTGGTATTTGGTGAGACGTTGACAGAGATGTATGTGTATTGCGTTTTAATAAACGGCATATACATTTGGATTGGTTAACTGAATGATAAAAAGGACAAGCTAGCGTCTCAAACTTATTAGTGTTGATTTAGATACCGAAGGATACACATGTTTCTAACTATTTTATGTTTATTAGCGACATGGCTGGAAGAGAAAAGAATCAAGACGACCAGATGTTGGATAGAAGAGGTGTACAGACAAAACGCCTCAACACGAGATACCTTCACCATCTCGGCAAAGAATGCTACTTGTTCGACAGCGTATTAAAGGGAATTACGTACATACACTTTCGCGAATTGTACAAATGGTGTTGGATCTGACAAATAAACAGCTGGAATGTTAACCAATCGTTACGTTCGTTACAGCTAACAATGGTCGATAGTTTATATATAACGTCGACGATGCTGATTTTGTGATTATTTTGTCACTGGATGGCTTTAGCGGATTGGTGACCTTTTATTTAAAAAGAAAAATGATTACAAACGTGGTGTGTATTGCGGATCTTCACTGCAATATAGATTTGAGACAATTTACATCGAAATGTAGCAATATCGTTTACGATCCAAGTAAATTTTCGGCAGCTATGTGGAAACACGCAAGGATTGGAGGCGTTTGTATGCTGTTTACCAACGGAAAAATCATGGTGAATGGAAAAGTGGCGTCCGTGAAAGAAGCTAAATTACGCTTAAGAAAATATGCCAGACTAGTTCAAAGAAGGGGGTGGAACGTCAAGTTACAAAGCATCGAGATATCTACCATCATCGCCTATTTTATGTTGGAGGGACGGCCATCTTTACCCAAGATTGTCATTCATTATGAAGGAAACTATGAACCAGAGAGATTTCCAGCGGCCATGTTTGTGAAGAACTCTTTTCATTTTACTTGCTTTCATACGGGTGCAGTGTTGATGACGGGAATTAAGAAAGAAAAACAATTGTACACAATATGTATGCCTACATTGATAGAATTAGAAATATTGTAAAGTACGCTAAGGGGACCGTCCTAATCCCTGGCGTACTCCGCTGAGAAGGGCAAATAAAATGATTTCTTCTATTTGTATCCTTGTTGTTGTAATATGCTTACCATTGCTCTTTCATAATGGTGTATCGAATATAGGGCTTTCTCTTAACTCCTTGTTTGGGAGTAAAAACCATAACACTTTTTTTTTTAAAAAAGGCAGTAACATGTCAGGTGAATTTTATTGACACAATAACACATTACATATAACCCGATATCATATACTCATACTGTTGTGTTTTGTTGTTGTTTTTTTACATAAAAGTATTACAAAATTGTTTGAGTCTTTCCTCGTTATAGTTTAAATTTATTCGATTAAAACTATTTACAATGCGTCTCATCCACGACATCGATGAATCATTTGTGACCAAAAGAGCCTATAAAAACAGAGCGTTTATTGTGTTAGATCATTTCACTAGACTGCGTTGTCATATAAGGATTTTAAATTTATCCATTAACAGAGTCTCAACATTTAAAACAAGTAAGTACAGACGAAATGAGTATAAGCACCGCCGCCGAGTATAAGTATCGATACCGCCGCCTGCGGCGGCGGCGGCGGCGGCGGCTCGTTGATACTTTTTTGAATAAATATTCTTCGTTAAAATCCATAGGGTAAGGTTTCTAGGTCTGACAGCAGTACCCTTTTATCGTAAACGATACGATAGTTTTTTCTTTTTCTTCTCTATTGTAGATAATGTTAGAAGGTTTATCTCTGGTGATTCGTTGTAACGATATACATCTTTCGTGGGGATTTTGGCGCTTCATCTCCTCGCTTCCTTTTGGTTTGTTGGTAACTGTCACGTACACATGGTCACTTCGCAGACGATGCATGTAGTTTCGCATTGGTGAACATTTTTATCATTATATTGTTTTAAGCAAGTTTCTCAGAGATATCTACTGCTAAAGAAAAACACGTGATGTTGGTAATGGTGTGAGAATGACTCACGCCTTCGTGGTCAATCAGGTACAAATACAGGAGGGGCCTGTCTATGTGATCATTGTTGGGAACTCGGATGAATTGTTTCCCAACGTCGAGGCTATCACGGCGATTCTCACTTTCAAAACATCTTCGAAATTAGTGACGTCATTTAACGTACAGGGGCTATCCGTCGGTATCCGTCGGTACCTCGGCCATACGGCAGAGACTAGTAGCCAGATTTGCCTGATCTTTTCTGTTTTTCTCGCAGAGATGTTTGTATGCTTTCAACGACGTCTTTCGTTTTTACATGAGCATATCTAGATTGCTTGAGAGCACATCTTTGACGGTACGCTATTCTTCCTTCGAATCGATACACGTTTTAGCCAAGCATACGCCGATAGCCCGTGCCCTACACGTGTAATCATCATTGATGATCTGGACCATAGATGACTTTTTATGGATGGAGTTATCCAATCCCGTCAACTGAGGCAGACGTTTTCTTCCGGCCACTTGTGGCAGGTGCGATGCTCCGATGATCACTAGAAAAAACAAATATTACTGTTACAATTTTTTTTTTCTACCACGGTACTCAGTTTAACCGTATACGGTGCTCGTGACTAATGAATAAAGGATATAAAGGAAATCTGGAATCAGTGTTTCAGTAATAATGTATTTTAAACGTATCTGCAATAACCTCATTGCCGGATGTAAACGCCATCATGTATAATAATACACCTATGTAACACGTATCCGTGATCTTTTTTTTTATCAATGTGTTAAGAAGATATATTTTGCAGAAACATATATAGATATACTACGTCATCTATGTGATGTTATACAGTAGTGAGTATGTTTAATTTGTTTACTAAATATATGTTGTTGTTGTTGTTTTTTACCTTCTAGAGAATCGTCGACAGCCAAATTTTCCTCACTTTACAACACATTTTCGACTTTTTGCATCACCGTATCGGCGTTCATTTGATCCGCCGCTTGTAATGGACATATGCCACTATTGCATTTCCCATAGGCCTCCAGTATAGCCTTTTGGCCTACGACACCTATTCCTATATCGGAATGGATGATAAAACCTAACTTTTTTCTTCTTTTTTTGAAGAACTATCTTAGAGACACTCAAAAATTACCAGCAAATTGGGGGTAATCTGATGCTTTCAGCCTCTAATAGTTCACTTAAGGTGGCCATCCCCCAGAATGGCGCTCAAGAAATGTTACTTTTTGCAAATATACTCTCAGTGCAGTTGTATCCATACAAATGCACATTTCAGTCAAAATATCCTAAATCAGCTGGTTTTATGATGGAAATTTAATATGTTGATGTTTTATGGGGATTTGTTATGATTTGGGGTAATGTAATCCAATCAGAATCTGCTTTACAATCTGACTATATGCCCTTATAGACCCTATACTTTCATCAGAAGCCTCAAATCAATAGTGGTATCTGACCTAAAGGAACCACAATGGCGTGATTAAGGGCATCATGGCTAATCACGACACGCATGAGATCGTTGTCGGCCAAGCCTTACATACCACGATTCAAGATGGCATGGATCATTCTGTGAATTTCCTGTCGGAGATCTTGAAACCGTTTGCTCCGCCACTGATCATTCACACATAGCCCTGTAAGTGGTCTCTGTGGCTGCTGTCCTGGCAAAGTTTCTTTGTCCCGTCTTCTCAATTTGATAGGGTGACTCGTCGTTCCCCTCTACTTGCACGTTGACGCTATAACCCGGTTCCCTTAAACAATATGTAAACACATGCTACAGAAGGTAAATTCAACAGGTACATCACAAACACGGTCACTTAGCAATACTGTATTATACAAATTAGAAGAAATGACTTTTACAATTACATTTTTTTTTTTTTTTAAACAACATATATAAAATAAATGCTTACCGTACAGGTGACAGTACCCTGCAAAAACCGGTCTGATTGGCGGGAAAAGGATATGGAAACCCCAATGCCTAATGCATACATAAGCCTTATTTTTGATTGGATGATAGACTAGGTGGGAAATTCAATTAGGTTAACTTGAATTGGTTATTTTTTTCTGATTATTATTTAACATAGCTTTCATTTGTATGATTTAGCTCTATGATATAGTAAAATAAAAAGGAAAGAGGGTGATTTAAATAAATTTATTTGGGGATTCCCTCAAATTGTAGGGTTATGCCCATCGGAAATCTAGAAGTGGCACTAAAAATAGGTCAACCCCTAACACGAAGTTCCTGTTTATATGTATCTAAGCTGCATCTGTGTAACAGGGTAAGCAACAGTAAGCCTGGTTTTTTTTGTTTGCATGTCAGATGGGGAAACATTAAACAGCAAGCATAGTATTCCAAATTGTCAGCATTAGCAAACGCTGTTAAGATCCATTCTGAAAAAAAAATTAGTTTGTTTTAATTGTTCAAACCAAATAATTATGTATAAACCATCGCCTTTCATAAACACTACTAATATCCCATTTATATATTTTAAAAACTCCGTCTATCGGCAATCGTAACGTAGCACAACGTACACATTATATCGTATTTTATGTCAACATTCATAACTTTGATAATTGAAACTTAACAATACACCTAATAACAACATATGCTTTACTTTAAAACACTATCCATTTTTTTTTTAAACAACGCTATACTAACTGCTTATTCAGATTTCGCAGCAATTTTTAAATATATGTCCACATTACATACTTAAATAACCCGTCTGTCTGTATAAAGAAGAAGAAGAAGACTTTATTCATCAATCAATAGGCCAGAGGCCCGTGAGACATAGTTTACATTCATACAAGCAATTGACATAGCAAGATAACAAACAGCATTTTTAGTAATATGAATATATGCTATATACACAATTTATGACAGAAAATAAGCGGAGAAGAAATAAACGGAGAAGGTGAGAAACAGCCTTTCAAATTATATTGCCACTATGAAGATAATCTGTATTGATATTCTACTATCTATACTATCATATATAGTTTATATTACAGTATAATCAACGATAGGTGATAGCCGTTTTTGTTTGTAAATACCACAATGCTCTCTACTATTTATTTGATTTCCAAAGTTCTACAAAAACAAAACAAAATCACACACAAAACAACATTATGATCAGTGTACAAAAGTAAAAGGTAAAACGTTTTAACTGTGTATACAGACATGTAACAATCTGAGATTATTCTACAAATGATACTATGAATGTTGTATTTTTCTGAGTTCAAATGCTTTGAAGATGTAAACACTTAATTTCTTTTTTACATTTTGATTTTGAGTTTCGAACAGTAATTTTAATTGATACATACTTGGTCTAGTCCAGTAGAAGCGGTTTATATACGTTTTACGCAAATCATTATACAGTAAGCATTCTAATAAAAAATGATATTCGTCCTCTATTTTTTGACAAACAGTACATAATCTGTTTTCGACCTGCATTCTCGGTCTTTGCCATCTGCCAGATTCTATACACAAATTATGAGAAGAAACAATAAGTCTCGTCATAGCGATTCTAAATTTAGGTATATTAAGAGTACTAAGAAAATGTTGAGTACCAAATGTAACAACTTCTCTAAAAAATACAGCTCTGGTTGAATTATCTGTACGAGTTTGCCACGTTTGTAAGCTATTATCATATAAACGTTTTTTAAATATACTTATGAAAACATGTTTATTGCCAACATTTTGTTGGAGCCAAACATCATGAAACCCTAACCTTGATAATAAATCGTGTACATGTGTAACCCAAGATACTTTATTTGGGTATAACTCAGCATCTATTTTAAGCATATTATATATAAGTTTACAATACTTTTGGTCATTAGTGTTAACAATTTTCAACCAAAATTTAATTATTATAATATATCTAATATCCTTAATGCTAAATCTGCCAAGAATACCATATACAAAGTCATTTTGAGTAGAATGTTTAACACGTAAAACATTTTTACAATAAATAGTGTGTATTCTCTCAATATTATCTGAACTTTGAAATCCCCAAACTTCGGAGCCATAACATAAAATGGGTAACACAAGTTTATCAAATAAATCTAATCTGTGTGTCACAGAAATATCTGTAAATTTCATTAAACATTTGTTTAACTTAAATATTGCTTTCTGTGCTTTACCAGCTAAACTTAATTGTGTTTCATTAAAGGAGCCACCTTGACTAAAGACAATGCCAAGATAGGTCAAAGATTTAACGATTTCAACTGGAGAGTTATTGAACATGAAAACAAGATTTCTGGGTAAAAGTCCAGCTTTTCTAAATATAATTATTTTTGTTTTGTTAACATTAACCTTAAGTTCCCATTTTGTACAGTAAATAGCTAAAATATCTAACCCTTTCTGTAAACCAATTGATGATTCTGAAAATATCACAATATCGTCAGCGTATAACAGCAAAATTAGTTTGGTCATATAAGTATCAACACCATCAAAATTGTTCAATATAAAATGTTCTTCAATGTCATTTAGAAACATTGAAAACAGAAACGGCGATAAACATTCGCCTTGCCTCACACCTAACATACATGAAAAATCATTGCTTAACATATTATCAAATTTTAGACGTGTTTTAATATTTTCATACATACTTTTGATGACTGTAAGGATCTTACCTCTTACACCAAATTTAATTAACTTAGTCCATAAAGTGTTCCTTTCTACATAATCGAAAGCTTTCCTAAAATCTATAAAACTACAATATAATTGTTTACCAGTGTTAATAATGTGTGTAATCAAACCATGCAGTACGAATATATTATCTGTGGTACCCATTCCCCTTCGAAACCCGGCCTGTGCTTCCAAATAAACATTGTAAGGGAAGAGTGATGTATATATTATTTTACAGTAGTTTTATTACAGTTAGCTAACAGCAAAATACAATATTTCGTATACAGTGGTAAGCGATTTTAGCACCCACTGTTGTATCATCGATCAGTTTTAATTTAAACCGACTAACTTCAAAAAAAGTACACTGTTAGAAATATAAAACAAAATTCATTGTTCGATCATTTGAAAGCATATAACGTTCTCATTCGTTATTTATACATTTCGAGATAGTTACATCGTGTTTTTTCTCTAAAAGGTATATTTAATAAAGTATGACACGTTAATAAGATGCCTAACCAATTGCAAAATACCTTCTTATTTTTAAACAACTGTAAACTCTTTCTCATTAAACACAGAATACGTATAATTTGAATTTTCGAAACATATGTACTTACTTGTTTTAAATGTTGATACTCTGTTAATGGATACATTTAAAATCCTTATATGACAACGCAGTCTAGTGAAATGATCTAACACAATAGACGCTCTGTTTTTATAGGCTCTTTTGGTCACGTGATTCATCTCTATACGTGTTGAAACTCGTCTTTGAAAAACAAAACCGCTGACGCATACGTGACGTCATCACATTCTTTACATTCTCATTTAATACCATTACCCCACCCACTTGAGGCCAAAGTGACCCATGTGTAGTTTTAAAGTGTTATTTCAGTTAATAAGTCATGATATATTAGTCAGAACAATTTTCTAGTTTGAAATAAGACCGGAAAAAGCCACGCTTGTTTGTAGTACGGCGCATGCGCATTACCGCGACATGACAAGAGTTGTCGTTTCTGAATGTTAGCAGGTGTTAAAAAATGCGCAAATATACCATGAGTACGTCATTTTTGTGAGGTTAAATATAAAACAGATTGAAGACTAATTATTGAAGTATTTATTAGTACATAACTAGAGCGTAATCATCCGATTTAAAACTGAACTTCCGAAAACCGCAATTAGCTTCCTTTTGTTTTTCATCTGCCAATAAATAATAAGGGACGGAATACGTAATTTATGCGGTGTTTCCTTTCTATATTCAGCATAAAAAGTTCCACTTGTTAGTGTCTTAACACTTAAAAGGTGCGTAATTTGACGTACCCAACCTCCAGGGATATTTCTAAATTCTAAATATAGCTTACGCAGCGCCACCTATCGTGTTTTGCATTGCTGCAGTATATGACAAAGCATTAAAGTTACCGAAATAGGTAAGTCACCAAAACAGGGAAATGATAGTATGTTACAAGTTATTTATTCTATTTAACACTTACAACTTTGGAATAACAGAATATTCAAAGGCGATTCACTTTAGACTGGTTCTGGAGGCTGCGAAGCCCCTTAAAGAGTATGTCCCCAGGTACAATAGAAAGATTCAAAGTTGGATCTGCATATTTTCCCATGAAACTTGCAGGTACCTCATCTCATTATCCTAGTAAGAAACATAAAAAATATTTCAAAACTGAAATAATATAAATAAAGAGGTTTTAATACGGCACTTCAAAGTGAATCCAACAGGAATTAGACTTACTTCCTGTTAGAACTCAACAGTATAAATCTTATTTTATAATTTGTAATTTGTAATTTGTAATTTTACAATATTAAAAAAGTTGCAATATGTTACCTTGATATCCTTAGTTAGATGGTGCTTTCAATTAAAATCTCAAATAATCCTGTCAAAGTTGTATTTAAAGAAACAAAATCTATTTTCATAAATAATTCAGAAATTAAAAAGCCTCCTCCAAAGAAACGAACATTTTGTTTGTAATATAGTTTGTTGACAAAATTTTCGACTTTTTGAAGGAGGCTTTTAAGAACTTCTCAAGTAGTTTTTCGGATAGCTTGTGTCTTTGGTCAAACTATTTTACAGAGCTTTTCTTGATAGCAACCTGGCACCTATGCTTGCTAATTATAGATTTATCCGCCGAATATGGTGTACGATCGGGTTCAAAACTACAGATGTAGGTGCACCTATAAAAAAGTGTAGGTGCACCTATAACAGAATAGATGCACCTGTAAAATTATAGGTGCACCCATAAAATTCTAGGTGCACCCATAAAATATATATATGCACCTGCATTGTTAATGAACAGGGTCAAAAGTCTCGTCCAATCAAATTCCTTATTACAGACTGAGGGGGTTAAATTAAAAACTACTTCAATAGTTTATCACAACATGATATACAATTCTACAATTTCAAAATGACATAATAACAATCCTTAATAATGATTTTAAACTTGTTTTATATAATCATATCATCAGGGAATAAGTATACTTACTCCCTGATATCATGAACATATAAACTACTTTTTAAAATGTAATTTTTACTTAATTTCCATAACAGAAACAATATACTACTAGACCGTTGGTACGATTCACCCTTACGGACCGAAACGGAGATGAAACACCTGAACGGACCGGTGTCGCGTGGTAACACACGCCCTACTGAAAGTCCACGCGTGTGAATTTAACGTGGCGTTGCCGTGGTAATCACACGTTTTAACGAAAAAGTATCTATAACTTATGAAAACCGTTTTCTTGCTAAAGAAATTCACTTCAGATCGGAAAATTATTGCATTTAATGAACAATTATATGCAAACCGTATTCGAAAAATGCTATAATAAATGAGAACTAAGCTTTTTAACGACATAATTATCAATGGATTTTTTCTTTACGACGGGCCGTGTATTTGTTTACACGTTCTGTTGAAATATTATCTATAATTCATAAACATTGTTTCTTTCTACAGAAAATTATCCACATGGTAGGGAAGACATACATTTAAGACATATAATCCAATGGTACGTCGATGAATATTATATTAGATGAGAAATAACCTATTTTGTAAAGACAACGTATTGGTATTATTTTGCTTAAACAAGTGTGTTTGTGTGACACTGATTATACGCATTCGTTTAAAAAAAAAGTGTCTTAACACTTACTGCATTATAGAAAACAATATCTACACATAGTACACATACATATGCACGAGTTTTAATTCTTTATTTTATTTTTTAATTAAAAGTGTACATACCGATCGATCATAAATTCTAGTTTCCAACTATTCCTAAAGATCACACGCACTTCTTTTTGCTTCTTCGTATTTGACTATTTGTACTTGTAAACAGTCTAATGTATTCATGTACACTGACAAGACACATCTAGAAGTTGAACTAATAAAAAAATGGCAAGTGGCCAAAAGTATTGTGAAAACCTAGCTAAACATCACTTTTATTACTTTTAACTGATCATTTATTACCGCCAGAGCGGACATCGAGGTAAATAAGTATGTTATAAATTGTAGTATAAAACAAGGTGTTTTCCCAGATGAATGGAAATGCGCAAAAGTTAATCCTTTATTTAAAAAAGGTTCATCAAATGATGTAAATAACTATAGGCCAATATCAATTTTACCTACTCTTTCAAAATTGATTGAAAAACATGTGCATGATTCATTTGTTAATTACCTTAATCATTATAAATTATTATGTAAATCCCAAAGTGGGTTTAGAAAAAAACATAGCTGCGAAACAGCATTAGTATGTATGATAGATAAATGGTTAACAGCTTTAAGTGATGGAGAATTTGTAGGCGTTGTTATGTTAGATTTTTCTAAAGCATTCGATTAATGTTCCCACGAAATACTATTAAAAAAATTACAAATTTACAAATGTGGAGATAATACTATTAAATGGTTCAAGTCTTATCTTACAAATAGAACTCAAGCGGTGACTTAAACGGTGTTCTCTCTGATAAGCAAATTACGACATGCGGGGTCCCGCAAGGGTCTATTCTAGGGCCTTTTTTATTTATTTTATTCATAAATGACTTGCCTATGTATGTACAGGATAATGTTTCAAACGTTGATATGTATGCAGATGATACTACAATATATGACATAAATAAATCTAAATTAGAAGTTGAAATGAATTTACAAGCTGCTTTGAATAACGTCAGTACATGGTGTCTAAACAATGGTATGGTATTAAATGCTTCAAAAACAAAAGTAATATTGATAACGACACCCCAGAAACGGACAAGTTTAGTTAATCAACCCCTAAATTTGAAATATAAAGACTTAAATCTGGAAATCACAACAGGTGATAAAATTCTTGGCATATATATAAATGAAAACCTTAAATGGGATACGCATATAAAATTTCTTAGGAAGAAAATATCTAGTAATTTGTGGCTATTATCAAGAATTAAAGTATTTATTCCTGTTAATTATAGAATAATGTTTTACAAAGCCTATGTCCAACCACATCTTGACTATTGTAGTATCATTTTGGGTAGTACAAAACAATCAAATATCCAGGTTTTAGTGCGATTACAACGAAGAGCATGGCGTATCAATCTAGGTGAACAATATACCACTTTAAGCGAGGCTTTAAATATAATTAATTCTCTTAATATTGAACAGAGGGTTTCACTTCATAAAGCCAAATTTATGTACAGGGTATCGCAAAATGCAGTCCCGTCATATATTCAAAATATGTTCAATTACAATGTCAGGCGTCCAAATCATTTACGTTCTTCAAATAAATCGGATTTTTTAATACCCAAACCTAATATAGAACTTTTTAAAGGGAGTATGTCTTACTCTGGGGTAAAAGTATGGAATAACATTCCAAATGAAATAAGACAGAGCGAAAGTATTAAAAGTTTCACAGTAAATTATACTAAGTGGATAAATTCGAATCAACAGTCATAAAGCTAAAATTGTACATTTGGCCATATGTAAGTCTGTAAGTTAAACCTCTGCCGCCATATGTATGTATTATGTTGTTGTGTAACATTGTTATCATGTTGATCATGTTTATGAATAATGCTAACTTTGAATTTGTTATGCTGATTGTTATATTGCTATATAATTATGTATTTGTATGTATGTAAATATTGCTTTAGAGGGCCCCAAGGAAGATTAGTTTATACTAATTGGGTGACCCTCTGTAAATAAAGACTTTCATTCATTCATTCATTCATTCATTCATAAAGCGCCTGCTTTTTCTCGCCTCCTCGACAAATGTTTTCAAAAGAACGGCGCGTTCTACCCGCAAATTTCCAACCAAGCATGATTAATTACAGGATAATTATTCTAATTAGAAATATAACATGTAAGTAGTAAGTAAGTAATATTGTATTAAAGTGTCACATATTAAATAAAGTTACAATTACAAATAGTATACAATATTGTTATTTGATATCCTGCCATCATAGGCATATGAAACATTATAAAACACAATTGTACATGTTGAAACATAATAAAAGTTACAAATGTATTGCATTAAAAATATTCAATAATTAAAGCTATTATTTAGTATTTGTTTACAAATAATTAATATGAAAACTACAATTAAATTCCAAACTCTCATTATTTAAAAAAAAAATATAGTTTTAAACTAGCTCAATTATAACACTATTATGCATATTTACAATGCTAAAGAGTGTCGTTTAAACATTTTTAAAAGTACGTTTGCTAATGTGTGGTGTAGCATATCACAGTTCATTAAGAATTTTAACTTTTCAGTTGATAAAAACAGCAAAAAAATGTTTTCAGCTTGATATTTTGCATTGAAGAGTTCATATCTAACATCTGAATAAAACTCGCAATCAAAATATGAGTTTCATCCTCGATTGTTGACTTGTTACAATATTTACAAACTCGTTCAGGGACGGGTGTTTTCGGTCGAGTATATCTCCCTGTTTCAATTGCTAAGGTTAGATTATAGACGAGGGCGTAGTAATGGGTTTTAGGTTGTACGTACACAAATAAATTTTAAGTTAAACATCGTAGATGCGAGTGTTCTAGAGTCTTTAAAGTTATATACGTTTTTAAAACAGCACGAAATCATACCAGAACAGTAAAAATTAACGTAATTTAAATGTGCACCTAGGTGAATAGAAATATTAAGTAATTCCCGTAGCCAGAGCCATGGGGGTGCGTTTCTTATGGCAAGTTATTTTGTAAGCGTGTTTTATATGCCCACATACGGGTACGAAAGAAATGAAAAACGAATGTTAAAAATAATACACTGAAAACGCGTCATTGCAGAATTTTCAGTCATTATTATCAACGTACCAAACCTACCCCCTACATAGAAAAGTGAGTATAATATATTTGAAAAATAAAGCTTCATTTAGATTGTACAAGAAATACAAAGAAACTCGTCAGATTACAGCATTTTCAGTACATGTACATATATTTTAATTTTCTTGGGGAGGTCCCCACCCTCTGTGTGTATGAGAGAGCATCAAATTGCAGCATTTTATGTATATGTTTAAATTCAAGATTTACTTCAGAATGCTATGTTTTATATGGAACAATTAAGATCAGAAATAGACTTTCTGAGTCTCGGGAAAGTTTCGCCAAGTATAGTGAGTCCTAGAAAAATTAAAGTCGCTTTTGTTACCTATTAAATCACAATTACCTTCAATGTTAACTTTGATAGGAGAACCTGAACTCGATCTAGGGCAATTTTATAAATATCTAACTAGCACAACTGTATTTGAAGACGGGAAAATAATTATTATTTTAGCATTACGAATTGATAATCAAATTGAGGTTTATCTGGCAAAATCTATCCCTGTACCAATGCAGGCTGAACAGTTCAATGACGTAGAAATGACTACTGTGTTACTTGCGACTTATGACATTGAAGCTGACGGATTTATGATTGATAAAGGGCGAAACAGATATATACTACTTACAAATGACGAATTAAAGAGATGTAGTAATCCTGCACTTAAATGGAGTTCTGTTACTAGTCCAATATTTTTTCTGTTAATATGGCAATATCATGTAGTTTGAATATGTTTCACTTAAATCCATTCAATGCAAAGCGATTCTGTGCACGTACAATCTCCACTACCAAATTGCCTTTAGCTATATGGCTATTTCACAAAAGTTATGTTATCGTCTCTAATGCCAATCTTACTTTCTCATTAATATGCGAAGATAAAAACATTGGAACAATTACTACCAAATTACCTCTTGATATCATATCGCTCCAAAATAAATGCACATATACAAATAAATACCTTTCACTTATAGCATCATATGAATTAATACTGATAAAGGTGATCCTTTGAGAGCAACAAACACAATTAAGAGAATAAAGCAGCAGACTCGAAGTTCAGAGCCATGTACAATTATAAGTAAATTTGAATTTACTTAAGAATGTAGATTTTTCCCAATCAGTTATCTGGGAACTTTTGCGCAAGCAGTTTCCAAACTTAGCACAAATTGAATTTCCTCCATAATTTTTTTTTTTTAAAGAGATGCCGCTTGACCATTTAATTTATGAACTTGATAATCTGAAGCAGATAAACGAAACACAAACAGATCAATGGCTAATATGGGCATATGAGGTTGTGGGTCTACTGATATTGGTGGTTGTTATATCTTTCATTTGTTTCCTAAAAAGTAAAAAAGGGGTATATTTTACTTAACAAAAAAAGAAACTTTACATACTTTAGGACCTGTTTTAGAGGGTTAACGGTGACTTTATGTGAACGTTATCGATATTTACTTATTGGCCTGAGTATAGAGAGTACACCGACACAAGATTTTGTGCAATTGCACCGTGCACGGGCTAGCACGCTTTTCACTTCCGCTTTTGACCACTTACCTCGTGTTGACCTATCCCGGGTTCATTTCAATTGCTTTTTCTTACACAGTCACACGTACTCTTTATCACTGAAACGAAAACACAAAATTGTTTACAATTTTGACGGAAAACGGGAATGCCACGGCTATCTGAAAATGACAGAAATCAGGCTGTCGGTATGCTTAGAGCCGGCACGTCTGTAAATGACGTTGCTCTTCTTTTTGGGTGCTCTAGGCAAACAATTCACAACCTGACAACTCGGTATGCAACCGCTGGGTCAGTTACGGATAGGTCGAGATCAGGAAGGCCCCGAGCGACGTCACGTAGAGACGACCGGTTCATTACGTTAACGCATTTACGTAATCGCTTTGCCCCAGCAACGGTAACTGCACGGCGGCTCAGGATCTCGGCTCAGACGATACGTAATCGTCTTAGACAAGATAGAGCACCAATTCGTGCGCGTCTACCTTATACAGGACAAATTCTAACTGCGCGTCACAGAGCCGCCCGCTTAGCTTGGGCTCGACGTCACAGGCACTGGACCCGAGCCCAATGGCGAAACGTGATTTTTACCGACGAGTCACGCTTCAGGGTCAGCTTTGCTGACGGTAGGGTCAGAGTTTACAGGCGACGGAACGAGAGATTTGCCCAATGTTGCGTGCAGGAACGAGACAGGTTTGGCGGTGGCAGCGTCATGGATTGGGCGGGCATAATGGACAATCAGAAAACAGATTTGGTCATCGTTCCGGGCAACCTTAATGCAGTAGGGTATGTGAACATTCTGAGGAACAATCTCCTCCCATTTATGCAAAATCGGGGCCCGGGAGTAATTCTGCAGCAGGACAACGCGAGGCCCCACACAGCTCGTGTTACGACACAGTTTTTGGCTCAGAACGGCGTCAACGTCTTGCCGTGGCCGGCGGTTTCGCCCGACCAAAACCCAATAGAACACGAGCTTGGGCGTCGGGTACGCAATAATCATCAAATCAACAATGTCAATGACCTGAGATTATGCCCTCCTTGTTGAATGGCAGAACATACCCAATTACGTCATTCGCCGTCTCACAAATTCCATGAGGAGGAGAATAGCAACCTGCATTAGGGCCAACGGCGGTCACACACGCTATTAACACAACTTAATGCACATTGGCATTCAGACTGATACTCAAAAAGTCACTAAAACATTTCTTCACATTTTTGTGATTTTTGAAATCGACCCCTATGTCTTTTGACCTCAAATTTGACCTTCATTTTGAAGAAACCCGTTACCGACGCTGTTACAAACTCACAGGTATTGCTTCCAAGTTTCATATAACATTTACATACGTACACTATATTGTTCCAGAGTGACGTTATAACCATCAGTACCCCATGTAAAGTTTCTTTTTTTGCATAGTATATATTAAAGCCACCCACTTCGAAAAGAAAATTTAAATCTTTATCATCTGAGTTCCCCCATCTTTTAACAATATCCTACAGCATAACCCCCATTGTTTAAAAAAAATAAACTACTTATGACATTACTGAACATATCCCATATTTACCATATTTACCAATTTCCATATAATGCCCAATATTTAATGAGTAAATCGGTCTTAATACTTTTGAGGGAGACATGGGATGCGCTTGTAATTTTAGGCATCCTAGGTGTCCCTCAATTGCTATAAAATACCTTCCTCAATAGATGATATACCTCCTTCATGTGCATATAAGGTAATAAGATCACTCCACTTATATTACTGTGGAAAACAATTCAATAATTGATATAGGTAACACATGGGACTGATTCGGTGGACGCGTTGGGGCGATTTTTGAGTCTGATGACAACGCAGGCACAACGGTCCAGGATCAATCAAATACTCTCATATATGTAATGTAATAAAACTGCACTGTTTGACGGCCCAGTGGATCAGCTTGTAAGTTTTGTCTGCTGGCCTCGAAAACACTGACATTATTGTGTATATTCCATATCTATCACATCTCCCAAGTATGGAACTAATACCCAATATTTAGTGAGTAAATCTGTCTGAATTGTTTGTCATTTAGTTAGACGGTCGTTAAACTAGCTTTCTATCTGGTAATCAATACGGAGTTTTCTCAATTATATTGACTGAGTTACTTTAATGCGAATTTAGGTTACTGTTCTTGGCTAGCCTAGACGGTCGTAGTACTGGCTTTCTGGTACAGACCAACGACATATCTATTTTCTGTATGTATACGCGTATAGTCAACTTCAGCATTTTGTTTTCTCTTGTTCAATACACCCATCTTTAACATATCCTGCAGAATAACCCACATTGTATAAAATGTATAAACTACCCATGACATATCATATCCCATATTTACTATTCACCTCCTCAATAGGAGATATACCTCCTTCATGTACCTATAAGGTAATGAGATATATGTTGTCTTTTCATTGAACTATTTTTGGAGGGAAATAATCCACTTATGCTCTCAATAGATCTAAAGCCTGCTCTAACCATTTGTATATTTATGTTGTAATATATGGGATAAAGTGAGTGGATGTCACATATGTTTACAGTACACTTAAACATAGAATACCCCATTGCGCACATTAATATCTCCGGCAAAAAATTAGTTGTATATACACATTTTAATACTTATTACCACTTGTTTTATCAGAAGCGTCGGAGATTTTAGTTTTATCTATAGGCAGTCATTCGTTATTAGAGCAGGCTTCTGTTCCCCTATATCACATAATATCTATGTATATCTTTGATCATTGCCCTCCCCATTGTGGCCTCCACGTGTGTCTGTGTGGACAGACACCCTTCCTCAGACGAAGAACTCTAGACGGTATTAAGATAATTCGGATGCTGAGGACGGGTGCCTGACAAACCGAACTACGTATTTTTATCATTTTTTATAACCTTTTGTATGCAATATATTTTAAACATTTCAGTAAATTAAACAAGGGAGGAATGATCAGACAAATATGGATAATGTAAATAATCATAAATAAATAGAACATTTTTAACTTACTCGAGACTGTTTTGATAGTTCACACACCCCGACCCATGCCCCGAGCTGGTACTCTTTTCCGATGGCCTGGCTATTTGATGTAAATTATTTAAAAAAAACAAAAAAACTTTGGTAAATACATTCGGAGCTATACAAAATATAGGCCATGAAATGATTGGGCTATAATACATGAAATATGAAAACAATATACCAATAAGTTATCAATAGTTTTACATGCATACTGTTAAAATGTATTTACAGAGACAGACTGCTAGCAACGTGCAGTGGAGATGTAGTGTCCGCCGGAAGGGCTTGATCTGCTACGCCAGTGTGAGGCAGAGGGGAGACGTCTATTCCATTGGTGTTACCCAGCACTGCCACCCAGCAGACCCGTTGATGCGGAAACGAGTTGTCATCAAGAGAGACGTAAGTATTATTTACAGGGCATATACAGTAGGAATATAGAGATATAGAATGATCGCAAACATTTTGTGTAGGGATAACAAGTTTTACCTTAATCAATAGATTCTCATAGATTCTGCATTTTTTTTCAAATAACTCGTTGTAATTTCAGATCAGACAAGAAGCCTTGTGAGATGTTCAGGCCCCATCTGGATGGATTGTGGACAGTAACATGGTCGAGCATTTTAGTGATACTGACTTCAACCTGCCCCGTCTGTCAGCGCTCGTCAGGATTGCGAATCGGTCGCGCCAGAAGATCCGACCGGAGGAACCGGAGTCACTAGACCTTGAGGTAATTATGTGCGGCATTTTCCATGTGGCCCTCTGTTGTTGTGTGATAAATTTCATTATCGTTTTATGCGTTGCGTTGTGTGTTTATATACATATATAATTTTTTTTATTTATTTATCATTGCAGATTAACACTTGACTACCTCAACGAGGACTTCCTGGTGGGTGACGTGAGAGTCGGAGAGGAGCAACACCTCATGTTCGCAACGGGGTATCAACTCCGGCTGCTCCAGCAGGCTAAGGGCTGGTACTTGGATGGTACATTCAAGGTGGTCAACAAGCCGTTCACACAGCTGTTCAGCATCCACGCCTTCTTGCGACAGGGCGAGAACAAGAAGCAAGTCCCACTGATGTTCGTACTGATGTCAAAACGCAGGAAGCAGGACTACGTCGCCGTAAGTTAATAAACAAGAACTAAAATACTAAAACAGACCAGTGCTTATTTTGGAAATTATAAACTTAATAACTGAAAATGCTAGCTATCTATAAACAGTTGCAGGTAAACATGTGCGGTACAGTGTAAATAAAGTATGGGAAATATTTGTCTGCAAAAACGTGTTAATGTGCGATCTTTTATTTACATGTTTAAGTTTGTTGTCTGTTATTTTATTTACTTAAGTTAATTATTACTAAATGTTAAAACTTTTCATTGTCTTGTATATTTGTATATTTATGGAAATTTGGAAAGAGTAAATAAACTTTTTAATTGATATTTTGTGTTGATATATACAAAAACCTGAAACAATAGATTACAAACACTTACATGCTAAAATTCAATACAACACATTATGTTTATATTCACAAAACATGTATCGTTTATACATAATACATATCATTACATGGGGTTGAAATGTCCTGGGGGTGAATGTCTTTGGGGTCGAAACGTCCATGTAATGCGTGGGGTTGAAATGTCTTGGGGTCGAAACGTCCAAGATTCAGAAAAGACTGCCACAATGATATTATTATTATTATTATTATTATAACTATTATTATTAACAGACAAACTGTGATTCCGATTTTAACATATATGCATGCATGGTCACATTAGTATATGCACGGTTCAACTTCATGTAGGTTGTTATTTAATCAAATATAATCACACAAGACACTAATTACAACACCCTGTTTTCCCTAGTCCACCGTGTTATGCCAAATAAACAGATAAAAGTCTGTGATCGAATAACTTCTATCCATTCGTGTTATACCGAATATGTGTAATGGTCACGCTAGATCGGTGGTCGTATCATTTTGAAACCCTTGTCTGCATATTGTCACCTTTTGAATTGCGGTACCAAATATAATTCAATGTCATGCCATACATGTCGGCATATTGTTTCCGTTTGAAAGGCGGTAACATTATTTTTTTATATAATAGCCTGAAAAGTGAACTTAATTGTTATATGAAATCTGGGATAAAAATTGACATATAGGGCCCTGATAAAATGGGTACTAAATCGGAGTTGTTGTTTTTTCGTGAGACAATGATTAAGATTTAGTGCGAAATGTAAATGTAGCAATACAAAAATATGTTAGTATAAAACGATCATGGATATGCATACAGATAAGTGAGTACTATCTCTTCGAACATATTTTAATAAAATGCTAAGTTTTCTTTAAATTCAAAATGAGCCAAGATATCTACGGAAAAATGCTATAATCAACCCGGAAGTTTGAACATCATGTCATAAATAAATCGAAATGGTTGATTTCAAAAAGTTATCAAATAGTTATACTTTGACACATTTTAATAAATGACGCGTTCTGTTGTTTTTTTTACCAATTTCAATACACAAATTTGAGACCTAAATAAAAGTTTTTTTGAAAGTTAAGCCTAGTAGCCAACTCTAAACAGCAATACCAATATAATCAGATCATGAGTGTGAACATCATATATGTCATTACTAAAGAAGCAGGTAGATTTAAATAATATGCACATTACACTTGATAATGAAAAACGCGTTCATATGTTAAACCATTTTCAGTACACATATTTGAGACTAAAATAAACGCTTTTTTGTATATCAAATGCCAGTTATCGCATCTTCTTAACAATACCAATATAACTGATACGTTATTTTTGAAAAATACTTATTATTGAAGGAGAAGTGTTAATCCAAAGCCAGCATACATTTCTTAAAGATGAAATGTGTCCTTTTTATCCAATTTCAATACACACATTTTCAAACAAAATGACCGTTTACTTAAAATCCAAGACCAGTAGCCGAATCTACACAAAAAATGTCATTTCAAACAATTCATCATTTTCAAATATTGCCGTTAATAAAGGAGTTTGATTTAAAAAAGAGTACACATTTGATATTTTTGTCAAATAGCTGGTACCCTCTTGTTGACTAATCGGGGAACCACTGGTACCCTATGGTATACCGCAGAGTAATCAGGGAACCAGCTTATTCGCCATTCGGCTATGGTGTACGATCGGGGTCAAAACTATAGATGTAGGTGCACCTATAAAAAAGTGTAGGTGCACCTTTAAAAAGTATAGGTACACCTATATTTATGGGTGCACCCTTAAAAGTGTAGGTGCACCCATAACATATATAGGTGCACCGACAATTTTACAGGTGCACCTACAATTTCTTTTTGACCCCCCATAATTAGACATGTGCACAAAAGTATCGGTGCACATATACTTTTTCCTTTTGAAATGACCAATCAGATTGCCGCTTACAAAAAGGATATGATAATATTTACTGCTGTATGTGTGGTGTAGCGTGAAGACTCCACGTGTTGTGGGAAAGGTAAAATATCTGCTTTCACTGTCGATTAATTACAATTGCAAATCCTATTGGATGTGCAATCCGAGTAACTATTGATTAAACGTAGACCTAAATAAAAGAGTAGTGAACTTTACAGTATTAAATAGCCTTATTGTTTATCCATGGTTATGTTATATATGATATATGTATATATATATATACAATGTATTATCACAAACATGTAAACGATTGGGAAGAAATGTGTTTAATTCACAGAAAAAAAGTGTATTTAAGCGAACGAATGTTGTGGAACTTGTGACTGATCTCCAAATATAGCCTATATTGCATTGTATACGATTTGTCACGCTTATGGTTTGTCGTCTGCCTTTCATTAGTTACTTACATCCTGTTCACGGCAGATTATTGGCTTTAGAATCATTATCCGTGGATGAAACCACTTATGACAATTCATCTTGAACAGAAAATGTCAAATTCAATGGAATTCATTTTCCATGAAAACTCGGAAAAAAATAAATGTTGTGTACCACTTATGCGACAGACATGAGCACATCAGAATGGAACAAAAAACTTCAAAACTAAAGCTCTCGGGCTGATACGGCGTTTCAGGCCTGATATAGGGTGTGATATGAAAATACCCATTTATTATTCTCTATGTATTCTATAATATTTGGGATGGACACTATCACCCATGGAAGCTCACACAAACATGTATCTTAAATCAAATAATGATCAGATTTTTAAGATTAACACATCATTTATTTGAAATGCGAGAAAATCATAAGAAATATATATATATTGACAGTATAAAAGTCAAAGATATGTTGCTAAACAACCTATCTAGTACTTTGAAAGAATCAGAGGACATTATTTATAATAACTGTACTTATAAGTGTTGGACTTGTTGAACTATAAGTATTAACACTAGTATATGCATGGAGTCGACATCAGTTACTACGTATAATCAACATATTAATCAATGTGTAACTGATGGTTGGAAATTGAAGTTGATATTGACAGAGTGTCGGTTAATTGGCGTTCCGATGCAAAGATAGCAATAACAGGCACATAACGATGCCTGTTCCACGGTCGGTATTTTCTGGCACGAGTATTACACTAGAGGCGGAAAAACAATCACTCGGGATTAAAGGCGATCTAACGGTTATCGAATTTAAATAAACTACAGAAACTGTAAATTACTCTTATCACTAAGGACTTGCAGATGAAACAATATGCCTTGTGCACTGGCTGACGTTTTATCAACGACTGACCTTGGATGGATTTTACCAATTATACCTTTCGACACGGATAACAACGTATGGCGGAGGTCATTACAAAAGAAGAAAAACTCTGTGCCGTAAGTGTGTTTAATAAAGATTACAATCAATGTGTTTGTGTTAAAATTAACTACTAGTGACCTTTAGCGCACAGAAGCTTTATTTGACTATACCTGTGTTTTAGAACTTACTACCAGTTTGAATAATTATAAGTGACAATTAGTACACAGGAACAATGCCTTTGTTATTTCTTATTGTGGAAATTGCATTATAAATTACTTTATTAACTTGTATTAGAGAAAACTTTTTATTAAACAAAAATATTTCTTATTGCATACAGTAGCTGAGAGTATCAAAGTGTAATAAGGATTTGATGTAAAGGAGATTGATAAAATATAAATCTACTTATTATAACACTACTATAGCTTGACGACAACGATAACTTATTCGTGTTGTAATTATTTAAATGTTGAAGTTTGAACTCTGAAGTCTGAAGTGTAAACTCTGAAGTCTGAAGTCTGAACTTTCAAGTCTGAACTCTGAACTCTGAACTCTGAAGTTTTAACTCTGAAGTGTGAACTGTGAAGTCTGAAATATGATCACTGAAGTCTGAACTTTGAAGTCAGGAGTTTGAAGTCTGAAGTCTGAAGTCTGAAATATGAACTCTGAGCTCTGAAGCTTGAAGTGTGAAGTCTGAAGTCTGAGGGGGCACTCCTCAGTTTCTTATGAATGTCCATGGTGTAAATCAGACAGAAATCATCTAAGCATCTTTTAGGTCCATGGATGGTATTTATAATAATTATGAAGCACATGTTTGATGTTGTTTTCAGTTTTGAGTACTTCTAAGTTTATTTTGGTGTATTGGAATATGCATTCTTTGGGTTTTTTGGAGGCTATAAATAGAAAAATGTTAACCAATCAAAAACTTTCTAAAAATAGTTAAATGGCTGATTTTCAATCACGGGGAGATGAGCATGGAATACTTTTTTAAAACACCGGACTAGGTATGTAAAATTTAGCATTTCCTGATATGCAAGAGCATTATGAGTGCAGACATGACCCTGATATGAGTAGGATTTTTTTTGATTTTTATTTATTGACATTTGAAATATTGCTAAAATTCGTTTTTTAACATGTTTTGAGGGGTGGGGTAATCTTAAAGAAATGGGACTAAAGTTGTACAGAAAATGCTTTTTGATACTTTTATTTGGTACGGAGACATGGGTAATTTTATTGTCTTCTAAGAAATGTATGACACAATGATGATGTGATTTATTTTTGCTCAAGGATTCAGGCTAAGGGCTTGCCATGGGTTTGATGATTGAGAAATGTACATTAAACTGTGGAGTGCCCCCTGAAGTATGAACTCTGAAGTCGGAAGTGAAGTGAATTAAATTACCATGAATAAGTTGTCGTTGTCGTCAAGCTTTAGAAGAGATCTATATTTTATATACAAAGGCAATACATATCTGAATACACCGACACACTTAAGCCAGTGTTATTTTTTGCTTTATTGTATTAATGTAATAGTATATAGGTCTAATATTTGCCAAGATTTCTGTTCTAACGAGATACTTGGGTACGGATCTACTGTACAATATGTTAATACAATACAGTGGATTTTTATATTTATATATTTCTTATGATTTTCTCGCATTTCAAATAAATGATGTGTTAATCTTAAAAATCTGATCATTATTTGATTTAAGATACATGTTTGTGTGAGCTTCCATGGGTGATGTGGACTCATAGTTTCCATCCCAAATATTATAGAATACATAGAGAATAATAAATGGGTATTTTCATATCACACCCTATATCAGGCCTGAAACGCCGTATCAGCCCGAGAGCTTTAGTTTTGAAGTTTTTTGTTCCATTCTGATGTGCTCATGTCTGTCGCATAAGTGGTACACAACATTTATTTTTTTCCGAGTTTTCATGGCAAATGAATTCCATTGAATTTGACATTTTCTGTTCAAGATGAATTGTCATAAGTGGTTTCATCCACGGATAATGATTCTAAAGCCAATAATCTGCCGTGAACAGGATGTAAGTAACTAATGAAAGGCAGACGACAAACCATAAGCGTGACAAATCGTATACAATGCAATATAGGCTATATTTGGAGATCAGTCACAAGTTCCACAACATTCGTTCGCTTAAATACACTTTTATTCTGTGAATTAAACACATTTCTTCCCAATCGTTTACATGTTTGTGATAATACATTGTATATATATATATACATATATCATATATAACATAACAATGGATAAACAATAAGGCTATTTAATACTGTTAAGTTCACTACTCTTTTATTTAGGTTTACGTTTAATCAATAGTTACTCGGATTGCACATCCAATAGGATTTGCAATTGTAATTAATCGACAGTGAAAGCAGATATTTTACCTTTCCCACATCACGTGGAGTCTTAACGCTACACCACACATACAGCAGTAATATTATCATATCCTTTTTGTAAGCGGCAATCTGATTGGTCATTTCAAGAGGAAAAGTATATGTGCACCGATACTTTTGTGCACATGTCTATTTATGGGGGGTCAAAAAGAAATTGTAGGTGCACCTGTAAAATTGTCGGTGCACCTATATATTTTATGGGTGCACCTACACTTTTAAGGGTGCACCCATAAATATAGGTGTACCTATACTTTTTAAAGGTGCACCTACACTTTTTTATAGGTGCACCTACATCTATAGTTTTGACCCCGATCGTACACCATAGCCGAATGGCGAATAAGCTGGTTCCCTGATTACTCTGCGGTATACCATAGGGTACCAGTGGTTCCCCGATTAGTCAACAAGAGGGTACCAGTTATATGACAAAAATATCAAATGTGTACTCTTTTTTAAATCAAACTCCTTTATTTACGGCAATATTTGAAAATGATGAATTGTTTGAAATGACATTTTTTGTGTAGATTCGGCTACTGGTCTTGGATTTTAAGTAAACGGGCATTTTGTTTGAAAATGTGTGTATTGAAATTGGATAAAAAGGACACATTTCTTCTTTAAGAAATGTATGCTGGATTTGGATTAACACTTCTCCTTCATTAATAAGTATTTTTCAAAAATAACGTATCAGTTGTATTGGTATTGTTAAGAAGATGCGATAACTGGCATTTGATATACAAAAAAGCGTTTATTTTAGTCTCAAATATGTGTACTGAAAATGGTTTAACATATGAACGCGTTTTTCATTATCAAGTGTAATGTGCATATTATTTAAATCTACCTGCTTCTTTAGTAATGACATATATGATGTTCACACTCATGATCTGATTATATTGGTATTGCTGTTTAGAGTTGGCTACTAGTCTTAACTTTCAAAAAACAAATTATTTAGGTCCCAAATTTGTGTATTGAAATTGGTAAAAAAACAAAACAGAACGCGTCATTTATTAAAATGTGTCAAAGTATAACTATTTGATAACTTTTTGAAATCAACCATTTCGATTTATTTATGACATGATGTTCAAACTTCTGGGTTGATTATAGCATTTTTCCGTAGATATCTTGGCTCATTTTGAATTTAAAGAAAACTTAGCATTTTATTAAAATATGTTCGAAGAGATAGTACTCACTTATCTGTATGCATATCCATGATCGTTTTATACTAACATATTTTTGTATTGCTACATTTACATTTCGCACTAAATCTTAATCATTGTCTCACGAAAAAACAACAACTCCGATTTAGTACCCATTTTATCAGGGCCCTATATGTCAATTTTTATCCCAGATTTCATATAACAATTAAGTTCACTTTTCAGGCTATTATATAAAAAAAAAAATGTTACCACCTTTCAAACGGAAACAATATGCCGACATGTATGGCATGACATTGAATTATATTTGGTACCGCAATTCAAAAGGTGACAATATGCAGACAAGGGTTTCAAAATGATACGACCTTCGATCTAGCGTGACCATTACACATATTCGGTATAACACGAATGGATAGAAGTTATTCGATCACAGTCTTTGGTCTGTTTATTTGGCATAACACGGTGGACTAGGGAAAACAGGGTGTTGTAATTAGTGTCTTGTGTGATTATATTTGATTAAATAACAACCTACATGAAGTTGAACCGTGCATATGCTAATGTGACCATGCATGCATATATGTTAAAATCGGAATCACAGTTTGTCTGTTAATAATAATAGTTATAATAATAATAATAATAATAATATCATTGTGGCAGTCTTTTCTGAATCTTGGACGTTTCGACCCCAAGACATTTCAACCCCACGCATTACTTGGACGTTTCGACCCCAAAGACATTTCACCCCCCAGGACATTTCAACCCCATGTAATGATATGTATTATGTATAAACGATACATGTTTTGTGAATATAAACATAATGTGTTGTATTGAATTTTAGCATTTAAGTGTTTGTAATCTATTGTTTCAGGTTTTTGTATATATCAACACAAAATATCAATTAAATATGTTTTATATACACTTTTTTTCCTCTTTCCAAATTTCCATAAATATACAAATATACAAGACAATGAAAAGTTTTAACATTTAGTAATAATTAACTTTAAAGCTACAGAGTCCCTATATCAATCGATTTCTTCTTTGTAGGCGTGTCTTTATTTGTAACTTCATGTTCACCAGCTCATGTCGAAATCGGGTATTTAAGCGAGCAAATATAGCGTAGGAAATCATTTACTTTATACACATCGACCAGAGCACATCGTACCTATACACTGGTAACAGTAATTTTACAGAAAAAAAAAGTTAGCTTCTTTCGGGGCTCGAACACACGACCTTCTGATTTCAAGTCCGGTGCTCTTTCCACTGAAATATAACGCTACTTGAGAAAATAGTATACTAACTGCTATTTATTATGAGGCAAAATAACTTAACATATTTGAACGCAACTAAAGATGGATCACTAAATATGAAGTCCATATTGTCGCAAGTGTAAATTAACATTGCCTAGTTTAATACTGTATGTTACTAATATGAAACTAATACTTCGCCTCAAATCAACCAAATCTCGACTTGTTATTTAGCGCTTGATGAGTTTGTATGCGCGCGCTTGTTATTACGTAATGCCTATTTAGTGTTAAAACTGCTACAGCATATCAATACATAGCAGTGGTCTAGTGGTTCAGCGTACGACTTTCAAAACTTACAAGTGCAAGACTGTGGTTCAAATCCCGTTCCGGGCAATTGTTTTTTTAATCACATATATTTTGGAGCCGTATATTTATCGATGTTACCTGTACGGAGGCTAAATAAAAATGTGAAATTTTACGCATCGATTTCTCCTTATATACCGACTTTTGGGGTGTTCGTCGATTTGAAACTACTTCACACGTGACTCATTTATCTTCATGAATTATTACCAGTTAAAATAGGGCGTGTACAGCTTTAAGAAAGAAAAAAAAGAGTAAAACTTGCACGCACACGCATACACACATAC
Organism: Cyrtodaria siliqua; assembly: GCA_037043455.1. Classification (NCBI taxonomy): domain Eukaryota; kingdom Metazoa; phylum Mollusca; class Bivalvia; order Adapedonta; family Hiatellidae; genus Cyrtodaria; species Cyrtodaria siliqua. The sequence goes on from JAWPHD010000216.1 coordinate 237,721, forward strand.
ACACGCGTAATAATATATATATAAAAACAAAAATATTCTATAACATGAAAAGGTAAGCATACATATATACACAGACCTTATTTCCTCTTTCCTGATTTCCATAAATATACAAATTTACAAGACAATAAAAAGTGTTACTTGTAATTGATTTGCACACACGCACGCACGCACGCACGCACATAACATAACCCTTGTAGTGCTGGAACCGAGTACAATGATCTACTGGGTGTCCATAATGGCAGCGTCATCCGCTGATAGGCCTGGCGACGGTAACGAGATCGAGTACAATGATCTACTGGGTGTATAAACTGCCAACGGACTTCGGGAAGTCCTCAGCTGTTAAGTCATGGTCATCATACTGGTCCCAGAGGTCCATGATGGCAGCATCCATCCTCTGATAGGCCTGGCGACGGTAACAGTTGGTACTGGATGGTGACGAGTTTCGCCTCCCTCAGTAGCAGCGGCAGGAGGACGTACAGCTGCAGCTGAGGTCTCCCAGCCTTGTAGTTGAGGCGACGGTGCCATCCTGAAATAATAATAAATAATAATTGATAATAGTAATATAAGATAATAATAGTAATTATTTGATGATGATGATGATTGTGGTGGTGGTGATGGTGACGATGATGCAGATTTAAACTTTAAAAATAAATCACCTGCAACTATAAACGCTTGTAATATTCGTATCATTAATTTCGACGTTATTCATATCTTGAAGAAAAATGTTAACATTCATCTTACCTTCTGTATCATTATTGGTGCGGATAGTCTGACGATAGACCAATCTTTCTTCGACCACAAGGAACTCTCCATCCACTGGTCCTCCACATACGGGAACAGTTCCATCATTGGCTGTGTGTTGCCCTCCGCCTTGTCTCGCAGCCGATCGAAGGCTCTTCTGATATGCTGCCCAGGTAGGACGGGAAGAGCAAGCAGCTTGCGAATTGAAGATGTGCCCCCTCTCGTTGTTCATAGGTCCGTTTCAGGCCCACCTCTCCCACCCGTCTAAGAAAGGCCTGGGCCCAGTTGAAGGAACATCCCTTCATGTTCAGCCCCGTGAACACTATCCTCAGAGCCTGCCACAACCCTGAAAAAATGTGATATAAACATTGCAACAATAATAATAGATTAATATTTAATTTGTGTAACGTAGAAAGTTCACGCAAGTTTAAATGGTCACTTTCCATAGCCAAGGTCATTGTTTATTTTTTCAATTTGTATTTTGTTTTAACCACTCAAAACTTTCAACTTATCCAATAAAAACATTGCAACAATAATAATAGATTAATAATTAATATTTATTTGCGTAACGTAGAAAGTTAACTTAGTGACTTTCCATAGTCAATTTCATTGTTCATTTTTCAATTATTATTTTGTTTTAACCACTAAATCTATCAACTTACCCGATTCGAAATCCATGACAAATCCGTCCACAAGCGGGCGTCCATGATTTCTACCAACTTCTCAAAGATCAGTAAATAAAATAACAGACAACAAACTTAAACATGTAAATAAAAGATCGCACATTAACACGTTTTTGCAGACAAATATTTCCCATACTTTATTTACACTGTACCGCACATGTTTACGTGCAACTGTTTATAGATAGCTAGCATTTTCAGTTATTAAGTTTATAATTTCCAAAATAAGCACTGGTCTGTTTTAGTATTTTAGTTCTTGTTTATTAACTTACGGCGACGTAGTCCTGCTTCCTGCGTTTTGACATCAGTACGAACATCAGTGGGACTTGCTTCTTGTTCTCGCCCTGTCGCAAGAAGGCGTGGATGCTGAACAGCTGTGTGAACGGCTTGTTGAACACCTTGAATGTACCATCCAAGTACCAGCCCTTAGCCTGCTGGAGCAGCCGGAGTTGATACCCCGTTGCGAACATGAGATGTCGCTCCTCTCCGACTCTCACGTCACCCACCAGGAAGTCCTCGTTGAGGTAGTCAAGTGTTAATCTGCAATGATAAATAAATAAAAAAAATAAAAATAAAAATATATATATATATAAACACACAACGCAACGCATAAAACGATAATGAAATTTATCACACAACAACAGAGGGCCACATGGAAAATGCCGCACATAATTACCTCAAAGTCTAGTGACTCCGGTTCCTCCGGTCGGATCTTCTGGCGCGACCGATTCGCAATCCTGACAGCGCTGACGGACGGGGCAGGTTGAAGTCAGTGTCACTAAAATGCTCGACCATGTTACTGTCCACAATCCAGCCAGATGGGGCCTGAACATCTCACAAGGCTTCTTGTCTGATCTGAAATTACAACGAGTTATTTGAAAAATATGCAGAATCTATGAGAATCTATTGATTAAGGTAAAACTTGTTATCCCTACACAGAATGTTTGCGATCATTGTATATCTCTATATTCCTATGGTATATGCCCTGTACATAATACTTACGTCTCTCTTGATGACAACTTGTTTCCGCATCAACGGGTCTGCTGGGTGGTAGTGCTGGGTAACACCTATGGAACAGACGTCTCCCTCTGCGTCACACTGATCAAGCCCTTCCGGCGGACACTACATCTCCACTGCACGTTGCTAGCAGTCTGTCTCTGTAAATACATTTTAACAGTATGCATGTAAAACTATTGATAATTTATTGGTATATTGTTTTCATATTTCATGTATTATAGCGCAATCATTTCATGGCCTATATTTTGTATAGCTCCGTATGTATTTACCTTTACACACCCGTCAGATGAGACCAACTTCTTATTGCGACGCACACTCCCCTCCTCCACCACCTCGAACGTTACTTCCTCATCTTCGAGGATGGTGGTGGTTAGCATCGACCTATCAACAGATCTGGAATTAAATTATCATTATACGGTCTATGTATCATATAAAAGTAAAATTAAATGCATGAAATACATATGTAATATTTAAAGCAAGAATACATTTCACGAGTTGCCTCAAATGAATTATGAGTTGGCAACTTTTAATTCTATGATCACATATATTATTTTTAGATTTTTTTTGGGGCAATAATGACCTTTAATACCTGTCTTGAACAACAGTCACGTCCGTAGGCCCATCGCGTGTGATATCGAAGGTTCCGTCATCAGATGTTGATTCATGGTGCACGCTGTCGCCGTATGTTGAATTCAGGTCTGATGTGATGCTGGTACCAGTACCAGTACTGTTGATCCCCGAGATGTTGATTGTGAAATCAACAAACGGCACCGAGTCCATCTCCTCATCTTCTGAGTCCATCTCATCATCTTCTGTAGCTTCAATTGGGGGTACGATTAAGCGCTACTGTTCATTGTCTTGATTGGATTATCACACGATCGATTGAAAGTTTGTTTTGTAATACAGATGTATATTCATCAGATATGAACGTAAGTATGAATGACGTAATGTAAAAAATGGTGTTGTTGTATAATATGTACGATGTATGCATTATTTTTTAATTTATTTATTTTTTATTCTTATTCGTTTATTGTATAAAGAATGAAAAATACTAAAGTGAAGTTTATATTAATTTTGTAAGCCCATTTCAAGTCAATAATTTATAGATACAAATATTACTTATAACAATTTTTATAAATACGAAGATAAAGTAGTATAATAGGAAGAACTTGAATAAGAAGGGAAAACATGAATACGAACAAGAATAAAAAGATGAACAAAAAGGAGAAAAGGGAGAAGATCGAAAACATATACTTTTAATTAGAACTAACCTGTATCACAGTTGCGATGGGTCCACAAACTACAAGAATCGCACTCAATTGCATGTTGTCTGGGCCTAACATCCTTCCCGCAAGAAACACACAACGTGGACATAGCAATTTAACAATTACACTTTAAAATCCGATACTATACTCAATTATAATTTAAATTGTAAAAGAGAATATTTCCACAACAGAAAATAACTTTATATTCGATGCAAAGTTAAGATAATGTGATTTGTAACTACTACTATAAGTTTTTATTTTTGCTCGCCCTATGGCACAAGGCCTTTTGGCGAGCGTTTCTAGGTAGATTATTTTATTTATTCATTACTTATAATTATTCTAAGGAGAATATTTTAACGTTATCATCTTTCAAGAAATGACAAGAACAAAGCAGACACTTTAATATACATTATGCCCAATGAAGATTACGGGGTTTACCAAAGTTTTTTGTTTTTGTTTTTAAATAATTTACATCAACAGCCAGGCCATCGAAAAATGGTACCAGCTCGGGGCATGGGTCAGGGGTGTGTGAACTATCAAAACAGTCTCGAGTAAGTTAAAAATGTCCTATTTATTTATGATTATTTACATTATCCATATTTTGTCTGATCATTCCTCCCTTGTTTAATTTACTGAAATGTTTAAAATATATTGCATACAAAAGGTTATAAAAAATGATAAAAATACGCAGTTCGGTTTGTCAGGCACCCGTCCTCAGCATCCGAATTATCTTAATACCGTCTAGAGACCTTCGTCTGAGGAAGGGTGTCTGTCCATACAGAGACACGTGGAGGCCACACTGGGGAGGGCAATGATCAAAGATATACATAGATATTATTTGATATAGTGGAACAGAAGCCTGCTCTAATAACGAATGACTGCCTATAGATAAAACTAAAATCTCCGACGCTTCTGATAAAACAAGTGGTAATAAGTATTAAAATGTGTATATACAACTAAGTTTTTGTCGGAGATATTAATGTGCGCAATGGGGTATTCTATGTTAAAGTGTACTGTAAACATATGTGACATCCACTCACTTTATCCCATATATTACAACATAAATATACAAATGGTTAGAGCAGGCTTTAGATCTATTGAGAGCATAAGTGGATTATTTCCCTCCAAAAATATTTCAATGAAAAGACAACATATATCTCATTACCTTATAGGTACATGAAGGAGGTATATCTCCTATTGAGGAGGTGAATAGTAAATATGGGTTATGATATGTCATGGGTAGTTTATACATTTTATACAATGTGGGGTATTCTGCAGGATATGTTAAAGATGGGTGTATTGAACAAGAGAAAACAAAATGCTGAAGTTGACTATACGCGTATACATGCTGAAAATAGATATGTCGTTGGTCTGTACCAGAAAGCCAGTACTACGACCGTCTAGGCTAGCCAAGAACAGTAACCTAAATTCGCATTCAAGTAACTCAGTCAATATAATTGAGAAAACTCCGTATTGATTACCAGATAGAAAGCTAGTTTAACGACCGTCTAACTAAATGACAAACAATTCAGACAGATTTACCCACTAAATATTGGGTATTAGTTCCATACTTGGGAGATGTGATAGATATGGAATATACACAATAATGTCAGTGTTTTCGAGCCCAGCAGACAAAACTTACAAGCTGATCCACTGGGCCGTCAAACAGTGCAGTTTTATTACATTACATATATGAGAGTATTTGATTGATCCTGGACCGTTGTGCCTGCGTTGTCATTAGACTCAAAAATCGCCCCAACGCGTCCACCGAATCAGTCCCATGTGTTACCTATATCAATTATTGAATTGTTTTCCACAGTAATATAAGTGGAGTGATCTTATTACCTTATATGCACATGAAGGAGGTATATCACCTATTGAGGAAGGCATTAATTGTTTGACGGATACAGGAATAAACGTCTGAGGGTCCAAATGCTACCTGTTTATCAATAAAATGAAGGTCCAATCCAGCTTTACAAGCTAGGTCGGCCTTTTCATTGCCGGAAATATTTACATGCGCTGGGCACCATTCTAAATTAATGGATAAACCCAGTATGTTGCAGTCATTAAGTAATGCTAATATTTCCGAAATTAGGTCCGGTCTAGATTTGCTTTTTCTATCTTTAATGGCGGTAAGACTGGAAAGGGAATCGGAGAAAATAACTGATTTAATAGGTTTATTTTTAAAAATCCATTTAATGGACTTAATTATTGCAATCAGCTCGGCAGTAAAAATGGATAGACCATCAGAGATTCGAATAATTTTGCTAATGTTTTGAGACGGGATTACAAAGGCAGATGCCACGCGTCCTGTGCCAGGGTCCTTTGACCCATCCGTAAAAATGTTTACATGATAGTTATACTTGTTATCAAAAGGTTCCATACAAGCTTGTTTTATAATGGGTTGATTGTCCTGTTTGTTAATAATATTTGAAAGAGAAGTATCAACTTTTGGTAAAGCTAGTGTCCACGGTGGCATGTCTCTAGTATTAAAATCTGCTATGGTGATCTTATTTAATTTATATTCCTCTGTCAAGTTTAGTGCTTCTGTACCGAAAGGTTTAGGCTTATTACGAAATTTATTTTTTATAGTATGTATTTATAATAATATCATTTACAGGATTTTGTGATATTTTTGTTTGGGTCCTGGCCCAGAACCGCAGCAAATACTCCTATCTATGTAAATGGAGTGGTAATACTCCCACCTCATGTTCTAATAAATGTTTAGGCGTGCTATTTAGCGCCCTTAGTGCTATCCTCAATGCCTTATTTTGAATAATATCCAGTTTCTGAAGTAGAGACGGAGCAGCACATGAATACACATGGGATCCATAATCAATTTTAGATCTAATGAGGGTTTTATATAAGACAATTAGTGTTTTTCTATCGGAACTGAAATCTGCTCCTTGCAGCATACGTAATAAATTAAGGTCTTTTTCACATTTGGCTATAAGATTATAAATATGTGCAGAGAAATTTAAACGACGATCCCAAATGAGGCCTAAAAATGAAACAGTTTTACAAAATACAATTTTGGTATCCCCTAGATATAGATCTACGGTATCACAAGAGGAATTACCAAACATAATGCCAACCGTTTTATTTGGCAATAACTTAAATCCCCATTTATTTGACCATTCCCAAATTAAATTAACCCTTTTTGTGGTTTTTTGTGAAGATAGTATAAGTTTTTCCCAGTAATCCGTGTACTGCTGTCGTCTGGCTAATTTCCATGCCAGGGTCTTTTAAAATATCAGGGAGACCATTAATTAACACATTGGAAAGAAGGGGGGAGATAATTGAACCTTGGGGCGTTCCTCTCGAACGTTTCTTCATTTGAAAACGAGTCGCCAACGTTGACTCCAATTTTACTATCCTTAAGGAAAGCCTGGATAAAATAAAAGCAATTTCCCCTTATTCCGAGGTCATATAATTTACAAAGGATGCCTATGTTCGTGGCAAGATCAAAAGCTGCCTGTAAATCGAGAAAGATAGCTAATACAGAATGGCCGATGTTTTTGGCAAAAATAATATCGTGTTGGAGTCTAGCCAATTGATCTTGAGTGCTTCGACCCTTTCTAAACCTAGACTGATATTTATTAATTAAATTCTTTGATTCTAGGAAGTGTTCAAGGCGGTTTTTGACCATGAATTCCAGTAGTTTACTAGGATGGGAAGTAAGACTTATAGGGCGATAGTATTTGGGGTCATTGATATCTTTATTAGGTTTAAATATTGGGATAAGGCAGGCCAGTCTCCAGGAAATGGGATAATTTTTGGAGGACCAAATATTGTTATAAAGGGAAAGCCAAATATGAAGCGTGGAGTCAGGCATGTGTTTGAATAAAACGTATGATATTTTATCAGGTCCCACGGCGGAGTTCTTTCTGCTGTTTATTGCTTCTTTCAATTCGAATAGAGAAAAAGGTATACTGAGTAAATGGTTTAATTCGTCATCATCTGCTTCAAGTATTTTAGCATTGAAATTATCTTCGAAGTTACTTTGGTATTCATTAGTAGTATGATTGAGATTTGTTTTACTAGAGACTTGGGAAAAATGTTTCGCCAATAAATTGGCTTTATCTTTATTAGTGGTGGCATATTGTTAGTTTGTCTTTAGTAAAGGGATGGCGGCAGAAAATGATTTACCTCTAATTATATTAATTTTATCCCAAAATGCTTTGGTATTATATTATTTCTTTATTAAAGTCTCATCATGGTTTACAATAAATACAAACATAAATAAAACATCGTAAACATTATAAGATAACCATGCCATTCTAATTAGAATTATAAGAGACTATAGTTATAAAACCATCAACATATTTTAAAAGTAGCTAATAACATCAAACTCAAACGATATTAGCATATCTATTACACATTAAGACTATGTTAATGATGCTAATCTATCTATAAAATATGTACTAAGAATGAGTATTGTAAGATTTGACAAAATAAACAAAGCACTATTGCGCATTAGTTAAAACAAAATTAAAAAATCATTTATCCCCTTTGATCAGATCAAAAAGGAACTGATTAGCATCCTTTTCATAGAAGAAAATAAAACAGAATCACGATATGATAAAAACAATTGACATTATTTACATATATAAAATTGACATTGTTTGGCATATTTAAGAAGGAAAAAAAGACTAGCGATACAAAAAGCTAGATCGACGTAGAAGAATTAAGAAGCACGATTTGGCACATACACGAATTAAGTCTGCATTTGTGAATAAATATACTAATTTTTGTTCATCTGTAGAGTTATTAAAATTGGGATTTAGGCTTATTGCTTTATCATATAAATTAGCTCTGATATCATTATATAAAGGACAAGTTATCATAACATGTAACTCATCTTTCACCTGAACATTACAAAACGGACAAACTCTTTCACTAATCTGAAGTCTTTCATATCTTCCAGTCTCTAGTCTAATTGGTGCTACGCCACAATGGAATCTAGAATAAGCCGACCTATGATTTCTTGGTAGTAGTAGTTTACAGTACCTTTCTGTTTCAAATGTAGTTTTAAATAACTTATAAGTACGTAATTTATTGCCACCAATATTACTACTATCACGTTCCGAGTTAATATTTACATTCCAGTTTATTATAAACTGATTTAAAGATGCACTCTTAACATCATCTAAAAAATTACGTTTAACAAAAGAGTTAATTACCCTCGGAACGTTATTAAACTTATGTTTGATTATTTTGTTTCATGGAACAAGTAGATATAAATTCCTCCCAATTGTTTTTCTTTGCTTGCGCTATAATTGTTTTTGATTCTTGTTCTGCTTCCTTAAACTTTTTTAAATTACCTTCGGATGGATCTTTTTTTAGTCTATTGAGCATATACTTCCGTTTATTAACTGCTTCTTTGCATGCAGAATTCCATCATGGGACTTTTCTTTCCTGGGCATATTGTTGTACATTGGGACACTTTGATGGACTATATTTAATATTGCATCAGTAATGTTATTATTAAAAGAATTAATGCCTTCAGAGACAAGATCTTCTGGTTTAATTTTTTGACATAAGATATCAAATAGGTCCCAATCAGCTTTGTTGTAGTTAAATTTGTCTTGATTATAGTATTCATGAGAGATTTTTTCAGATGACAACTGGATAGCAATAAAGATGGGGGAAATGGTCGGAACCCCAGTTGTCATTTAGCACGGACCAATGTGTTGTTAAAGACAGTGAAATTGAACATAAGGAAAGGTCGATGTTGGTAAGGCTGCCCGTACTTTTACATAAACGCGTAGGCAATCCGTCATTTAAAAGAAAAAAGTTGTTATCATCAATCCATGTTAATACATCTTTGCCTTTTGTATTTGATTGATCAGATCCCCATGCCTGATGGTGGGCATTAAAGTCGCCCGTAATTAATACATTTTGTGTTTGATGTTCCTGTATTTTATTTGTAATTTGTTTTAGTGAGCTTGTATCACAATTTCTGGAGTATATAAAAAAGACAATACAAAAGTGTAGTCTTAAAAAAATATTTTAAATAATTGAACTTCGATAGTAGTATCCTTATATTTATCAAGTGGATTGGCAATATCTATAACTTCATAACTGATGTAATTTTTGAAATATACGGCCAGCCCCCCACAAGTGTTATCCTTTTTATCAAAATGTTTCAGTTCATGCCTGAATCCAGGAATAGCTTTAATATTTTTTGGCTAAATTTTGTTTCATGTATACAGAGTATATCCACTTCGTGATTAAGATCTAAACATATTTTGATTTCGGCGTGTTTTATATGTGTTAGCCTACCCCGCATTAAAGGAAATTATGTTAACGTGATTTGTAACAGAATATTACTACATTATATACCAAAAGTTTGAATGCAATTAAATATCATCTTATCGCAGTTTTTTGGTTGAACGTTTGGTGTTTGCTATCTATTGGACCTTTGAACTCAAGAACGTGCTAAGAAAACGCGCTAATCAAAGAAGTTTCACCGCATTTTTTAACACTTAATGTCAAATCATTGAATGTTTGTTTATCAATTATCACAAATCAATCAAATAATCGACATTTAAGCTGATAATTAAATCTTCTCGAAGTTTTCATTAATTATGTGCAATTAATTTGTTAATGTTTGATTGGATATTTGAACTGCAGAGACATGCTCAGAAAACACGCTAACCTAAGAAGTTTCGCCGCATTCTTTTAACACTTAATGTCGAATCATTAAATGTGTGTTTATCAATTACCACACAATCAATCAAGTAATATACTTAAAAAGTATCATACAAAGGGGATATGGCATGGATTATATGGTAGAATACACAAATCAATTATTTTCTTTACTTCAAATTTTTATTGTAAACTGTATAAATGGTATTACAAAATACAATAATACATTCAAATAAAATAACATTATTATTTGGGGTCGAAAAGTCCAAGAGCTTGGGGTTGAAACGTCCTGGGGTTGAATTGCATGGGGTCGAAATGTCTTGGGGTTGATACGTCCTGATCCCGTCTTTTCTCAGGCTACATCTTTGAAGATTTGTGTATTTGTCTCCATAGAAAATAATCCAAAAACGATCTATATTTGATATACATGTATATGTTTTCTTAAATTTGACCACGGTTAAAGATTTAGTGTTTATGTATCTTATCTTATTCTCAGCTTTTTATAAAATAATAAAAGTGGCGTGCGCATCCTATCTTATGCTGCAATGATTTTGAACGTCTGCTTTCATAAAATGTGTACTTAATTCGATGGTCTAAAATTATAACGTCATAAGTGAAAAATCTTAGTTTTCGGGAAAGTGAAAAAAACGGATTGACAGTATCAACTGTATGGATTCTCGGAACAATCTCATATGACATAAGCTGTAGTTTGCTTTCTCATAAAATAATGTACTTGTTATTTCAAAAAAAAAAATTGACTTTGCAATCTGAGCAATTGCACTTACGACCTTATGTTATTAACTAATCGGAAAGGAATATTTTCATCAAAAAGTTGTATCTGGCATTTACACTGTAAGTGTCTTATAAAAATCTGCTTGTTCATTCTACACTGTTGATCGAAATGTAGAATGCATATGGGAGCATGCATTTGATGGCAGCATTAGAATATATCTATTAGAAAATGTTCTATTTGTTAAATTTAAATCTCATGGATATAAAAACCATGATCGTATTATTAATTTAATTAAATAGTAATGGTAACGTAACATACAAACATAGATCTACATAGTTTACTTGTGTATCCGTGATACAAATAGAGACAAGAATTATGTTTCAAATTAATTGTTGTAACAATTATAGCATTTAATAACAGAGACCTGGGAGTTGTATTCACTAATGAAAAGAAAACTAAACAACCACGAACACACATTAACAAATAGTCCTATACCCTCTGTAGTCTATAACATTACATTGTATGTCACGTACCCTTTATCTGCTTCCATATCAGGTCCCCATATCCTATGTATTCGTACATACTATGTTCCCATATCCTATATATATTGACATATTATGTCCCCACAATCTATGTATCTTACATTGTATTTCCCCGTACCCTCTGTTTCACTGCATATTATGTCCCCATACCCTATATGTCTTTACATATTATGTTCCCATATCCTATATATCCTTACATAGTATATCCCATATCCTCTATATTCTGACATTGTATGTCCCCGTACCCTCTATATCCTTACATATTATGTCCCCATACCATATACTAGTATTCTTACATATTATGTCCCCCTAACCTATATATCCTTAAATATTATGTCCCCATACCCTATATATCTTTAAATAGTATGTCCCAATACCCAATACATTCCTACATATTACGTCACCATACCCTATATTATATCCTTACATAGTATATCCCCATACCCTCCATATCTTTACATATTATGTCCCCATACCCTAATCGTCGAAACTCACGTTTGATTGATTACGTTATACTCCATTCGTGATGTTGGGGAGTAACGGAACAAATCACACGGGGGTATCCGACGATGCCATACCATATATATCCTTACATATTATGTACCATACCCTCTATATCATTACATATTATGTCACCATACCCTCTATATCATTATGTTCCCATACAGGCCCGTAGCTACGCGTAGGCCCTGTAGGCACAGGCCTGCATACAATTGAACGATTTAACATTTTGAAACGAATGAGAATACAATAAAATATGAGAGGATGGTGCGTCTGGGGAGTGCATACCGTATGCAAAATTTAAAATATGATAGCACTGCAGTCCTATAATAACTAATAACGATCACATCTGTAACAACAGTGTGTCGGCAAAACTAATACATGTTTGTTTGGAATTTTACATATCCATACCATACATAATTCGAAAAGCATGTGCTCTTTTTGAAGATATGTGCGCCCGCCCGCCATCCCCCCCCGCCACCCCCCCCCCCCCCGCCACCCCCACCCCACCCCCCTCAAACCTTAAGTCATGGGTGAAAGAGATTGTATTACCCTCAGAATAATCACATCGGTTAAATATCCACAAAAGCAAACCACATGCCACTTCAAAGAGATTATATCATATCATAAATTATTTTCAGTTCCCAAAATAATGAATGTGACTAAAATAGTTGGCAAGTAGTTTGTTGAAGACCAGAATACGACCAACGTCCCTCTTGTGTTAGGCAACTGCGTGGAGACAACAGTCAGAACTCGAATTGACTCTACTGAGTTATGTGGGTGAGAAACTCTGTATGTACGTTGTGCATTCCATATCTCGATGCACACTTGAATGTTCTTTCGTTATAGTAACACAGATGACATTTTGTCTTTGTTGGTGCATCGTCAAACGCACTTCATAAACGCAAAGAGGTGCGCGAGTACACACCCACACCACACCCACTTTTATTTATACATCAAAATATTTTAAATATCAAGGACGTCATACAAACATGTTTGGCATAGATAATTACACGTCAATCAAACAATAATTGAAGTAATACTAATTTGTTTGACACATGTTTTTTAAGAAACATATTGTGTGCGGTTTTAAACGATATCCTATAGCAATTATACCATAAGTAAAAGTAATTCATATTTACTGCATTTCAGGTAAATAAACGTGTCTTGATTTTGGTGGTGTTGGTACTTTTAATGGTATATGGACAAAAGCACCCCCGGATAAAAGCCCCCCTACTCATTTTTGTATAGGTGGACAAAAGCCACCTCATGTTTTTTACAAGGTCGACAACCCCTCCCACCCCCCACTGAACTTTTTACAAGGTGGACATACACCCCCCCCCCCCCCCTCCCCCTTCTGAATTTTTGCAAGGATAGACAAAAAAAACTGTACGAAATCCCCCTCAGATATGTCTTTTGCAAAATGTTAAAAAACAACAAATATTCTAGCATTGTTTTTAAGGTTAACAGTTTATTCATGACAGTTAGGGACAACTCTTAGTAAACAAGCAGTATTTTCAACATTTTATTAAAGATGTCCAGATAAGTAAAACAGCAAAACAATATACATATGCAGCACAATATAACATGTAATATGTATTTACAGTTACCTTAAAACTAATTAAATCAATACAAAAGAATAATCAAAATGAAAAACCACCTAATTCACAGGTAATTCCCAGTTTGTAAGTATTCAGATTTTTAAAAAAAAGTGTGACCTTTAATTTGATAATTAGAGATAATTGATTTAAATTAGTCATACATCATCAAAAAACTCATTATCAAACAAATATTTACATTTTCTGTTGATATGCTTAAATGTTATAGCACATAATATATTTTCATATAAAAACATCATGTAATAATTAGCACATTAAATCTAATATAATCATTTTCATTTATAATACACAGTTGATTTTCACTGCGTTACTGTCATACTAGCACACTTGAACAGTTTAAGTTGAGTCTGATATACTGTCCCATGGTGTACAGGAACTCTGCGAGTGACTTCTGTTCACTGACAAACTGCTGGCACAGGGTCTTCAGGCATTTCTGATGCACCACGGTGTTCTTCCTCCTCTGCTTTGGTGCTGGTTGTCCCTGCTGATTGTTGTAGACCTCTGTCTCGACGAGCGCGGCGTCCTTCTTCAAACACTCTATCACAGTCCACAGTGACGGGTTGTTATGTTCAACTAGATGTTTGAACCCGTTGTTCCACGACTCACAAATGTTGTTGGTGCGGTGCTGGTCTGTCATCGTCGCTTCGTGGACATTCAATGTTTGAGGTGCAAATCTTGAAGCCGTTCGTCGGAATCGCATGGTGCCTTCTTCACTCATCACTGCACGATACTGTCCAGACACATAGGTACAGTCGAAGTACTCGACCAGGCCGCCGAGGTTCTCCGGTGCTGTCTCCTTCAGGGGAATTATAATAAATAACATTTTGCAAAAGACATATCTGAGGGCGATTTCGTACTGGGGGGTGGGGTGTCCAACCTTGCAAAAATATCAGGGGTGCTATGTCCACCTTGTAAAATGTTCAGTTTTTTTTTCACTTTTAATAGGTATTTCACCAGTATGTAATTTTTATCAAACAGATTATTTGTTGTGTATGACACTAAAACAAAATGTATCTATTAAAATATTTTGCTTAAAAGTTCCATTTTTCGAGAAATATAGGGAATACAATAATTTCTATAGCCGGATAACATCCTATGATGGTATTCTCTTTTTGATATTTGGAATCGTGCACACTTTTGATTATCGATAAGCACAATAATCGCCGTTCGTGTAAGCCATCGGATACAGCATACTTTCACTTTCGGTGCTCAAACGATGACCTGGCCTGCATATTCAATTTAACATAGCTAAGACCGTGCCACATACCCTATACTTATATTATATACACATACCCTCTATATCCTTACACACCATGTCCTCGCAGCCTATATATCATTACATTGTATGTTTCCTTAACTTCTATATCCGTTCTGCTTCATATTATGTCCCCATACCCTCAATATACTTACATATTTATATCCCCATGCCCAATATATCCTTACATAGCATGTTCCCGTACCCATATATGCTTACGTTCCTATATACCCTATATATTTCATCTCCATACCCTATAAATCCTCCAATGTTATGTCCCGTACTATCTATATCCGTTCTTATAATGTCCCATAGCCTCCATATACTTACATATTATATCCCTATACCTTTATATCCTTAAATATAATTACGTGGTATGTCCCCGAACCCTCTATATCCTTATGTTCCAATATACCCTATATATTATATCCCCATACCCATTATATCCTCGGATGGTATGTCCCGTGTCTCTATATCCGTTCATATTATGTCCATATAACCTGAATATTCTTACATATTATATCCTCATACTCTTTATATCCTTACATTGTATGTCCACATACCCTCTATATCCTTACATTATTGTGTCCCCATATCCTATATATCCTTACATATTATGCATACCCTCAATAACATGCATATTATATTCCCATACCCTATATATCCTTCATAATATTTTACGAACTCTCTATATATTTACGTAATATTATATCCCCATATATATCCTTATATAATGTGTCAACGCACTATCTATATACTTATTATAATATATGTTATCTCCATACCCTATACATCCTTACATATCATATCCCCATACACTATATAACCTTATATAATATGTCCCATTCCCTCTATATCCTTACATATGTCTCTATATACTTATATATTATAACCCTATGATACCCTTTACATCCTTACATAATATGTCCCCGTACTCTCTAAGTGCTTTCGTAATATGCCTACGTATATACTACATATTGTGTCACCAAATCCTCTATTTATTTACATATTATATATACATACTCTATATATCTTTGAATATACAATATTCCCCCGTACCATTTATATGTCCCCGTACCTTCTATATCTTTACAGAAACACTCAATTAAATCGGTTTGTATGTTCAGCGGTGTAAGGTTTTATCTTCGTATGAACAATCTTTCATTGTGCAGCCTATCAAACTCTCTTTTCAAACGCCTTGTTAGTGAGTAGTAGTTTTTATTTATCCTCGCCCTATGGCACTAGGCCTTTTGGCGAGCTTTTCATCAGACGATTACAGTTGAGTGGATCTGGGAGTGGGGGCGTCGTCCAAAGTGGTTTACTGTAGAACAGCAGCAGTAGATGGTTAGCGAAGAAATCCAACGTAGATAGCCAGAAGTTGATTTTGATGAAAGTTGAAGATTAAGTCCAAGAAGATTGTAGATTCACTTGAAGATTTTGGCCAATTGGATTGCCTGCATAATTGCGACTAGGTTAATCCGATTGCCGGCTCGAAATCGTTTGGGCCAATCAGGAGGCAGGATATTTGAGGCGCCAAATGTGTCGCAAGTCGGTCGATCCGGCTGCATGAGCTGCCCGTGTTCTGTGGGTGAGGACTCCTCTATTTCACTCGCTGATCCTGAAGCCGTTATGCAATACAGGATCAGTGAGTATCCCGCAGGGTTTCTCCAACGTCGGCATCCATGGTGGGTTAGGGTGAGTCTTCGTTGTGATCCATCGTAGGTGCCTCATGTCATCATATGCGGGGACTCGCAGTGACATGCGGTATCTCGCTGGTACAACGTACAATTTCCAGTAGAAGGTTAATCGTCCATCTTTAGGGCCACGTTAAATGCAGGTTAAAAACATATGTACAACATGTTGAGGTGATATCCATACGCGCTGTACAGTGTGGGGTGGATGATCCAAGACAGCGGCACGCCTTGCGGAGTCACTCTGTCCCTGAGGGACGCAAGACGTCCTGCCTGTTCGATGGTCTGAACTGGAAAGCCTTGTTAGCTGATCATAACACAATATATAGTTTTTGTGGGTCATTTTCAAGAAAATGGAGAGATAGCCTTCCGTGGCAATTTTCTCTTTTCAGCTAGTTTACACTATGTTTTTTTCTTGTTTGATTTATATAAGCATATATAATTTACAAATTCGAAGAAAAAATAACAATAACGGTGCAGAAATTGACTGAATATGTCAAATCTACAGATTGTCCGTTGTCCACGATGGTGGTACACATTGTGGGCATTAATATTTTATAAAAGAAGGTGGTATTTTGTTGGAGTTTGTTTCAGGTTTACACGATTAATGTGTTCAGTTTACATGTATATAATAAAATAACTGCCATCTGTAATTCTTTCATGAAAAGTTGCCATACTGGTCCGCGGATTTGTGTCCGTGATGTTACTTTTATATGAACAATGAAATACGAGTAATCTCCCTTAAGTTATTCTGGCAAATAACGAATCCTCCTACAGTTTTAACTTCCATCGTAAAGATGACGGATACATTTTTATTTTTTTTGATGTACGTGCAAAAGCTTAAGTATTGTCTTGACGTATTCCTTTGTCATGTCTTCGAAGTCGCCAGTATTTCAGATAAATGCAATCTGATATTAAAAAGCATAATACTGTACAAACAATTTTCTTGTAAAGTTAATGTCGTCTGCCAAAATAATCAATGTCAAGGGGAGCATTTTTATTTTTGGTCATTTCTTAGAAAATGTCATTGATGTTTCTGTCTTTGGTGTTACGAAAAATATAATTGTAGTTACTGGATCAAATTAATTTTACAGATGCATTACGCAATTATCTGATAAAAATGCATTCTAATTATGAATGTCAAACTAGTATAGCTTGTAAAGAGAGTTGGAATACGTATCAATACAGTATTGAATTAAAACAAAAAGTAACAGCACAGACACATGAGGTAACATCAATGACAACCAGTGTGTAACATCAATGACACTTGTTTGAACATATGCATATATAGTTGTGTTTGAGTAATGATGTTTAAGATGTAACATGCCGTCAAAATGTATCAAATGTATCGTGCACTATCTCTAACGAATATAACTGAGTGTATGCTCTTAAAAGTCAAATTCGCAGTAACATCATAAACACAAGCAGCAACATTAAAGACAATTGTATTATAGCACAAAACACGGGTTTTCATGTTAAATGTTTTGTTCTTTTTGTTTTTAAACAATATGTGAACGTGGTATAAGCTTCCCAAAATAACGCCATAATACAACTAGTCATAACTTTGATGCAAAACTGATAAAAACTCTGGAGTCGTATTTGGTGTAACAAAATATGTCATTGATGTTACCCACTTTTACAATAACACCAAGTCAACGATTTGAAAATAGTAAAAAAAAAAAAATATTAAAAGGGATGTGCATTACAACATGTTGCCATTAATCGTATACAGTCATAACTGTGATGCAAAACTGATAATAAGTCTGGAATTGTCTTTGATGTTACAAATTGTGTCGTTGATGTTACACGAGTTTACGATTTGAAAATTCCATATGGTTTGACGTTTGTATAAAAAAAGATGTGCCAATGTTACATTCATTCCAAAATGACGCCACTATACGTCTACCGTGATAACTGTGACGTACAAGTGATAACATTCCTAATAATAATAATAATAATAACAATAATAATAATAATAATAATAAATAATAATAAATGCTTTATTTAATGATGGTAACTGAATCAATTTACAACAATTGTTCTCCCTTGAGGCCATCAAATGAAGAAACATGTAACACACAAACATGGTTATATACATACAATATTATATAATTCTGAAGAGTTTCCTGTTGTAAAATCAAATAAATCTTGTAAAGTTATTTTAAAGTGCTTAACCAAATGCAAGCAAATCAAAATTAACTAGTATTACCTAAAAGATAGGAATAATATTTCTTTTTAAATTCTTTGATATGTTTGGCTTGTCGCATTGGAGGTGCGATCGAGTTCCATATGACAGCACCTGAATAACGAATACTTTGTTTGTATATACTTAGCCTATGTTTCGGGACGATTAGATCACCATTTGAACAAGTACTTAATTTATAAGAGGAATGAACCTTTTGAAACAAAGATGTAAGATAGTCTGGAGCAAGATTATTGACGCATTTGTAAACCTGCACTGCTTTATGTATTCGATCATGGACATTTAACCATTTAAGCTCTTTAATTAAGGGTTTTTGAAGATGCATCATATGGCTTATTGAGGATGATCCGAGCATCATTGACAAACATGTAAAATAGAAGTGGTCCAAGTATTCACCCTTGTGGTACCCCTGTTTTTATAAGATTAGGCTTTGAAAGCTCTGTCGAAATTTGTATATTCTGGTATCGATTTGTAAGGTACAAGTTGAACCATTTTAAAGTGCATTTATCAAAATTATAACTTTTGAGTTTTGACAACAAAAGTTCATGGTTAACTAGATCAAATGCCTTTTTGAAATCAACAAAAACAAGTTCAGTGACATGTCCATTATTCAATTCTTGCAGTAGCGTATCTGTTAGCTTTGTTAATGCTGTATGGCAAGAATGAGATTTTCTAAAGCCTGACTGTCCCCTATAAATTAGACCATACATTTCCAGATACTCAATACACTGGTTGGCTATATGTCTTTCTAGTATTTTTGATAATGTGGGTAAAATAGAAATTGGCCTGTAATTACCGGGATCATCAGCATCACCTGATTTATATATAGGAACTACTCTTGTTGTTTTTTTCTGGGAATACACATGTCATAATACTAATGTTTATAATGTGACATATCGATTGTGCAGGAATTGGCGCCGCCGTTTTTAAAATGTGAGGGCCTATGCCAACTAGACCAGTTGACTTTATAGAATCAAGCTGATTTATGTATTTTAGAACTTCATCCATGGTTTTGTTTCTAATAGAAAATTCCTTGTTATTTGACATTTTTTGTCGAACAAAATCCCTTAGTTTTTCTAGATTAAGACTTTCATTAGAATCAGAAATATTATTTGAAAGATTTGTGAAAAAAATCATTAAACTCATCAGCAATATCTTTCTTAGATGTGACATACCTATTACCAATTTTTACTTTGTTTGGGTGTTTTGACTTAGTTTTCCCTGATTTAAGTTCATTTATATGCCTCCACATGGTCCCAGAGTTTTTGTTATCTTCTATGGCTTTGGTCTAGTAATCCTCTTTAGCTTGATCAATGAGAATATTTGTTTTATTTCTCCAATGTTTATTCTGGACAAAATCTTTTGTCTTATGATAGCAATCTCTTTTATTCCTTGATTCTTTTATTTCAGTAGTCAACCAACTTGGAAGTGTGTTGCTTTTTATTCGTTTATTTTTTATAGGTGCATCTTTATCTAATACATTAAGAATAGCATCATTACACGAGCTTATGGCAGAGTTTACATCTGTCGTACTTTCTATATTGATAAGATCAAGCGTTTCATTTAAACTATTATTGAAATGCATTGTATCAAATTTCCTAAAATCTCTGTAAGTTATTTCTGTATGTGTATTACCTGATTTAATAAAGGGTGCATGTCTTGTTGCGCAGACATCGTAGTGGTCACTTGCACTATATATTGGAACATTTGTTTCACATATATTATGTGTTTTTTTTTAGTAAATATGGTCTATAAGGGTAGAAGACTATCCTGGATGTGGTCATTGGTATTTCAAAATATGTCCTTGATGTTATCGCAGTGTATGTGCTGTTACCGCTACTTATTTGTGATATAGTGGTACAATTGATATTGTCATATATTTTAGTTTGCCATTTCAATTTAAATTTGTATGGTTTGAGCTAATTCAAATAGTATTTAGAGCAAGATAATGCTTAATCTTTTTATTTTGTTTAAGTTATTTAAAATTGTTATGGAAAAAAAAAATTGACGCAATTTGACAATGATAAAGAGACAACTATGCCAATATTTAGTTTTGATGTAAAAACAGTAATATATGAGTCACATTAGTGTGATATTTTACTTGATACTTTAATTTACGGCTAATCAGTTTAGTTAAGACAGTATCATAATACAATTGCTACAGCTCAGTGGTATGCAATGCGTTTCGATTACTTTTATTACTCAACTTTGATGGACTATGCAAGTATCACGTTCTGTAAAACAAGAATCCAAAGAGGGTCTGTATCGCTTTACTGGCTGTATGGATTCTGTGTTTGGGGTTGGGGGGTGGGGGAATGTTCCCTTTGCACAGGTGGACAAAACCCGTTTTATAAATGTTGTCCCTGTCAATGTAACTGTAACAAAGGTAAAGGTAACAACCGCCACTAAAGGTAACAATGTCAACGCTAAAGGTAACAACATCCGCTAAATGTAACAACGTTAACGCTAAAGGTAACAACTTGTTATGTCAACGGTAAAGGTAAAACTGTCTACGCTAAAGGTAACACTATCGTTTCTACATCTACAGTTTCAATGAAAAAATAGTAAATAGGTTCTTGTTTGTTACTGACGCACTTGATTCGCTTCCAACCGTCATCCGCGCCATTAAGAGTGATTTGTATAAGATATTAAGCGTATGTTTTTCTTTGAAGGTAATATATTTACTTATTATATAGGTTTTAACAAAAAAGCGGTTATATTCTTATCTTTCGGTGTAAGGGGTACGGAATAATATAGCAAACACAATTTGTAAAAAGATCATGTGTGAGGAGAAAAAAAAAGTTATAAAATGTTATCGTAAAGACTTGACTCAGTACTATCTCATCTTAGAAACAGTTTATTGACATGTTAACGGATATGAAAGGGAAAACACCTCACTTTTACTTTGGAATACTTTCAGCATACCAAACACGAAACTTGGCATGCGTCTTTACACAAACCGTATCAGTTGTTTAAAGAATATACGAATGGCATTGATGGAATTTCGAAGCTGCATTTAAATACATAAATACAATTAATGGGTTTGGGTTGTGGTAAATATTTGGAAATTAGATTTGTTCTTCGTTGCAGTACCAGCTATTTTAATGAATTAATTATGCATTGATCACAGCAGTTAGGAATGTTGTCAAACCAATGTATTGTTAACTCTGTGAGAAAAACACGTATGGTATTTATAACCGGATGTTTTGTTTTTACAATCATCCAACATCACGTTGATTGATTTCTAAATGTAGGGCCTATACCTTATGGGCCATGCACGATGTTTTTCAATGATGTAACAAACATAAAGTGTATCCCTCCATATGATAAAATCAGAAATTTGAATTTAAATACAATAGCTTTGTCACAGATATTGCGCTATAATGCATTTATTTTACATTATTTGAACGGCCACTAATTGCTTTTACATGGAATACCTAGAACCGTATTAATCCATGCTCAATGGATAAACTTAAGCCCAAAACTTAAATTGATTGACTAGCCGTCATTTCTTAAACAGGCAACGTGGCGGGATGTGTTTCACACATGGATCCAATATAAATGCAGCAGAGACGTAGCTTTTTTGGTATATGCCCACATTTCGTAGGAATTAAGGTTCGTTCTGGCTTGATTTAAACTGCGACACGCGCGTCAACGCCTGAATCTGGACATTTTCTAGTTCATCGATTAACCATAAGTACCTAATTAGTCATCTGACATGCCTGTCAACCATTGGGGTTACTTTGTGGTAGAGCGACCGTCTCTCTGTCCTGACATGCCATTCAACAACGGGGGTAACTTTGTGGTAGAGCGACCGTCTCTCTGTCCTGACATGCCTGTCAACAACTGGGGTAACTTTGTGGTAGAGCGACCGTCTCTCTGTCCTGACATGCCTGTCAACAACTGGGGTAACTGTGTGGTAGAGCGACCGTCTCTCTGTCCTGACATGCCATTCAACAACTGGGGTAACTTTGTGGGAGAGCGACCGTCTCTCTGTCCTGACATGCCTGTCAACAACTGGGGTAACTTTGTGGTAGAGCGACCGTCTCTCTGTCCTGACATGCCTGTCAACAACTGGGGTAACTTTGTAGTAGAGCGTCCGTCTCTCTGTCCTGACATGCCATTCAACAACTGGGGTAACTTTGTGGTAGAGCGACCGTCTCTCTGTCCTGACATGCCATTCAACAACTGGGGTAACTTTGTGGTAGAGCGACCGTCTCTCTGTCCTGACATGCCTGTCAACAACTGGGGTAACTTTGTGGTAGAGCGACCGTCTCTCTGTCCTGACATGCCTGTCAACAACTGGGGTAACTTTGTGGTAGAGCGTCCGTCTCTCTGTCCTTACATGCCATTCAACAACTGGGGTAACTTTGTGGTAGAGCGTCCGTCTCTCTGTCCTGACATGCCTGTCAACAACTGAAGTAACTTTGTGGTAGAGCGACCGTCTCTCTGTCCTGACATGCCTGTCAACAACTGGGGCAACTTTGTGGTAGAGCGTCCGTCTCTCTGTCCTGACATGCCTGTCAACAATTGGGGCAACTTTGTGGTAGAGCGTCCGTCTCTCTGTCCTGACATGCCTGTCAACAACTGGGGTAACTTTGTGGTAGAGCGACCGTCTCTCTGTCCTGACATGCCTGTCAACAACTGGGGTAACTTTGTGGTAGAGCGACCGTCTCTCTGTCCTGACATGCCTGTCAACAACTGGGGTAACTTTGTGGTAGAGCGACCGTCTCTCTGTCCTGACATGCCTGTCAACAACTGGGGTAACTTTGTGGTAGAGCGTCCGTCTCTCTGTCCTGACATGCCTGTCAACAACAGGGGTAACTTTGTGGTAGAGCGACCGTCTCTCTGTCCTGACATGCCTGTCAACAACTGGGGTAACTTTGTGGTAGAGCGTCCGTCTCTCTGTCCTAACATGCCTATCAACCACTGGGGCCTTTGTGGTAGAGCGTCAGTCTCTCTGTCCTGACATGCCTGTCAACAACTGGGGCCTTTGTGGTAGAGCGTCCGTCTCTCTGTCCTGACATGCCTGTCAACAACTGGGGTAACTTTGTGGTAGAGCGACCGTCTCTCTGTCCTGACATGCCTGTCAACAACTGGGGCCTTTGTGGAAGAGCGTCCGTCTCTCTGTCCTGACATGCCTGTCAACAACTGGGGTAACTTTGTGGTAGAGCGTCCGTCTCTCTGTCCTGACATGCCTGTCAACAACTGGGGTAACTTTGTGGTAGAGCGTCCGTCTCTCTGTCCTGACATGCCTGTCAACAACTGGGGTAACTTTGTGGTAGAGCGTCCGTCTCTCTGTCCTGACATGCCTGTCAACCACTGGGGCCTTTGTGGTAGAGCGTCCGTCTCTCTGTCCTGACATGCCTGTCAACCACTGGGGCCTTTGTGGTAGAGCGTCCGTCTCTCTGTCCTGACATGCCTGTCAACAACTGGGGTAACTTTGTGGTAGAGCGACCGTCTCTCTGTCCTGACATGCCTGTCAACAACTGGGGCCTTTGTGGTAGAGCGACCGTCTCTCTGTCCTGACATGCCATTCAACAACTGGGGTACCTTTGTGGGAGAGCGACCGTCTCTCTGTCCTGACATGCCTGTCAACAACTGGGGTAACTTTGTGGTAGAGCGACCGTCTCTCTGTCCTGACATGCCTGTCAACAACTGGGGTAACTTTGTGGTAGAGCGTCCGTCTCTCTGTCCTGACATGCCTGTCAAACATTGGGGCCTTTGTGGTAGAACGTCCGTCTCTCTGTCCTGACATGCCTGTCAACAAATGGGGCCTTCTCTGTCCTGACATGCCTGTCAACAACTGGGGTAACTTTGTGGTAGAGCGACCGTCTCTCTGTCCTGACATGCCTGTCAACAACTGGGGTAACTGTGTGGTAGAGCGACCGTCTCTCTGTCCTGACATGCCATTCAACAACTGGGGTAACTTTGTGGGAGAGCGACCGTCTCTCTGTCCTGACATGCCTGTCAACAACTGGGGTAACTTTGTGGTAGAGCGACCGTCTCTCTGTCCTGACATGCCTGTCAACAACTGGGGTAACTTTGTAGTAGAGCGTCCGTCTCTCTGTCCTGACATGCCATTCAACAACTGGGGTAACTTTGTGGTAGAGCGACCGTCTCTCTGTCCTGACATGCCATTCAACAACTGGGGTAACTTTGTGGTAGAGCGACCGTCTCTCTGTCCTGACATGCCTGTCAACAACTGGGGTAACTTTGTGGTAGAGCGACCGTCTCTCTGTCCTGACATGCCTGTCAACAACTGGGGTAACTTTGTGGTAGAGCGTCCGTCTCTCTGTCCTTACATGCCATTCAACAACTGGGGTAACTTTGTGGTAGAGCGTCCGTCTCTCTGTCCTGACATGCCTGTCAACAACTGAAGTAACTTTGTGGTAGAGCGACCGTCTCTCTGTCCTGACATGCCTGTCAACAACTGGGGCAACTTTGTGGTAGAGCGTCCGTCTCTCTGTCCTGACATGCCTGTCAACAATTGGGGCAACTTTGTGGTAGAGCGTCCGTCTCTCTGTCCTGACATGCCTGTCAACAACTGGGGTAACTTTGTGGTAGAGCGTCCGTCTCTCTGTCCTGACATGCCTGTCAACAACTTGGGTAACTTTGTGGTAGAGCGTCCGTCTCTCTGTCCTGACATGCCTGTCAACAACTGGGGTAACTTTGTGGTAGAGCGTCCGTCTCTCTGTCCTGACATGCCTGTCAACCACTGGGGCCTTTGTGGTAGAGCATCCGTCTCTCTGTCCTGACATGCCTGTCAACCACTGGGGCCTTTGTGGTAGAGCGTCCGTCTCTCTGTCCTGACATGCCTGTCAACAACTGGGGCTTTTGTGGTAGAGCGTCCGTCTCTCTGTCCTGACATGCCTGTCAACAACTGGGGTAACTTTGTGGTAGAGCGTCCGTCTCTCTGTCCTGACATGCCTGTCAACAACTGGGGTAACTTTGTGGTAGAGCGTCCGTCTCTCTGTCCTGACATGCCTGTCAACCACTGGGGCCTTTGTGGTAGAGCGTCCGTCTCTCTGTCCTGATATGCCTGTCAACAACTGGGGTAACTTTGTGGTAGAGCGTCCGTCTGTCTGTCCTGACATGCCTGTCAACAACTGGGGTAACTTTGTGGTAGAGCGTCCGTCTCTCTGGCCTGACATGCCTGTCAACCACTGGGGCCTTTGTGGTAGAGCGTCCGTCTCTCTGTCCTGACATGCCTGTCAACAACTGGGGTAACTTTATGGTAGAGCGTCCGTCTCTCTGTCCTGACATGCCTGTCAACAACTGGGGTAACTTTGTGGTAGAGCGTCCGTCTCTCTGTCCTGACATGCCTGTCAACCACTGGGGTAACTTTGTGGTAGAGCGTCCGTCTCTCTGTCCTGACATGCCTGTCAACAACTGGGGTAACTTTATGGTAGAGCGTCCGTCTCTCTGTCCTGACATGCCTGTCAACCACTGGGGTAACTTTGTGGTAGAGCGACCGTCTGTCTGTCCTGACATGCCTGTCAACAACTGGGGTAACTTTGTGGTAGAGCGTCCGTCTCTCTGTCCTGACATGCCTGTCAACAACTGGGGTAACTTTATGGTAGAGCGTCCGTCTCTCTGTCCTGACATGCCTGTCAACCACTGGGGTAACTTTGTGGTAGAGCGTCCGTCTCTCTGTCCTGACTTGCCTGTCAACAACTGGGGTAACTTTGTGGTAGAGCGTCCGTCTCTCTGTCCTGACATGCCTGTCAACAACTGGGGTAACTTTGTGGTAGAGCGTCCGTCTCTCTGTCCTGACATGCCTGTCAACAACGGGGGCCTTTGTGGTAGAGCGACCGTCTCTCTGTCCTGACATGCCATTCAACAACTGGGGTAACTTTGTGGGAGAGCGACCGTCTCTCTGTCCTGACATGCCTGTCAACAACTGGGATAACTTTGTGGTAGAGCGACCGTCTCTCTGTCCTGACATGCCTGTCAACAACTGGGATAACTTTGTGGTAGAGCGACCGTCTCTCTGTCCTGACATGCCTGTCAACAACTGGGGTAACTTTGTGGTAGAGCGTCCGTCTCTCTGTCCTGACATGCCTGTCAAACATTGGGGCCTTTGTGGTATAACGTCCGTCTCTCTGTCCTGACATGCCTGTCAACAAATGGGGCCTTCTCTGTCCTGACATGCCTGTCAACAACTGGGGTAACTTTGTGGTAGAGCGACCGTCTCTCTGTCCTGACATGCCTGTCAACAACTGGGGCCTTTGTGGTAGAGCGTCCGTCTCTCTGTCCTGACATGCCTGTCAACAAATGGGGCCTTCTCTGTCCTGACATGCCTGTCAACAACTGGGGTAACTTTGTGGTAGAGCGTCCGTCTCTCTGTCCTGACATGCCTGTCAACAACTGGGGTAACTTTGTGGTAGAGCGTCCGTCTCTCTGTCCTGACATGCCTGTCAACAACTGGGGTAACTTTGTGGTAGAGCGTCCGTCTCTCTGTCCTGACATGCCTGTCAACCACTGGGGCCTTTGTGGTAGGGCGTCCGTCTCTCTGTCCTGACATGCCTGTCAACCACTGGGGCCTTTGTGGTAGAGCGTCCGTCTCTCTGTCCTGACATGCCTGTCAACAACTGGGGCTTTTGTGGTAGAGCGTCCGTCTCTCTGTCCTGACATGCCTGTCAACAACTGGGGTAACTTTGTGGTAGAGCGTCCGTCTCTCTGTCCTGACATGCCTGTCAACAACTGGGGTAACTTTGTGGTAGAGCGTCCGTCTCTCTGTCCTGACATGCCTGTCAACCACTGGGGCCTTTGTGGTAGAGCGTCCGTCTCTCTGTCCTGATATGCCTGTCAACAACTGGGGTAACTTTGTGGTAGAGCGTCCGTCTGTCTGTCCTGACATGCCTGTCAACAACTGGGGTAACTTTGTGGTAGAGCGTCCGTCTCTCTGGCCTGACATGCCTGTCAACCACTGGGGCCTTTGTGGTAGAGCGTCCGTCTCTCTGTCCTGACATGCCTGTCAACAACTGGGGTAACTTTATGGTAGAGCGTCCGTCTCTCTGTCCTGACATGCCTGTCAACAACTGGGGTAACTTTGTGGTAGAGCGTCCGTCTCTCTGTCCTGACATGCCTGTCAACCACTGGGGTAACTTTGTGGTAGAGCGTCCGTCTCTCTGTCCTGACATGCCTGTCAACAACTGGGGTAACTTTATGGTAGAGCGTCCGTCTCTCTGTCCTGACATGCCTGTCAACCACTGGGGTAACTTTGTGGTAGAGCGACCGTCTCTCTGTCCTGACATGCCTGTCAACAACTGGGGTAACTTTGTGGTAGAGCGTCCGTCTCTCTGTCCTGACATGCCTGTCAACAACTGGGGTAACTTTATGGTAGAGCGTCCGTCTCTCTGTCCTGACATGCCTGTCAACCACTGGGGTAACTTTGTGGTAGAGCGTCCGTCTCTCTGTCCTGACTTGCCTGTCAACAACTGGGGTAACTTTGTGGTAGAGCGTCCGTCTCTCTGTCCTGACATGCCTGTCAACAACTGGGGTAACTTTGTGGTAGAGCGTCCGTCTCTCTGTCCTGACATGCCTGTCAACAACTGGGGTAACTTTATGGTAGAGCGTCCGTCTCTCTGTCCTGACATGCCTGTCAACAACTGGGGTAACTTTGTGGTAGAGCGTCCGTCTCTCTGTCCTGACATGCCTGTCAACAACTGGGGTAACTTTGTGGTAGAGCGACCGTCTCTCTGTCCTGACATGCCTGTCAACAACTGGGGCCTTTGTGGTAGAGCGACCGTCTCTCTGTCCTGACATGCCATTCAACAACTGGGGTAACTTTGTGGTAGAGCGACCGTCTCTCTGTCCTGACATGCCTGTCAACAACTGGGGTAACTTTGTGGTAGAGCGTCCGTCTCTCTGTCCTGACATGCCTGTCAAACATTGGGGCCTTTGTGGTAGAACGTCCGTCTCTCTGTCCTGACATGCCTGTCAACAAATGGGGCCTTCTCTGTCCTGACATGCCTGTCAACAACTGGGGTAACTTTGTGGTAGAGCGACCGTCTCTCTGTCCTGACATGCCTGTCAACAACTGGGGCCTTTGTGGTAGAGCGTCCGTCTCTCTGTCCTGACATGCCTGTCAACAACTGGGGTAACTTTGTGGTAGAGCGTCCGTCTCTCTGTCCTGACATGCCTGTCAACAACTGGGGTAACTTTGTGGTAGAGCGTCCGTCTCTCTGTCCTGACATGCCTGTCAACAACTGGGGTAACTTTGTGGTAGAGCGTCCGTCTCTCTGTCCTGACATGCCTGTCAACCACTGGGGCCTTTGTGGTAGAGCGTCCGTCTCTCTGTCCTGACATGCCTGTCAACCACTGGGGCCTTTGTGGTAGAGCGTCCGTCTCTCTGTCCTGACATGCCTGTCAACAACTGGGGCTTTTGTGGTAGAGCGTCCGTCTCTCTGTCCTGACATGCCTGTCAACAACTGGGGTAACTTTGTGGTAGAGCGTCCGTCTCTCTCTCCTGACATGCCTGTCAACAACTGGGGTAACTTTGTGGTAGAGCGTCCGTCTCTCTGTCCTGACATGCCTGTCAACCACTGGGGCCTTTGTGGTAGAGCGTCCGTCTCTCTGTCCTGATATGCCTGTCAACAACTGGGGTAACTTTGTGGTAGAGCGTCCGTCTGTCTGTCCTGACATGCCTGTCAACAACTGGGGTAACTTTGTGGTAGAGCGTCCGTCTCTCTGTCCTGACATGCCTGTCAACCACTGGGGCCTTTGTGGTAGAGCGTCCGTCTCTCTGTCCTGACATGCCTGTCAACAACTGGGGTAACTTTATGGTAGAGCGTCCGTCTCTCTGTCCTGACATGCCTGTCAAGGGTAACTTTGTGGTAGAGCTTCCGTCTCTCTGTCCTGAACATGCTTCAACCACTGGAGTAACTTTGTGGAAGAGCGTCCCGTCTCTCTGTCCTGACATGCCTGTCAACGACTCTGTGGTGGGTAACTTGTGTAGAGCGTCCGTCTCTCTGTCCTGACATGCCTGTCAACCACGGGGTAACTTTGTGTAGAGCCGACCGTCCTCTCTGTCCTGACATGCCCTGTCAACAACTGGGGTAACTTTGTGTAGAGCGTCCCGTCTCTCTGTCACTGACATGCCTGTCAACAACTGGGGTAACTAGTGGTAGAGGCGTCCGTCTCTCTGTCCTGGACATGCCTGTCAACCACAGGGTACTTTGTGGTCATGAGCGTCCGTCTCTCTGTCACTGACATGCCCTGTCAACAACTGGGGTAACTTTGTGGTAGAGCGTCGTCTCTCTGTCCTGACATGCCTGTCAACAACTGGGTAACTTTGTGGTAGAGCGTCCGTCTCTCTGTCCTGACATGCCTGTCAACAACTGGGTAACTTTATGGTAGAGCGTCGTCTCTCTGTCCTGACATGCCTGTCAACAACTGGGTAACTTTGTGGTAGAGCGTCCGTCTCTCTGTCCTGACATGCCTGTCAACAATGGGGTAACTTTATGGTAGAGCGTCCGTCTCTCTGTCCTGACATGCCTGTCAACCACTTGGGTAACTTTGTGGTAGAGCGTCCGTCTCTCTGTCTGACATGCCTGTCAACAACTGGGGTAACTTTGTGGTAGAGCGTCCGTCTTCTCTGTCCTGACATGCCTGTCAACAACTGGGGTAACTTTGTGGTAGAGCGTCCGTCTCTCTGTCCTGACATGCCTGTCAACAACTGGGGTAACTTTGTGGTAGAGCGTCCGTCTCTCTGTCCTGACATGCCTGTCAACACTGGGGTTACTTGTGGTAGAGCGTCCGTCTCTCTGTCCTGACATGCCTGTCAACAACTGGGTAACTTTGTGGTAGAGCGTCCGTCTCTCTGTCCTGACATGCCTGTCAACCACTGGGGGTAACTTTGTGGTAGAGCGTCCGTCTCTCTGTCCTGACATAGCCTGTCAACAACTGGGGTTACTTTGTGGTAGAGCGTCCGTCTCTCTGTCCTGACATGCCCTGTCAACCACTGGGTAACTTTGTGGTAGAGCGTCCGTCTCTCCGTCTGCGGGAAGCCATGAGGTCGATCCCCGACCATGTCACAACAAAGACTTATGTAGTAGCTCCATGGGTGAGTCATGGAATGGGTCTACGGCGTTATCCACTGCCATATATATGCCCAATGGATGTATTTGAGCTAGCCGTAGCGAATACGCTATGGGGGTACATTCTCCAGGAAAAAAACAACAATGTACATTTAAAGAAATATAGAGGCATTTGAAGAAGATACTCGAATATTGTCAAAAAAACACGTCTTAAGAAAAAAAATCAATTCTGCTCCCACCCACACCACCCCCACCCCGGTGCCCCCGCACCCCCCCACCCCTATCAACTACCCAGTCCCCCAACTCCACCCCCACCCACCCCCCAAAAAATAAATAAATAAATAAAAACCACACCCCGCCCGCACCAACCAAAATGAGTAGGTGCGTGAATACAGTGCCGTAGGCACGTGCATACAGCGCCTTAAAGACACATTTCCAACTGAAGTAGTCGTTGAAAAATCATGGATAGCATTGCTTTTTAACTTGCTTACTTCTCGCTGACTGATTACCACAGAGACATTATATTGAGGCCCCCAATCACAGTTTTTTTTCTTTTCATTTACTATTACCTTAGTTTTTGATATAAAATATATTGTAACTAAAACACTAGATTGTTTATTATGGGGGAGCATAGTCGCCGCTTTTTCCGTCCGTCCGTGTGTGCGTCCGTGCGTCACACTTTTTGTCCGGAGCATAACTCAAAAAGTATGCTTGAAGTGTGACGAACTTACAAGTGATTGTGCTTCTAATTTATTGCTGCAAAAGGAATCTCATAAAAAGAAATAGTTATCAATAATGATGATAAATTAATAGGAATACACCAAATGCATGAACATATTAAAAATAATTATAATAGAAAGTCTACGTCAGAAACTGATAATAATTCAACCTCTAACGTAAATTGTATAAATACCGATACTGTTGTGAGTGAAGTTTCGCTGTCCTCAACTAAAGTTGCTATTTCGAATGATAATATAACAAACATAGTAATCACAGATAACGCTAATACCATTGAAACAAATAATGTACATTTAAAGAACAACAATTCAAACGTAAGTTCGTTCAGCTATAACAAAAAAGGATTACATATTGCTAATCTTAACGGACATCATATAATGCCAAAGATTGATGAAATAAAATACCACTTAGCCACACCAAACTCGACAGATATATTAGGGCTCTGTGAAACTTTTCTTACTGCAAATACCGATGATAATGATATATATATCAACAACTTTACATTTGAAAGAAAAGACAGGAAAGGTAAACAGGGAGGTGGTATCCTAGTATATATTGCTAATAAAGTTCCGTATACACGCCGTGACGACCTTGAGCATGATGCTATTGAGTATGTATGGATAGAGATAAAGTATCCTAATTGTACAGCTTTCCTATTAAATTTTGTTTATCTAGCACCTGATTCGAAAGTATCATGGATTGAATTATTTGAAACTCAGCTTGACAAGTTGGATCATTTGAATTTAGAAATTCATATATTAGGAGATTTCAATATCAACTATTTAACAGAAACGGATTCTGAAAAGTATAGTAATCAACGATGGGCCAATACTATTTTAAAAGTTGGTCTTAATCAAATGGTAAATACGCCTACCAGAATAAGTAAAAACAGTTCTACAACAATCGACCATATATATACTACAAGATCCGATCTAATATGTGAAATTAAAGTACCTGTTTACAGTATAAGTAATCACTATCCAGTATGCTTTTCACGATCGACACATAATGTTAAGTCAGGGCGAGTTACCCATGAGACAATCAAATACAGATCTTTTAAGAAATTCGATGTAATGATTTAGCAAAATCACCATTTGAAATAGTTGAATTTTTTGTTGATCCAAATGAGTCATTAAATGTATTCTATACAATATTAAATACTATTCTAGAAAAGCATGCACTTATTCGAGAAAAGAGAATAAAACATGAAACCCAGCCTGGGTGGTTTACTGATGAGATTAAGAACGCTATTTATCAGAGAGATAAGCTACATAAAGAAAAACAGTTTGAACAATATAAATTAATACGCAATAAAATTTCATCCATGATAAAGAAAAATAAGAAAAACGTTTATAACAACGCTATTAAAGAAAATAAAAGCCCAAAATATATGTGGAAAAACTTAAAAAGCATTTCCAAAACGGGAAAAGAAAACAATGGAGGCATTTCAATTCCTGATAGGCTAATCAAAAATGATCATATCATATCAGGACAATTAAATATTATTAATGCATTAAATGAGCATTTTATAAATATTTCAAACATTGTTAAAAAGACGAGTTTTGTAAAAGGAGATTTCTCTGAATTACGGCAACAACTTGATATTAAATTGAAATATGCTTCATTAAGTATAAAACTCATAACACCTTTTGAAGTTAGAAAGTTGATTGATAAACTTGATAGTAACAAATCAACAGGTATAGACGGTGTTGGTCCTAGAATTTTAAAATATTGTGGTGATTACATAACATCCTCCATAGCTTCAATCATAAATAACAGCATACAAACGGGAGTGTTCCCTGATACTTTTAAGGAAGCTTGTGTGATTCCTATACACAAAAATGGAAATAAAGACGACCCATGTAATTATCGTCCAACTTCAATCTTACCAACAATTTCAAAAATATTTGAGCGTCATATAGCCATTCAAATACTATTCTATTTCAAGACGTATAATGTTATTCACGAGACCCAGTCAGGTTTCAGACAATATCATTCATGTCATACTGCTCTGACACGGTTAATAGAAGCATGGTTAAAAGATATAGACTCAGGTAAATTAATAGGAGCTGTATTTCTTGATCTAAGAAAGGCATTCAATCTTGTAGACCATAGAATATTGATACATAAATTGAAACTTTACCATTTTTCAGACAATACCGTCAAATTATTTGATTCATATCTTTCGAATAGAAAACAATTGATAAAGGTTAAAACTTTAAAATCCGATATGCTTAAAGTTACTTCAGGTGTTTCTCCGGGATCAATACTAGGTCCATTGCTATTTCTATTGTACATAAATGACATTGCATTCGCATCTACCTCTGGAAATACAGATATTTATGCAGATGATACTACAGTATACGAATCTGATTATAATATTTTGGATGTACAAAATAGACTTCAAGATCGTTTGAATATTATAAATAAGTGGTGTATTTTGAATAATATGTCATTACATCCAGCGAAAACTAAATGCATGGTCATAGGAACTAATCACAAGCTCAAACATGTGGATATATTGAAATTAACTGTTGATAGTTTATGTATAGAAAATGTCGCAGTTCAAAAGGTCCTTGGAGTTTATGATGACAGAACTTTGTCTTGGAATGTACAAATAGCCAAAATATGTTCCAAACTCAATTCTAAAATTGCCTTATTGAAACGTATATCTTACTATTTAACATATGATATGAAAATTATGTTTTATAATGCCTATATTATGTCTACATTTGATTATTGCTGTACTGTATGGGGTAAAAGCAAAAAAATAGAAGATAAAATACATAAAATTCAAAAAAGAGCAGCTAGAATAATATTAAACAAACCTTTTCGAACTAATTCTAAGGATATGTTAATTGAACTTCAGTGGCTTGCTTTTCATAACAGATGTCATTATCATACTGGTGTGTTGATATATAAATCAATAAACAACCTAGCTCCTAATTACATATCACAACGTTTGACATTCTCCTGTAATAATAGGTATAATCTCAGATCAGCTACACGAAATGATCTTGTTACACAAAAACCGCTAACTAAATACATGAAAGACACCTTTAGCGACTACGGTCGACACGTTTGGAAAAATATACCGGTCGACATATGTTCTCTTCCTACTATCCAGTCATTTAAATATAATTATAAAATGTTTATTGCAAAATGCACATTAACATGAATGATATAATTATAAAAATAAACAAATAAAAAATATTTTTTTTTTTTTTTTTTTTTTGCTTGGATATATATGTACATTATGTAAAACTTCTTAGATTTCTTCTATATTCAAATATAACTGAGTGTTTGTCGAAGATTGAATGTTTTTATTGTTAGTGTATTTGTTAAAAGCACTAAATGTTTGTTAATTCATGTACAGAAGGCCGCATTGAAAATATGATGTGTATATCTTGATAGTATGTCATAATGTGTTAACCTTCTTTAAATAAAGAATTTATTATTATTAGTCTTATTCTTATTAAAGTTTGTGTGAATGATTAGGACAATGAGATGGAGTGCGGTTCATAGGAACCATAACTCTAGCTTCACTAATTTTTTAATTATCTCCCTTTTTTGAAAAATCTATATTATAATCTTATAAATCTTATAAGTCGCCGCTTTTTCCGTCCGTCCGTGTGTGCGTCCGTGCGTCACACTTTTTGTCCGGAGCATAATATAGCTACGTACGGATTCATTTTGAATAAGGAAGCACTCACACTAAACATTATTTTTTTTTGTGTAACTTTCGAGATGCATCCATCGGTTCTACCGATTCTCTTGTTGTTATTATTAATATCAGAAAACAAACAACAACACACGAACTAGAAGTCCCCATGGGGCCAGGACTGTTTGATATGTGAGTATCAAGCTTGCTTGCGGAACGTCGGTGGTTCTACTCAGGTGCGCGCACGTGCACGAAAAAATGCCCGGGTTGCACCTGGGGTCTTCCTCCACCAATAAAAAGCTGGAATGTCGCCAAATGACCTTAGCTGTTGGTGCAACTATAAAATCCAGTTTAATGAAATCATATAAGATTTAGTTGAATTCCGACAAGCGGTTTCTGAGAAAAAGTCGTCAGAAGCAAAATATAACGACGACGACGGACAGACAACGGACGGACGACGGACGAAGAGTGATTCCAAAACATGACATTGAGCCTTCGGCTCAGGTAATCAAAAACACTGACAGATGACAACGAGTTTTCAATTTTGAAGTCACGATGAGTTTTTTGCATTTGAGATTTACTAAAACATGGCAGAGAAGTAACTGATAATAGAGTATATTGTGCTAAAAATACAAACACTATTAAAAATTCATCTATACATAGTTGTTTCAAACTATATACAAGTGCACATAAAATGCAAAACGGTTATAATTTTTACTACATTAGTATACACTCTTTATGGGACGGTCCCCCCCCCCCCCCCCCCCCCGCCCTCCCCCCCCCGCAAAAGAATACAATAGGCTCCGAATGTCGAAATGTGTCTTTTGATATCCGGTTGTATAGTATGATCTAACAATTTACACCAATAGCTAACAAATACTAGTGTTGTTGGTGGAAGGGGGTCTGAGGAGTTACGAACATTCACGTGTAAAGCGTGTCCCTCCCCCCCCCCCCCCCCCCCCCCCCCCCCCCACCCCCCACTCTTACACATACACACATACATCCAGTCCAGACTATATTGTGCCTATACATGTAGGATGTCCTACTTTTTAAAAGACAGAGTGACTATAAACCTTAGATCTACACACACACACACACACGAACACACACGAACACACACACGAACACACACGAACACACATAAACTCAAATGCTGTCTTTTATTATGCTTTAGACTCCTACCTAAGAGTTGAGGGGTACATTCTTTAAGGAGGAATTAACCTAATAATATTAGAAAATGTAAGTGTACGTATATGAACTATATATACTCGGTAAAACAAGTTTTGGACCAGGGTATATAAAGTCATATAAAAATAAAACTAGTGGACAAAATTTAAATATCTTTTTTTAGTAACCAAGGTCTACCCTACCCGATTAATTTGGTACCAGAAACATTAATTCCAAACAAGATTTGATTTTATAAAAATATCGCGAACACACAAAGGGTCTGTAACAAATGTTGCAAAGTCCACACAAAGTAATAGTTACGGACACATTCGAGTAACCAATAAAAAGATTATTATTTTTTCGCAAACTTTCATTGTAAACGATAATTATTGTTGGTTGTTCTATTGTGAATTATCAACTGAGATAATAAGGGTTATGGTCGAATGTCAAGGTTCAGCGATCATTGTACGGGTTCGAACACTGCCATGGTCCAAAACTTCTTTTACAGAGTATATATCAGTAAATGTGATGATATTTGCGATTTGAAATTGAATTTTGTTTTATAAACACGTTTTTAATAATAACATATGGCTATGACTGACGTGTTTCGTAAAAGTAGCGTTGTACCCCATTTCCAACGTTTTTACCAATGTTAGTATAGTCACATGCAATTATTTTTACATCAACCTGTTCGCCTTTCACCTGATATATAAATTATATCATTAAATACTGAGGTACAATAGCATTTATATAATTTCCTATTTGTTCACGATTTTTTTTATCATGAAATTTTAATAAAAACAACGTAAAATCCTTTTATTTTTGAAATGGCTCCATAAAAAACTGCACAATTCTAATATGTTCTAGGGCATTTAATATCCTATCGGAATGTAAAATAAACGTTGCTGGTCATCGGATTATTTTATTCAGTATTCTTCTTTTAATAAACGCAATACTCTTACGAAAACCACGTCTCTGTCGACGTCGCGTCGTAAATATAATGTATAACGACGTCTATGGATACCCATCGGAGTCATAACGTTTAAGATATTACGTGTAACCAAATTATGTATGTTACGCATAATATAACTAACCAATGGATCCATGTTCTTATTCTATGCGTAACATAGTCTTAAGTTACGCATAACATAACTAACAAATGAAACGATGTTCTTATGTTACGCGTAACATAGTCTTGTTATACGTAACATAACCAGCCAATGAGACGAAGTTCTTATGTAAAGCTTAACTTAATCAGCCAGTGAAATAGTTTTTCTTAAGTTACGCGCCACATGGGCTAAGTTACGCTTAACATAGTATCTTATGACCCTGACGGCCAGAACGGCATTTATTTACGCCACGTTAACTGTGGTTACGCTTAACTTAAGCTTATGTTTATGGGTTGTGTAGGTTGTGTAGGTTGCGTATAATCTCAGTGATGTCAGTGAAGTATATGAAGAATGTACGCAAATGAATTTGGATTTGATTGCTGAAAACATTATAAAATATATACATTATTAAACTACAAATAGACAACTGAACATTTACCAAAACTGATATTAACATATGGACACATGCTTTGTAAAAAACATTTAAGAATTAAATATGTATGATTCTCTATCCATTACCTTGCTCATAAAAAAATGTTAAGACATAATCAGAACAAAAATGTGTGCTTGTAAGATAGAATGATGATAGCAATAACCTTAAACAGTCTGAACTTATTTGGGGATAATAACTACATTCGGTATATATCGGATTGCAAGTATGTTGCAATTAGATCTTAACTTAATAGTACAGAGTTACATGACAGATATCACCTGATACAATAATATTGGCGCCTTATGACTTGCCCTACAACTTCTTCCCACCTACACGTTATTGTATTACGCTATTTTTTCAACAATAAACAGGTAAACACATAAGATATTTGTTCACTACAATATTATGTGAGACGAAGAAAACACAATACAATATGAAGTAATTTGAGGATTGAGAAAGGTGTGTGGGTTAGGAAATGAGAGACAGGTGATTCTTGACCAAGTTTTTTTTTATGCATATGTTTGGTATTTAAATCTTTGCATGTACTTACACAAACATATTGTTTAAAACAATAGTTCTAGTATGAGAAAGACAATTTAACAACACTGCTTAAAATCAAAATAATCTTTACCCTAAGAGTCGTTATTACCGGAATCGCTTTTGAGATTGCACAATGTTTACGTTTGGGGCAAGTTTTAGTCGCCTGGGAACATATACTGGTAAATGTTTAGAAAAAAATATTACCAATGACAGACAAACTCGATGTGGACATCAGGCTGTATTAATGCGACACGACAACTTTTGGAAATTTTTTCTTCAGATGGCGGGTGATATACAGTATTGGTTCTACCCAGGAAAAATGGGGTGATCTGCCTTTACCAAAAAACAATCGACCGTCATGTGTTGCCTAAAATGCCTAAATTGACGTAAAACACCATTCAAACAGAAACAAGACCAATTAAAAACAAGATATCTGGACGGAATGACAGACGGACGGACGGGCGGATAGAGACACGGACCTATACATGCTCTCTGTCATTGCATGAAGTTTCATTGCAGTTCCGTTTATAGTTTTTTTGTTATGCTCCGGACAAGAATTATACGTATAACATTACAAAGGGCAATAACTAAAGTTTGAATGGGATATAGTTATGGTATTTGTGCTCTGCACTTCCTCTCATTGCCCTCATTGTCCTATGGTTCTCTTACGTACCTAGAGGACCGCCCGGTTTATGTGCCCATCCGTTACCAAAGACTTCTTATGGATTCCTATGGTTTTCTTACGTGCTCAGAGGACCGCCCGGTTTACGTCCCCATCCGACGGACCAGGCAAATTGAAAGTGTCTTGCCCAAGAACACGCCAACAAAACACAGTGGTGCCGGTGAGGTTTGAACCCGGGTCCTCCGGATTTCAAATCCACTGTGCTATCCACTAGTGCACGCCAGCACCTTTGCAAAGTACATAGTGGTATTTAAAATACTTTCAGTCAAACATTTTAATGAACACTGAGTTCAGGGACTTGTGTTACCTGAATGATAGAGATACTAATGTGCGAAAATAT
The DNA here is from genome assembly GCA_037043455.1 of Cyrtodaria siliqua. Taxonomy (NCBI): domain Eukaryota; kingdom Metazoa; phylum Mollusca; class Bivalvia; order Adapedonta; family Hiatellidae; genus Cyrtodaria; species Cyrtodaria siliqua. The sequence continues at coordinate 277,333 of JAWPHD010000216.1, forward strand.
GTCTTCGCGAGGGACGGACAACTTGTTATACACCTCGCTGATCCCGGCATTATTTTGGCTTTTGCAGCACCATTTCGCCATGTTACCACACTAATTATCATAATATTGTAAAATATGAATTTGTAAGATACGTGTGGCTTCGTTTTGCGACGCTTACTACAATATAATTGTATGTACTATAATGTTCAGGGCTTTGGTACGAAGGTAGCGAACAACATTTAGTAATACTAGTTAAATTGACGATTTGCTAAAATCTCCAGCAATTTATTTTGTATATCACAGCAGGAGTCGTCAACGGGTCTCAAATTAAAGAGAATATTACCCTGTTTGTAGTGATATTATTATATTATTTCTGTCTTAAATATCAGAAAAGAAAATAAAGAACGAGATTTTGAAGATTTACCTTGTGTCATATGAGATTAAGTAAGATTTGAATAAATGCAATATCTCTACTTCTTCTATAGATTATTGGGGAGGTGTGTATGGGGGCTGCCCACAATGTCTATGGAAACACGAGTGGTCTAGCACGCTGATTGTGACACTCGCCTTTCGCCACGATCAACGCCGGGTAGTGACTTCGGATCCTAGATCGGACTCGAACATGTGTTGGTATGTGAAACAGTGTTTGTCAGCTCACTTGCGGAGGTTGGAGGGTTGAGCACCGGTTATAACCCAGGAAATGTTGGTATTACCTCCACCACGAATCAACTGACGTCACAATGCTCTTCAGTATGAAAGATGTGAGTATCCTGCAACATCAGAATCAGTTTCAAATAAAAGGGAAATCTACGTTTTCAACATCGTCTTAGTAGCAATTATTCAACGTTACGTTGCACCGGAGGACGCCGTGCGGTACCGTAAAACACAATTCAATTCAATTTCTTCCAGTTTAAATGCAATCGTGAACGCTCAGCCAATCCCGTCATTCTTCGGGATCACGCCTCGTGTGTATCACGACGCTTCGGTATGTTCAAAATCTTGACATTTTGATCGCCGAAAGGCAACGGCACAGGAAATAGTGCGCTGTTGATATGTAAACAATATCGCAGCTGGCCTGTACTTGTAAGCTAAGTTCGGACATTTTTATACTTCCCGCAATTTTCGGGGGAGCATATAGTCGCCGCTTTGTCCGTCCGTCCGTCACACTTTTGTCCGGAGCATAACTTCAAAACTATTGATGGGACTACAACAACTTCACTCAATGACAGAGGGCAATGAGAGGATGTGCAGAGTGCAAGAATCATAACTCTGTTATCATTTAAATTAGAGTTATTGCCCTTTGCAATTTTATACTTAGAATTTTTGTCCGGAGCAATACTTCAAATCTACTGCTGAGACTGCAATGAAACTTCATACAATGATAGAAGGCAATGATAGGAAGTGCATAGTGCAAGAACCGTAACTCTATCAACATTTAAATTAGAGTTATTGCCCTTTGTAATTTTACATTTGAAATTCTTGTCCGGAGCATAACTTCAAAACTACTGATGAAACTACAACGAAACTTCACACAATGATAGAGGGCAAAAGAGGAAGTGCAGAGTGCAAGAACCATAACTCTGTCTGATTAAAAATAGAGTTATTTCCCTTTGTAATTTTATACTTAGAATATTTGTCCAGAGCATATCTTCAAAACTACACGATGATAGAGGGCAATGGGAGGAAGTGCAGATAGCAAGAACCGTAACTATGTAGGGTTATTGCACCTTGTAATTTTATACTTAGAATGTTTGTCCCGAGCATAACTTCAAAACTACTGATGGAAATACAATGGAACTTCAAACATTGATAGAGGGTAATGAGAGAAAGTGCAGAGTGCGAGAACCGTAACTCTGTCATCATTCAAGTTGGAGTTATTGCCGTTTGAAATTTTATACTTAGAATTTTGTCCAGCATAACTTCAAAACTACTTACAGCACTGCAGTGAAACTTCACACAAAGATAGAGGGCAATGAGAGGAAGTGCAGAGTGCATAAAACATAACTCTGACATCATTCAACTTAGAGTTATTGCCTTTTGTAATTTTACGCTTTGAATTCTTGTCCGGAGCTTAACTTTAAAACTACTAATGGGACTGCAGATTGAAAACTGCTGGTTGATACAAGTTGAGGATACATTTCGGGGTGCATCCGAGCATTTCTTGTATTGGTAAGGCTATCAGCATTTATATATAAAATTTGAAGCATACCTGGTGGGCCGCGGTTACCTAATATATTATTTACACTTTCAGTTTCAGTATTTACAGAGTTAAAAATAAAACTGTCTCCATATTCAAGGTTGACCTCTGGAGAACCCGGTTCCGTACTAGAAACCTGTAATCCTCCGATTACTGTCTTTTCCGGACAGACAATTGTTGAGTCTAGGTACATGGACATTGTCTCGTCCATCATGTTTGGTTCTTGAGATTTTGTGATGGGACTTAAATGTATTCTTGTTTCCTATGTTTTCTGTCTTTGTGTTCTTTTTTCTGAACTCAATCTGTTGCGTTACATTGTCTTGTATTTCTTTTAATATTGATTCTTTAATGTTTTGTGTTTTCTCTTGTACTTTGTTATCTATTTTTGTATTAATCTTGGAAAAGTCGTCTTCAGTTTTGGAAAGTCGTTGTTGTCGTCGATTTTAGTTCATTTATAGAGCCATCTAATCGCTGAAGAGATCTGCACGTTGGACAAGTCCATGCCAGGTTCAGACTGGGGTCACAGATCAATGTGTACATGAGATACAGAAAGTCTGGCCACAATGTATACATGTAAGGCATGATGTATTTTGATCTGTCTTATTTTCATATTGTGGACATACATCACTATCTGACCAGTCTTTTTTCCTGATTATTCTCTATCTGTGCTCTTGACACGGGGTGCCAGTTGGGTTTGTAAATGTCAGTGTTTTTTTGAAGTGGGATGTAAATCCTTCGGCCATTTTGTCCAAGCGTTTATTTGTTGATCCCGTTACCCTGGGTTCGATTATGTTAAGATGTTGGGCGTCCTTACCTTCTAAGTCGACACCAGTACCACGGTTTCATTAAGCTCATATATTAATATGGAGGTATTTGTCCTTAATCTTTGAACTATTCCAGGTTATTTTGAATTGATAGCACTAGTTTAGCTAGACAGAGGCGGCTTCATTCAGGTACCAGATGGATACCGTCAGTCAACAAAGTGAAGTTTAGTGATTTTCTTGCGGGTTTGCTTTTTTCTTTTCTTGAGTTTTCAAGATCAAGTCCAATTTTTGGGGAGCAAGTTCCAAGATGCTCAGCAATAAATTATTAACTGCATAGAGGCAGTTTAATTTTAAGTCAGTGATGTATTCATTCTAAATCTGTGATTTCACAGCATTCTAGTTTTTGATACTTATGGGTGGTATTTCGATTACTATGATCTTGCAGGGTAAGTTTTGAGCTAGAATGCCTACTCTACTGAGAATAGGCTGAAAGTAGCTTATAGCCGCAGAGGAGAAGTTTTGGGTAAACTATTTCTTTAATCTATTCAAAACAGTAAGGTCACATGTCCCATACCAAAATAGTGTATTCAGCTTGTCATTGGGGTGCAACCTGACAATGTCTCTTTCCAAGAAACTTATTCCCTGCAGGGCTGTACATCCACGTTTGAAATGCCGATTAACTGAGTTAATTAACTAACAATTCAATGATCTGGCTTGTCAAGCCTTTCAAAATCTAAGATTATCGCATCAACTGCCTTGAGACATTTGGAGACAATCTATCTATATATCTGTCTGTCTGTCTGTCTGTCTGTCTGCATGCCTGCCTGCCTGTCGGTCTGTCTGTCTGTCTGTCTGTACTGCAACGCCCCCCTTTCGAAGATTATGTGGTGGGCAAAAGTGCGCGACTTGTGGTTGTGAGTATCTAAAAGTTGATAAGAAAAACAGAAATAACACAATAAAAGGTGAAGGTGAAATCAAGATGAAAGTGTTATCTTGGTTAAAAACGTCCGATAAAGAACAAAGTGGCTTTAAAAGATAAAAGACAGTGTTTACATTTTAGGGCATCTGGTGACAGCTTGAAAGAATCCAGACTGGACAGCGCTCAATGTTAAATGGCAGGTTATTCCACTGCCAAACTGACAGCGGGGAAAATGAATACTTGTAATAGTCTACCCGTGTATGTTTCATCAGGGCTTTATATGAGCCCAGGTACAATGGATGCTGCAGTCTGGATAATCTCACAGGATGACTGACATAGTACATGAACGTCAAGACGTCCCTATGCTCTTCAGTATAAAGGACGTGAGTATCCTGCAGGATCAGTTTCAAATAAAAAAGAAACTGTGCACACGTACGTTTTCAACATCTTATTAAAACTTGTTAGTAGCTTAACTTAACTTAACTTACTGTTCCGAGGCCAATGGTAAACCTGTGGCTTCTGGAGGCCCGTCTCTTTGGTTGTTGATTGGTCGAGAGGGGCGGCACGATTTACCCAAATCTACCCAAATCCACCGGATTTACCCAAATACAGTTTATGATTGCACAAATACACCCTATTTAATTATTTTTTTCGGCAAATACTTCATTATTATAGTTAAGTATGGTATAAACTAATATAATCTGTGAAAAAAATAAATTTATTAGCCGCAGATATGAACTTTGCAGCCATTTTTAAAAATCATTGTTATCAAATCGTATCAAATCGTATACGATTTACCCAAATACAGTTTATGATTGCACAAATACACCTTATTTAATTATTTTTTTCGGCAAATACTTCATTATTATAGTTAAGTATGGTATAAACTAATATAATCTGTGAAAAAAATAAATTTATTAGCCGCAGATATGAACTTTGCAGCCATTTTTAAAATTCATTGTTATCAAATCGTACACGATTTACCAAAATACAGTCTATGTTTGCACAAATACACCCTATTTAATTATTTTTTTCGGCAAATACTTCATTATTATAGTTAAGTATGGTATAAACTAATATAATCTGTGAAAAAAATAAATTTATTAGCCGCAGATATGAACTTTGCAGCCATTTTTAAAATTCATTGTTATCAAATCGTATCAAATCGTATACGATTTACCCAAATACAGTTTATGATTGCACAAATACACCTTATTTAATTATTTTTTTCGGCAAATACTTCATTATTATAGTTAAGTATGGTATAAACTAATATAATCTGTGAAAAAAATAAATTTATTAGCCGCAGATATGAACTTTGCAGCCATTTTTAAAATTCATTGTTATCAAATCGTACACGATTTACCCAAATACAGTCTATGTTTGCACAAATACACCCTATTTAATTATTTTTTTCGGCAAATACTTCATTATTATAGTTAAGTATGGTATAAACTAATATAATCTGTGAAAAAAATAAATTTATTAGCCGCAGATATGAACTTTGCAGCCATTTTTAAAATTCATTGTTATCAAATCGTATCAAATCGTATACGATTTACCCAAATACAGTTTATGATTGCACAAATACACCTTATTTAATTATTTTTTTCGGCAAATACTTCATTATTATAGTTAAGTATGGTATAAACTAATATAATCTGTGAAAAAAATAAATTTATTAGCCGCAGATATGAACTTTGCAGCCATTTTTAAAATTCATTGTTATCAAATCGTATCAAATCGTATACGATTTACCCAAATACAGTTTATGATTGCACAAATACACCTTATTTAATTGTTTTTTTCGCCAAATACTTTATTTTTACTCTGGTCACTTGAGGTAACCAGCCCGTTACCGAGGAACTGTAGGATATAAGCCAATATCCAAACAACGCATTAATTACCGATACATGTTAGAAACATTATATGTGATAAACATTTAATTACATATAAGAAACAGTATATGTGGTACACATGTTTAAACAATAGTGGATACTAGCACATCTTTTATTGGTGTTGTTTATTCATCTTTTATGGTGCTTTGGTGCACTTCTTTTATGTGGAATATTAACACATCTTTTATGGTGCTTTTTTATATCAAAATATGTATATTCTTTTACAGTGCACAAGACGAACATTTTAACAAAAACCATGCTTCCTGGCAGTTACCCAGTGCCCATGGAGCAAAGCCCTGGTTGCCTGTGATTTACACCGGTCACCAGCCTTATACCGAGCGACAGGAAGGATGGAAAATGCTAATAATACAAATATAAATGATAACAGTATACACATTACAAAACATTGATATTATTTACGATAATTTTAACAAAAACCATGCTTCCTGGCAGTTACCCAGTGCCCATGGAGCAAAGCCCTGGTTGCCTGTGATTTACACCGGTCACCAGCCTTATACCGAGCGACAGGAAGGATGGAAAATGTTAATAATACAAATATAACTGATAACAGAATACATATATGACAGGGGGGGAAAATTAAAAGTAGAAATAAATGTTTCAACAATGCATAGGTATTATACGACCGTATATATATTTCGGTAGTTTCTAAGCATGCCCGTTCGTAGCTTGGTGACAAACACTGTATCCGGCGCCGAAGTGGGTGAGACATGTAATATTCTACATTGTTTATAAGGTTTATGCATGCGTGGTAACGTAACATAACTGACATGCTCTCGTTGCCACACAGTTGAATTGACACTGCATTAAATAGGCAGTCCCCATTCCCTGTTGTTCGAAGGGGGTTTCCCATGACGTCGTCAACGTATTGGTCCATTACTTCGGCAGCCACACTATCTACACCCGGAAGCTGAGATGGAGATGCAGGTGATGGCGGAGCAAACGATACGCTGAAGAGGGATTCTCGTTGTACTGCGGCTTTCAGAGTACCAAATATGGTGGAACTGGCAGCCTGAGAATTGAATTATTTAACTGATAAACACAAAGGGCGGTCATATACATTAATAAACTTATTACTGGTAACCTAATACATATAACTAATATAAGCTACACCATACATACATACATCTTTATTTTACACCTACATATACATAACACTTTCATTTTGCAGCTGGATACAAACTATGAATAATTTTTTTTCATTAAATACGAACAAATTATCCTATTAAATTTCTATTTCTTAATATTGTGGGGAAATATTTAACTTTTAACATGATATGCACGAGACAGTGTGTTATTGTACGTGCTAAATGCTTTAAAATATAGTGTCAATCGTGAGGGCATTGCATATTATTTTCCTTTCCATCCATTGTACGGCACGAAACACATATATAATCCAATGAAATATCACTCCAAATTGCTAGTTCATCAACACCAATGCTTTGACACGTGCTGTGATACCAACTTTTGCACATTGAACAATGAACACAATCGGAAAAGCAATTACACTTGCAGTCACCGCATGGAAACCTAGCCGCACGTTGCTTAGACAAATTAGCCATAGTAGAATATTAACTATTTCAGACAATATCACAAGTTAACGATATAATTTGTACCTCAAAAAAGAGATAACATATATGAAAAACGCTTAGTATATATACAATTCATTAAGTTCTCAATTTACTCAAAGTACTCAAAAAACTAAATGTCAACATTCCGCTTTACTTTGAAGTCAATAAGTTTAATTGACTTAAATAATTAGTATCAAAACTGTTGATAATCACTTAAATAATAAGTATCAAAACTGTTGAAAACTAATTAACACAGATTACGCGCAAGCAATTAACGGATTTAATGTATCGATTAGGCGTAACTGTTAAAGGAATACTTTGCGCAATTATATAATCAGTGCACAAAGGTAAATAAGTATGAATCAAGTTTGTTGTTTTGTTTTGTTATAATACAATTATTTACAATAGATAATTCAGAATCTCAAACATATTTTATGTAATTAATTTAATTTTTAAAGATATAAAAAAGGAGGAAGAATATCATAATATATTACATTTTATTTTAGGACAGTATATTGCGTGTATATTTTATTGACTGTTTTTATATATTGTGAAATTTAGCACATTAATTAAAGTAAATCTTAATTGATCACAATGCTGTTAATGGCTTACGGCTGGTACCCTTCAAAACAAGGTAATCGTCGCCACAGGCCTTATCTGATATGCTTATTTAAAAACTAGTGGTCATAAAACTGGAAATGAAAATGAAAACAAACACAGTTACTTTTTGATATATAACATTTATTCCGAAGCTTAAACATTTCTTGGAGATTTGGAAAATCATTTTTATTGTTTTATTTTGGCTTTCTTTCAGGTCTTTTTCTTTTTGGAGTTAACTGGTAGTGGTGTTAATTGTTAGCCCCGTCGTTGTACACTGGATTTGACACGTGTATTTGGGTGATTTGCGTCAGATTTGATCTCTGAAAATAAAATTTATAATAATATATTTTTTTTTTTCACAGATTATATTAGTTTATAACATACTTAACTATAATAATGAAGTATTTGCCGAAAAAAATAATTAAATAGGGTGTATTTGTGCAAACATAAACTGTATTTGGGTAAATCGTATACGATTTGATAACAATGAATTTTAAAAATGGCTGCAAAGTTCATATCTGCGGCTAATATATATATTTTTTTCACAGATTATATTAGTTTATACCATACTTAACTATAATAGTGAAGTATTTGCCGAAAAAAATAATTAAATAGGGTGTATTTATGCAATCATAAACTGTATTTGGGTAAACATAAACTGTATTTGGGTAAATCGTATACGATTTGAGGGCAATGAATTTTAAAAATGGCTGCAAAGTTCATATCTGCGGCTAATATATTTATTTTTTTCACAGATTATATTAGTTTATAACATACTTAACTATAATAGTGAAGTATTTGCCGAAAAAAATAATTAAATAGGGTGTATTTGTGCAAACATAGACTGTATTTGGGTAAATCGTATACGATTTGATAACAATGAATTTTAAAAATGGCTGCAAAGTTCATATCTGCGGCTAATATATATATTTTTTTCACATATTATATTAGTTTATAACATAGTTAACTATAAAAATAAAGTATTTGGCGAAAAAAACAATTAAAAAAGGTGTATTTGTGCAATCATAAACTGTATTTGGGTAAATCCGGTGGATTTGGGTAGATTTGGGTAGATTTGGGTAAATCGTGCGGCCGGTCGAGAGTGTCTACTGCGCAGGCTTGGGAAACAATTAGCATCAAATTTTACCCTAATACTAAAGGAATTTTTTCTGCGTTCTGTTTTGGCTTGTTTTTTTAAAAGTTTTAGGGTATTAGCAATCTTATCCACCGTTGCGTTACACCGGACTGAACGCCGTGCCGTACACGTGTCAGTAGTCTACTTATAATCTCAAACAAAGTATTTCTAATTCGTTCAACTGAAAAACAATCTAGCTCAATACATTCGCTTTAATGTTAGAATTTAAATATTAGAAATAGGAAAATTTAATACATTGTTCGAAAATAAACTATAAAGAAAATATAAATAAAATTGGTTTTTATGTGAGGCTTTACTTTGATTCAGAGCAAAATGTCGGACGAAGCAGCAGCTCCTCCGCCGCCGATGGATGAAAATGAAAAAAGGATTGTTAATGAATTTTGCCATTTACTGGAAAAGTCGAAGCAATTGTTCAATGGACTACGGTATTGCCTTCATGATTTACTGTGTGTTGTTCATTTTGCATTTATTAATTTGTATTTTTACTTGAGTTGAGGACATGTACACTGACACTTGACAGTTCGCACTTGACCGTCTTCAGTTGACAGTTTTACACTCAAAAGAGTCTGCACTGACTGTACAGTACCCTACCCACTCAAAACATGTGTTTTTTTCTGATTCTGCAGGATACTGTTAAAATCATATGGATGTCAGTTTATTAGTGATGTTGTAATCTAAAAAAAAATTGTTTGGTTGGGTTGAAACATAGACCTGAAATTCTTCTAATGATCGAGTATTCTCGAAGTTTCAATTCATGCCGTTTAGTAGTGTTTTAATATATTTTTCACTTCTGAAAAACTACTACTATGGACGTTATGATGCCGTCCATAGAGACATGGTTGTAAAATGGAGTTTGAGTCTTTGACCTTTCCTGAACTTATTTTCACAAAGTCTCCATTAATACTCAAAATACATGTTATTCCCTCCGCAGTTTTGTTTTAACTTGAACATATAACAATACTCCATCAGATAGAAATCCGAACTCACCCTCAGTTTGACGTATTACGTAAGAAATTACGAGTTCAACCATGTCAACTACGATCAGATTTTATTACTTCTTTGCCTTACTGTGCATGCTTCAAGTTTAAGAAGTAGAACGTAGGGTGGAGCGTAGTATTCACCCTTTTGCCATTATCAAATCTCGCCAGGGTTCTGGAAATACGGTTGCCCGACGCCCCGGGCAAGTGGCCTTCGCAAATCTGGTTGCCCGCCACTTGCCCGACGGACATTTCCATTCCAGAACAAATTAAGTGGCAAACTAGCCATATCAGAATTTCATTTTGATAACTGAGTAAAACTGGCCGCTGTTTTTCGCCGCTAGCAATTGTTAATAAGATCAAACAACTTTCGGTACAATCAACAATCTCGCCCCAGGCAGCTTAATTTGTGGCATTATTTCAATAAACAACTAATTAACCCACACGCGCATTTCACACCGTTTGAAAACAACACCGTATCACAACGGACACGACCTTCAGACGTGTGTCCATCGGCCAATGAAATCGCGTCGATTATGTCCGTGACCTACCAACCATAAACATAGCTACTTTCAGATAATCTCTGAACGTCATTTGTATAATTTGGACCTTCCACCAATCAAATCAGAAAACTCTTGCTTAATTTGCAAATTTAATGTGTCAAAATAATGATTGACAGACACACGTGACGTTATGTTTTTGTTTAGAAATTTGCCGAAGATTTTTTCGTAGCGAAAATACATTTCTTTTACTCGAAGCACTCGCTTATCAATCCGCTTTTATGAGGTATTTGGTGTATTTCATTGATATAGTCTGTAATTAACCGTATATGGAAGTGCATACTACACAAATAAGTTGCATAACTTGGCGATATGCGCATGTCATGGGTTTTCGCGATTTCGGAATAATCACGAAACCTTTTTCTCAAGTTCTGAACTTTCGCTGTTACTGCTACTACTTCTTAAACAATTCCTAGGGAACCCTAATAAGGGAACCCCTTTTAATGCCTCTTGCTTTCATCTAATTCCCCTTAGTTAAAATATAAAGCCGTAGAAACGTTACCATGGTTACAGAAATTGGGGGCCCATGTGACTATTTTTCATAACGTTTTTGTCTTGTTTCTTTGCTTGTCGCACATTTAAAGGAATACAATAGCTTCTTTTTTTCTGTCAACTGGTTAATTGTACACACTGTGACATATTAAAAGTTCCATACACTAGCTGAGAAGCATTTTTTTGGGATGGTCATCAAAAATGATGGGGTTGTGTGTGTGCCCTGGGCAAGTGGTTTTTTAAAATATTTCCAGAACCCTGCTCGCTCTCGTTTTTCGCGAGATTTCGAGTTCGGGGTGTCTCAGTGTTTATTTGTTTTAGACACATTTTAGAACGTATCATGCAAAAATATAATGCGAGTGCTGTTTCTAGGTGTGTTAGTAATATGAACTGTCAGACCAGGGTTCTGGAAATATTTTGAAAATCCACTTGCCCAGGGCAAGTGGATTTTCAAAAGTCACTTGCCCTGCCCATAATGTCACTTGCCCCACATTTAAGAACACTTAATTGCCCCAAAAATTGGCGCTGAACATTATTCGTGTTAAACGGACCATATATGAAACGGACCGCCGCATAATTTGGACCATTATACTTAGTTAGAAAAGAATGGAGAATGTATTTTATGAATTAGTTAATACATTGTATTTATTCATATAAAAAAATCAAATGGTTGCATTTTCTTCTTTTGTTTCTATTACATCTTTGTGTTACTTAAATCATAAAATGATAAGACAGTATACAACCTCATTTTATTCCGCCCTCCCACCCCACCAATCACCACACACACAACCCCATCATTTTTGATGACCATCCAAAAAAAATGCTTGACAGCTAGTTTATGGAACTTTTAATGTCACAGAGTGTACAATTAACCAGTTGACAGAAAAAAAGAAGCTATTGTATTCATTTAAATGTGCGACAAGCAAAGAAACAAGACAAAAACGTTATTAAAAATATTGACTTGGCCCCCAATTTCTACAACCATGGTAACGTTCCTACGGCTTTGTATTTTAACTAAAGGGAATTATATGAAAGCAAGAGGCATGAATAGGGGTTCCCTAGGAATTGTTTAAGAAGTAGTAGCAGTAACCTTATTTATCAAAAGCGAACGTTCAGAACTTGAGAAAAAGTTCCGTGAATGGTTCTAAAATCGCGAAAACCCATGACATGCGCATATCGCTAAGTTTTGCAACTTATTTGTGTAGAATGCACTTCCATATACGTTTAATTACGGATTATATCAATGAAATACACCAAATACCTCATAAAAGCGCATTGGTAAACGAGTGCTTCGAGTAAAAGAAATGTATTTTCTTTACGAAAAAATCTTCGGCAAAGTTATCTAAACAAAAAGATAACATCACGTGGGTCTGTCAATCATTATTTTGACACATTAAATTTGCAAATTAAGAAAGAGTTTTCTGATTTGATTGGTGGAAGGTCCAAATGACGTTCAGAGATTTCAGAATTTATGGTTGGACATAATTGCCGCGATTTCATTGGCCGATGGACACACGTCTGACGGTCGTGTCAGGATTGTTGTTTTCAAACGGTGTGAAATGCGCGTGTGGGTTAATAAAGGTTGTTTATTGAAATAATGCCACAAATTAAGCTGCCTGGGGCAAGATTGTTGATTTGTACCGAAAGTTGTTTGATCTTATTAACAATCGCTAGCGGCAAAAAACAGTGGCAAGTTTTATTCAGTTATCAAAATGAAATTCTGATATGGCTAGTTTGTCACTTGAATTGTTCTGGAATGGAAATGTCTGTCGGGCAAGTGGCGGGCAACCAGATTTGCGAAGGTCACTTGCCCGCACCCAATATCCACTTGCCCGGGGCCCTGCAGACTATTGACCTTTTCTGGGTAAAATGGCTTTTTTATTGCCATAATAATGATACCTTGATATTGAAGTGCACCACGGTTACTCAAATATCATACTCCTCATGTTTTGTGAATTATTTAAAGTAATTAGCATTACTTATTACACTTAAATAAGTAAGTCCCTGCATTTTAATTACATTTAAGAAGTTATATATGTATATATATATAACTTTCTTGTAAACAGGAACGGTTCATATTAATCTTTTCTACCAGAGTCCAATACTGTGCATGCAGAGTTTTAAATTCACTACTTAACATAAGTATATAAATTCTCCTTTAAATAATGTTCATAAAAGTATATTCCACAAACGAATATGTATTGCAAAGAGTCATTTACTGTTGGTAATTGTTACGACAATTATTATGTAAAATAATTAACAGAACTCTGCAATGTATTGTTATTCCTACCACAGTATAAGATTTCATAAATCATAGGACCTACATAGATATATAGCTATGCCAAAAACAATTAATTGAACAGTTGCTAATGTTGAGTTTATGACCGGTTGTTTATTGCAATCAAAAGATAAAGCTTGGGTTTCTCCAATAGTAATAATGCGGTACCCCGTGGCTAATTGGCTGTCCAAAGCAGGATGTTTGTTTAGATCAAAGAGGCCATAAATCACAAACACTGGCTACCCGTGGTGTGTTGACATCATATATATACAGTATATGTTGTGTACTATTTTTATTTTCAATTTTAGGTACACATGTATTACGTATAACCTGGAAAAGCTGTTTGTAGTTATGTTATTAATATGAGCTGTCAGATATTGAATTTGCCGGTGTTAAATGTAATTATGATGATATTTTGAAACCGAAAGTACTGTAGGTAGCCTAATATTGTCGATGTTCCTGACGTTATTCGAAGATCTTAATTATTGTGTTTCTTAAATTGATTTAAAAGTTCGTTTATCTGCAAGACAGATGGAATATGTGACATGAAATACATAATTTCGATTTAAATAACAAACAAGTATGTAACAGTGTTTTTTTGTTTCTTTTGACAAATCCTACTGAACGTAATCTATTTGTAATGAGTTTAGTTTCACAAATGCATAATATAAATAAAATTGAAAATTAAAACAGTTAGCTGAAGTTATTTGTTTACCCTCACCGTATGCACAAATTAAAATATGACACAATTATAGAATATATCTGATGTCAACACACCACACGCAGCCAGTGTTTGTGATTTATGGCCTCTTTGATCTAAACAAACATCCTGCTTTGGACAGCCAATTAGCCACGGGGTATCGCATTATTACTATTGGAGAAACCCTTTATATTTTGATTGCAATAAACAACATGCAAATAAAACCCAACATAAGCGACTGTTCAATTACTTCTTTTTGGCATGGCTATATGTAGGTCCTATGATTTATGAATGAAATTAAAAATATTTTGCAGAGTTCCGTTAATTATTTTATCTATGCCGTAACAATTATCAACAGTAAAATACTTTCGCGATACATATTCGCTTGTGGAATATAATTAAGTGTAATAAGTAAAGTTAATTACTTTAAATAATTTATGAAACACGAGGATTCTGATCTTTGAGTAACGCGCATCTACCTACTTTCGGTTTCAAGGTATCATTATAATTGCAATAAAAAAGCCATTTTACCCAGAAAAGGTCAATATTCTGACAGTTTATATTACTAACACAACTAGAAACAGCACTCGCATGATATTTTTGCACGATACGCTCTAAAATGTGTGTAAAACAAATAAACACTGTATATTCACTATACAGAGTTAGTGTTGAGACACCCCGAACTCGAAATCTCGCGTCATATCGTAAACAACAGCTTACCGCTGTATTTGCGCATGCGTCGTTAATTCGAAGAACAATGGCGGATCTGTCAAAACAAATTGCAGATGTGAAGCAGGTTATTTCCAGTGTTGCAACCGTATACGGTATAATCGGTAAAAACGATTTATTAACTGGTTGCGTTTATATATTTTTTGTTTCCCAGGGCTACCGCGGCCCTGGTCAAATTGGTATGGGTAGGTATAATATTTTTTTAATTATTTCAGAACATGTTTTTTTTTTGTTTCTCGCGGGATTTAGAGAATGCCTTAATAATATCTACCATTCATAAACAGTTGTTAAAAATGACAATTCGAACAGGTAAACATATTTATTCATGTAAGTATAACGTTCACATGGTGTAATTAGGTTTTTCCGCATCCATCTGGCAGTGTTCTAGCATGTTTTTGTATTTTTCCCTGCTTAAAATCTTTAGACCATGACATTGAAAATATCAAAACCTATATATAGGTTTTTGTCAAATCACTACATAATGAGCTTCAGTACAGTCAAATAAGTTATTTTCAGTATGCAGTGAAACATACAAATTAAAAACTTGACATGTTTATGTTTAGTCTAAGAATATGGAAAATGTCCTGTCACATATATATATACCAGGCATCAAATTATAAAAACTGTTCTTGTAAAACTTCTGGAGAGAACACTGATTCCATGTACAAGGTCTTTCTCAATTCAAAAAAATATACACTAAAAACTGTGTGTCAGCTAAATTGCTAATATTCATTTAATTGGGTTCCTTTTGGGGATTTCCTATGTTACTCTTAAGCCTTTCACACACAAAGAAAATACAACTTTTTCATTTTTCTTTTGAAAGGTGTGTGTGTGGGGGTGGGGGCGTTTATTCGGGGGTATACCATTTTTTAATTTTTTTTTATTTGTATAAGTTAAACACAAACATACATGTAGGACACTTTCCTGAAGGTAAACTACGTCAATTTATTTCTTTTTGAAAATTGTGTCCGTCCAAAAAAATGTACCTATCCGAATAACTGACACCACACTTTCCCGGCAAAAACCTATTGCTGAATTCGACCGAAATATCATCAATTATGAACAATTACAAACTTTCTTTTAATTTTGTCGATAGAAACACATGCATTCGCTAGTCAATTAGTCAATTAAAAACTTACTTCTTGATTTAGAATAAAACAAACCGATGCAATTAACCACCTGGTGATTGGTGTATTTTGCTTTAATTGTCGGCATTGCACCTATAGTCTTCAGTAAATGATGTCCCTACTTTCCAATGTCCAGTGTTTTCAAATCAATGTGATAACAATTGATGACCCGTGATTGTTTACGTACGATTGTTTATTTGGCCATCTTTTAATCTCGTCACGTGATGCAATTTAATTGGTTGGTTGCATGATCATAACCCATGCCTTGATCGATTTGACAGGCTTTGACTATGAATGTTTGACACATGCTAGACACACTCTGTGTATTGTAATATTATAAATTATTGATTAAGCGGTTTCCGTGTGATCGGGAGATCATAGCCAAATCCGGGAAAATTGATTCGTCCCCAAAGCGGTTTCGTCCCAAATTTTGTCATACCAAATAAATAATATATTACTACGGTCGTGGCAATTTGTTTGGGTCGGTCGTCGGTGGGGAAACATTTATTAATTTATTTTAGGCGCAAGCGACGTGAAAATAAAACGCATCACAAGCAAGACATATAATTGAAACTTGGGCGGCATCATGGCCTCTAACGAGCGATTACCCAACAATAAAAAAAGCTTGTAAAGGCCATGAATATCAGGTCTAGGTTGAAACGATGCAACAATTGATTATGACTGACTTTCAGCTACAAATTTTCGCACAAAAAAGTGTTATCAGTAAGAAGACATATATATATCTGAGAGAATCATAGCTCTTCTGGAGTGTACCTACCATAGAACTACTATGCCATCCTTTATAGAAAAGGTAGATACCAGGTTCAATGCCTGCATAAACAACTGCCGTTTATCAATAGACTAAACCCTAAATACCACGTGTGCATGCATTCAACTCACCAAAGAAGAAAATCTTGTCGATCTAGGCTTTTTTGTGCGACTTCCCATGTTTAGCAGACATATTTTTTCTGGAATGTTTACCTTTTGAAATATCTCAGGCTGTGTCGTTGCGTATTTGGAAACTTAAACCTGATTATAACTAACACAAAAATGAGACGTAAATTTTATTTAAAATCGGCATGAACGTAAACTATGAATATGTCTGAAATTATCAGTGACTTATGAAAACCAACTATATCGGCCTACATTCTTCTCTTTGGTGAGTTTTGTGCTTACACTTGTAGTATTTAAGGATTGTTCTAATGAAATATGGTGGTTGTTTAATAAGCAGCCATTTTGAGAAGTCTTCCCTGGAAAAGTGTGTACGGGGTTGGTAAGGGGTCCTACCTATCATTCAAGGCGTGGGAATTATGGCTTTATGGTACGTACATACTGGAAGACAAAGCTAAATAAACTTTATAAAACCATATTTCGTTTTCATTTTGGCGATATCTCACAATAATGTAGCGTTCATCTCACAATAATGTAGCGTTCATCAAGCAGACGAGTCTAAGCGTTGACGTTGTCGCATAAAACTTGCTCATGACAGTCATGATGGAAAAAGAAGCATGAGTGCCTCTGGAGAATTTTACAAGCATAATCCGATAAACACTTTTTCAATTAGAACTTCGTCCATAACAGCTAAATATTAATTTATTCATTTATACTGTATATACATTGTTGTTTGCTGTAATTATGAATGGAATAAAATGTAATCTAATTGCTTTGGAAATTCTTGAATGAAAGTGTTCTATTTTTATACACAAACAATGGCTACAGGTCAAACAAAATGTCAGAACCTGTTGATCCCTCCATCGATAGTAACCAGGAAATATATTTTTCCATATCCCGGATTTTACAAAATAAAACAAGGCCAGAGAATGAAGGAAAATCCTGACATGCAGCGTGCCGTTCGTATGCTTTGTAGAAATGAATATGCCAACAAATAAATGCATTTTAGGTATTTTCATACTTTCTCTGTTCATCATGTTCATGTAAAGAAACAGCAATTACAATCAAGATTTATGCATTTAATTATTGTGTCTTTTCTTTTCTCTTGTAAAACAGACAATAATAACTACATGTAATTTATCCATTATCCGGGAGACAACTGTAAGATGCACTAATGACTTGTAAAATTGAGCAAATCGCCAAATGCACTAATAAACACATTTATGATTTATATCGGACATGATTCTCCCCAGGATTTCAGGATAGCCGGATATTTTGAAATTATAGCCTAGCACACTTTATAGCGTTAGCCATGTCCATCCCGAAAAGTTTGTGTGACTGTCTCCTCTTACAGTTTTCAACCAATTATTTCGAAACTTTACAGGATGCTTACCGATGTGCATGTGTTTCTAATATTGTTCATATTATATTGGGCTAGTTATTTTACAAAACTGCTAGCCATGTGGTGGTCTATTAAAGTACAAAAGCTTATTGCTTGTCCTTTTTTCCTAACTTTTAATATTAAATATTTCAGGGATTTGCCCCAATATGGTCACAAGCAATGGCAGTCCTATTTTGGTCGTACGTTTGACGTGTACACTAAACTTTGGAAGTTCCAGCAACAACACAGGTATTATTCTATAAGGACAAGATAATGAAAAAATTGTCGTCAAAATTTTGGACTTTTGGTTTTTAGCTCTACTGATCAGAGATCAGCAGAGCTTATGCCGTGGTGCGGCGTCCGTCGTCCGTCTGGCCGTCTGTCCGTCTGTCCGTAAACTTTTATTTGTAGCGACTTCACAGCTGAAACTACTGGATGGATATTCATGAAACTTTACAGAAATGTTGCCCATAAAGTCTAGTTGATCCTAGCAAAAATTCATGTTGATGTGAAATCCAAGATGGCCGCCAAAGCTAAAAATAGAGTTTTAAAATACAAGTTTGTAGCGACTTCTTCTTGAAAACTATAAGTGATATTGATATGGGACTTTTTCTAAAATGATCAGCATGACATGATGTTGATCCTAGTCAAAAATCGTTTTGATTCAACGTTAAACATGGCTGCCAGTGGCCATCTTTGTTTACATAGAGTTATATAGTAAAAACTTGTAGCGACTACTTCTCTGAAACTACTTGGCGGATTGTCATGAAACTTTACAGGAATGTTGCTCTTGATGTCTAATTGATCCTAGAAAAATTTCAGGTCGGCCCGAAATTCAAGATGGCCGTCACAGCTAAAAATAGATTTTTAAAAAATAAGTTTGTAGCGACTACTTCTTGAAAACTATAAGTGATATTGATATGGGACTTTTTCTAAAATGATCAGCATTACATGATGTTGATCCTAGTCAAAAATCGTTTTGATTCAACGTTAAACATGGCTGCCAGCGGCCATCTTTGTTTACATAGAGTTATATAGTAAAAACTTGTAGCGACTACTCCTCTGAAACTACTTGGCGGATTGTCATGAAACTTTACAGGAATGTTGCTCTTGATGTCTAATTGATCCTATCAAAATTTCAGGTCGGCCGGAAATTCAGGATGGCCGTCACAGCTAAAAATAGATTTTTAAAAAATAAGTTTGTAGCGACTACTTCTTGAAAACTAAAAGTGATATTGATATGGGACTTTTTCTAAAATGATCAGCATGACATGATGTAGATCCTTGTGGAAAATTATTTTGATTCGACGTTAAACATGGCTGCCAGTGGCCATCTTTGGTTACATAGAGTTATATAGTAAAAACTTGTAGCGACTACTCCTCTGAAACTACTTGACGGATGTTCATGAAACTTCACAGGAATGTTGCTCTTGATGTCTAGTTGATCCTAGAAAAATTTCAGGTCGGCCGGAAATTCAAGATGGCCGCCACAGCTAAAAATAGATTTAAAATAAATAAGTTTGTAGCGACTACTTCTTCAAAACAATAAGAGATATTGATATGGGACTTTTTCTAAAATGATCAGTATGATATGATGTTGGTCCTTGTCGAAAATCGTTTTGATTTGACCTTAAACATGGCTGCTTTGTTTACATAGAGTTATATAATGAAAACTTGTAGCGACTACTTCTTTGAAACTACCTGACGGATTTTCATGAAACTTCACAGGAATGTTGCTCTTAATGTCTTATTGATCTTAGCAAAATTTCAGGTCGGCCGGAAATTCAAGATGGCCGCCACGGTTAAAAATAGATTTTCAAAAAACAAGTCTGTAGCGACTACTTCCTGAAATCAAAATCAATCAGTAGAGCTTCAAGGTCATTGACCTCTTGTTATTTTAAGAAGTTTTTCTGCCATCAGATATTACAATAAGGCAGTGACAGTTGACCCTTATATTAGTGGTTATCAAGCTTGTTATAATACGGTACGGTCAGCACGGCAAACACGATGATCACACGGTCTTCCACAGGCCATTTAAGAGCATATTCCCCCTATCCCTTAATTTTAAAATCTAATTTCCCAATCCTTAATTAACCCCCTATCTTTTGATCTCTCTGCCCTTAGCCCTATCCTTTATAAACACCAATAAATCTCCAAAATGCATTATACCTGTCTATAAATTGCTCCTTGTAGGCTATACTTCTTAAAAATCCTTTCATTTACAGTTGAAATATACTTCAAATTGCATCTAAATAAATCGTGATCCATAAAGATATTGGTCTCCCGAAGGGTACCTCCCTCGCACACCCACCCCATAACAGTCGAATTTAATTTCCCCTATCCCTTAAATAATTTCTGTGGAAGACCCTGGATCACCATTACTAAACATAGCCCAAATCTTAATGTCCCTATCCCGTCATCAACAGGCAAATGTAACTAATATATTTTGAGAATCCAAATTCTGTACACACAATATCAATGGCTTTAACCAGCCAGGCCAAACCCTAACACTGGAGGTTTGAATCAAGAGTTTTAAGAACTGGTGAATAAACCTATACTTTTAATCGGCACGTATACATTATTACATGACCGGAACACCTGGATCGAGTTTTGATAAACGGTTTCAATTTTGCCGTTATGTCGGGAGTTAGTTTCTTTAACGAATTTTCTCATCAGATTTCAACAGTTGATTTCAGAAATGATCATGATTCCCTAGGCTCAGATAAAGTGAAATTGGGGTTTTATGGCGCATCATTTGTATTTAAAGATTTGTAACATTAGGTAAAAAGCACTGAATCAACAATAGCCATTGATAATGATTATTGAAAAATAAGGAATGTCAGCTTTTGTATGCTATAGTTTTATATATACCATGTATACATGTAGTTTTAAAGATCTCGCATCATCAGCAAAATCAGTGCATGCATCATGGAGTTATTGAAAATGATATCTAAGTAAATTTGAGAAAATTTGTGACATTGCTTTGACATGGTTACTCTACTTTCCCATGGCAAAACTTCATGAAACATCACACATTTAAGCTGGCTAACTTTTAATTAACACTGCAGCTATGTATATGCCTGCTTAATACATTGCAGGCAAGTTCTGGATGTGAAGTATGGACTGAAAAGGTGGCAGATTGGGGAGGTGGCATCCAAGATTGGACAACTCTACTATCACTACTAGTGAGTTCTTATTTATGCTTGTTACGTTTGTTGTTGAGCTCACTTGTGCATCACGCGTGCATCACACGTGCATCAGTGATTTATTAACCTGCGAGTAAATGAGTCAAATACTCATGTTTTTCTAATTTGACTCACTGTTCAGATCAGCAGAGCTTATGCTGTGGTCCGTCCATCCGTAAACTTTTTTTTGTGGCAACTACTCCTCTGAAACTACTTGACGGATTTTCATGAAACCTCACAGGAATGTTGCTCTTGATGTCTAGTTGATCCTAGCAAAAATTCAGGTCGGCCGGAAATTCAAGATGGCCACCATGGCTAAAAATAGATTTAAAAAAAATAAAATTTTAGCAACTATAAATGATATTGATATGCAACTTTTTCTAAAATGATCAGCATGACATGATGTTGGTCCTTGTTGAAAGTCATTTTGATTCAACATTAAACATGGCTGCCATAGTCTATCTTTGTTTACAAAGAGTTATATAGTAAAAACTTGTAGCGACTACTCCTCTGAAACTACTTGACAGATTTTCATGAAACTTCACATGAATGCTGATCTAGCTATCAAAACCTATCAGTAGAGCTTCAAGGTCATTGACCTCTTGTTTAAATTTTCTTTCCATAGACTGTCTCTAAGGTTTTTTCGTTTTGATGCAAATTGGGATGAAATTGTAGATAAAACACTCGTGTATTTGTCTGGTGTGTGTTCATGTTGAGACCACTTATGGAGAAGTTGAATTGGGGATTTATTAAGCATGCATGCATCTGTTGTGTGTGTTCATGTTGAGACTATTTATGGAAAAGTTGACTTAGGGATTTATTAAGCATGCATGCATCTGTTGTGTGTGTTCATGTTGAGATCAGACCCGTGTGGTTGCCGGGGGCCCCATTTGGTCACGGGGCAAAGAATACGGGCACTGCAGATCCCTTTGGAGGGGTAGGCAGAGGGGTAGAATCCCCCCAAATTCATGTTCATTTTATCATTTTTTGTTCATGTTCATTAAAGGTCTTCATCATGATCCCTGCATTGTTTCAGGTGCTATCTCGCTCGCATCAAAAGAGCAGTGGCAGAAAAACAATAACGTGGCTCCAGCGTAAATGGAGTTTCTACGATAGAATTTGCAGCAACTCTGCAGTTCAGGGTGAGAAGGTTCTGGGCCCATTTTCCATATTTTATTTCGATGTACATGGAAGATGAGCCTGGCATGTTCATGCCTTTTAGGCGCCATATAACCTTTTCATGTGTTGGTGCGCCTTAAAACCCCAATTCAATTCATGTTGAGACCACTTATGGAGAAGTTGACTTGGGGATTTATTAAGCATGCATGCATCTGTTGTATGTGTTCATGTAGAGCCCGGTTGTGGAGAGCTTGACTAATGGATTTATTAAGCGTGCATGCATTTGGTGTGTGTGTTCATGTAGAGACCACTTATGGAGAAGTTGACTTGGGGATTTATTAAGCATGCATGCGTCTGTTGTGTGTGTTCATGTTGAGACCACTTATGGAGAGGTTGACTTAGGGATTTATTAAGCATGCATGCGTCTGTTGTGTGTGTTCATGTAGAGCCTGGTTGTGGAGAGCTTGACTAAGGGATTTATTAAGCGTGCATGCGTCTGGTTTGTGTGTTCATGTAGAGACCACTTGTGTAAAAGTCGACTAAGGCATTAAGCGTGCTTATATCTGGTGTTTGTGTCTGCTTGCAGAGAGATCAACTAATTACTTAGGGATCACTTGTGCATGCGTTCGATATGTGGCATCCATAATAACTGGACGCAACGCAACATTTAATATGGAGAAACTAAGTTGCAGTGATGCAGAAGTTCAATCCATTCAATTCAAAATTCACTCACTGGTCATGTGAGAACAATTACATTTGACAAGAGCTAACGCTCTGTTTATGCCCTAGGATGAAAGTGTGTTACACTTGTTCATCAAATTGCCACTTTCTTAGAAAAAATGTTTTCATTAAAGTCCATTTCTCAGACACTATAGGGTACGTTTAGGGGAGCTTGAAGTTATTTATAACATGTACAGATGGTACCACACGCTTTACATTCACACTCATCGCGGCGATTTTATCCCCACGTGGACGGGGCGATTTTGTGAAATGTCACGCTAAGCGGTGATGGTGAATTTTATCCACCGCGATAACTTGCCGGAGTTTCACGGCGATTTAACTGACATGATCTTCATAGTTTTCATTTTTTGTCAAGATGTCACGCGCTTTCTTGTTCTGTACATTAACACAAATGTGTGTACATAGTTCATTCCTTTGTGAACTCGGTACGCGCGACGTCATCACATCACCTGGCCGTTAGCAACGAATATAGCAACGTGTACTAAAGCCTTGTATTTGCCTGGTACAATGTACATGTATTTGTTTGCGCGTGTAACCATCGACACTATGGATATTAGACACGTGTTTATTTCGTATATAAAGGCACAACTTTATAAGGTATCTTTTTTGTATATTAACGCTAACGTTTGCTCATCTAAGAAAAAATGTAACCTCGACTGTAGATTCTTTTGTCGATTTCTTTACACATTTTTATGACGTTTTTTGTTCAATGGGGTAAATCCATCTGGTTTAGTTAGGTCAATATTGGGAACATGTATTATTAGATCGGCGAATTTTAAAACACGTCAGATATTATTTTTAAACAATGTTCTGTCTGTTGGAATTTCCCTGCGATTCGCCGCGAACTTAGCACCGAGAAACACGGCGATCGCTTTCTTCAACATTGTATTTTTCAATCGCGGTGACTTTGACGGTCACAGGGAATGCCGTTGATATTTTCCGGTGACAATCCGCAGTAAAATCGCGGCGATTTTCGTCTATACCAGAAAAACGGTCGCGGGGACACTGTGTAAAAGTCGTAATCCGCGTGGTACCATCTGTATTAGAGAGTTTTGGCCTTATGACGCTAACTGCTATACCCTTTGAGATTTCAAGTTCATCTGTTAAGCATGTGTACATGTAGATGCACAGTAAGTTAAAAAAAATACAAATAGCATGTGAATGCATTTTATTTGAATTTGGTATGGTCATTTAGGGTAAATTATATTTTGTCCATAAATTTCTTTAAAATGACAGCAATTTTGGATTAAAACTGATAAAACATAAAATTTCACGCCCTGCCCCAAATTTTACTATAATTTGTATGAGATTCTAACAATAATATTATATCGGCCCGAGTTTCTATACCCGCCCCACCCCACATCCCCATTTAAAATGAGTTTCGTCTATTTTGGGATAGTTATGCCCCTTTTCATCAATCTTTTATCCTGCAACATGACCTTCCTCATAACTTTAAAAAAGCCCATGGCATTAGTATTACATGGAACACTTTTTAGCTTGACTATTCAAAGAATAAGAGAGCTTATGTAATCATGTCGGCGTCCCACATCAAGGTTTGCATGTAAGCTGTGTTTACAAGTCTATGTCTTACATTTCTTATCCTAGCACAACTAAATTTGGCCATGGGCTTCCTTATAGCATTATTTTGCAGGCTACATAAACCCCTGGGCTCCAATGGAACCCAAATTCTGATAGCCCTTAAAATGTGTCACATTCCACATTCAATTTTGCGTGTTAGTCTATATATATATATCTCTTACATTTCTTATCCTAGCACAACCAAATTTGGCCATGAGCTTCCTTATAGCATTATCTTAAGGGCTGCTTAAGTAATTTTGGTTCCTGTAATCCCTGGGCTACCATGAAACCCAAATTCTGATGGCCCTTAAAGGGACACAGTCCGTAACTTTTAGCTTATAAAACACACACTAATTATGTTCGTACACATTACACACCAAACATTACTGAATATTTACTAATTAAAGCAGAATTGTTTGACGGAATTCAATCGCGGTACAAAAAAAAAGAGAAACCAGTTCGGGCGTTTGAACTCGCAGCCCAAACTAAAATTACACTCGCGGTAATAATAAGTGAACGTAAAGTGGTCGACCTAGCTCCCAACTGAGCTAAGCGGGCTATACACATTACGCACTAAATACTATGGTCAAAATCTAATGCGCTTATGGAAGTCACGTGATGGCAGAAAAGGTAAATACGGTGGGTCCCACTTTATTTACAAATAATAATTTAAGCTTTTTTTTTTCAAACTCACGAATGTATTACTACAGACTTCTTAGTGTCTATGCTCATGTTTTCATGTATATATTTCACTGAATAAAAGTCAGACAGTTATTTGGTTATGCTCCCTATCTGCTTACTTACGGACAGTGTACCTTTAAAATGTGTCTCATTTCAGGTCAAATTTCGCGTGTAAGCCGTGTTTACTGGTCTGTATCTCTTACATTTCTTGTCCTAGCTCAACTAAATTTGGGAATTGGTTTTCTTATAGTATGTTGTAAAGGGTTGCGTAAGTAATTTTGTCTTCTGCAAGTTCTGGGCTCCCATGGAACCCAAATTGTGATGGCCGATAAAATGTGCAATAAGGCTGATCAAGGTTTGCTATAATTTTGGTTTAGGATTTCTTATAGCATTATGCATCGTAGTCATACTTCATCCATATTCCCCCCCCAACCTCTCCTCCCCCATACCCCATTCCCTAACCATTCCCAACCCCATCATCACCACCACCCAAATGTATCTTTTCTTTTTTTTACATATCTGCGGGTTTTTTTTTTATCAATTGATCAATATGTTTCGCCCCCATCCCCCAACAGTGCCACCACCCCATCATCCCCACCACCCAATATGGTGGATATATAATTTATTATTCTCGGAAAAATCGAAAAGTCGAGCTGGGCTGTTCTCCGATAGCTCTTGTTAGTATTTCGTATCTTTTAATGGAATGTAGAATTTTGACAGAAAATTTTATGAAAACTCATCAATATACATATGTTTATATATATACACAGTATAGGTTATTTAGAGCCGCCCCAGAGAGAGGGGAAGGATACATAGGAATCCGGGAACCGTGCCCTACTCTTATTATCGAATAGATTCCTATGGTTCTTTAACATGCTCGGAGGATAGACCGATACAAGGGACTGCCCGGTTTACATCCCCATCCGACAGACGATAATAATGTATGAGAACGAATGTTAGAACGAATGTTAGATTTTATTTATCACATAACTCTCATCTCGACTTTTATTGCATTTTGCCTGTAGCTTTAACACGCGAAACCGACATAAACCATGGGAATTGGATCATAGTCATTATCATTTTTTTTTTTACAGCACATACTAGGCTAATTTGCATATTTATATAACTAGTGGTATGTATATCGAAAATATAGAAAATAGAATGGTGTGATTCCACTCCCACACCGTCAGTTATGTGATAAATACTAATAAAGAGAAATACAGTCATAGCTAGCTTATACATCTTAGGATCTTATACAGCTGGATCTTATACAGCATAAACAATTAAAGCTGGATAAAAAAAAAAACACATCATAAAAATGAAGCATAAAAAATGAACACTGGATGTAAAAACAGTAATATATTTAAATTGTTGTCTAGAGAATTGAACCTCAAAAGTGTTTTTTTCCTGACTGGTTAATCATACATGTGGTGCACCATTCCTAAACATTTGTTTGTTCTAATGTTAATATTGCCAAGCTTTCGTTTTTGTTTTTGAATGTATGTTTAGTTTGTTTGCAAGTTGACCAGTTGAATACTGTAACGGTGTAATACATTGTATGCAATAATCTTGCCTATTGTTCAAAAGCAATACAACTACAGGTTACCTGGAGATTAATACAAAATTTGCCAAAAATCAAACTAACTTGTCATTGCAGGCCAAAGATAACAATTATCAATGGTTTAATGGGCTTTCCTTAATAGGTGATTTACCCTCCAATTTTGGTTAATAGCTGACGGTAGACCACTTACTTTCAGCAAACCCCACTGATCCCCAATGCAAAACAAAATGAAGAACTATAATTCAACAAATTACTTTTGAAACCCTCCCTGTAACTCAGAAACAAAGATAAAGCCATGTAGTGTAGATCAACATAGCCAGTTTATTGTTCCCAAGGTAGTACTCACTGATTGAGAACTGGAGACAGAATGCATGGTTGTGAATTGATTAGGGATCATGAGCATGATGCCCAGTCCCAGCAGTCATCTTTGTCTCCAGTAAAGTTTTATGTTCAAATTTATTAAGTTTATTTACTCAAATGTCAAAAGCCATACAGCTTTCAAACTTCATACACACAACTACATGACAGCAATACTACATGACAGCAATACTACATGACACAATACTACAAGACACAATACTACATGACAGCAATACTACATGACACGATACTACATGACACAATACTACATGACACAATACTACATGAACATGACACAATACTACATGACACAATACTACATGACAGCAATACTACATGACACAATACTACATGACAGCAATACTACATGACACAATACTACACTACATGACATCAATACTACATGACACAATACTACATGACACAATATTACATGACAGCAATACTACATGACACAGTGTTCTCCCCAAGAATTTCTCAAGGCATGTCGTTTTTATCGGAGAAAATATGCTTCAGAGTGTATCCTTATACCTGACCCCTATATGTATGTGTAGTTTGTCAAAGACACTTGATCTATATAAGAAATAGACTAGTGATTCTATATATTGTGTTTTAAACTTATTTAAGCTAAACAAAAATGAAATAATTAAAATGTGTTACATTACCTTTCAAAATTAAGGCATGTTGCAAAAGCATTTTGGCTGTGAAGGCATGTCAAATGCGACATGCCTTATTAGCCTGGGGAGAACACTGTGACACAATACTACATACACAATACTACATGACAGCTATACTACATGACACAATACTACATGACAGCAATACTACATGACACAATACTACATGACAGCAATATAACATGACAGCAATACTACATGACACAATACTACATGACAGCAATACTACATGACACAATACTACATGACAGCAATATTACATGACAGCAATACTACATGACACAATACTACATGACAGCAATACTACATGACAGCAATACTACATGACACAATACTACATGACAGCAATATTACATGACAGCAATACTACATGACACAATACTACATGACAGCAATACTACATGACACACTACTATATGACAGCAATACTACATGACACAATACTACACGACACAATACTACATGACACAATACTACATGACAGCAATACTACATGACAGCAATACTACATGACAGCAATACTGCATGACACAATACTACATGACTACATGACCATGACACAATACTACATGAAAGCAATACTACATGACACAATACTACATGACAGCAATACTACATGACACAATACTACATGACAGCAATACTACATGACACAATACTACATGACACAATACTACATGACAGCAATACTGCATGACACAATACTACATGACCATGACACAATACTACATGACAGCAATACTACATGACACAATACTACATGACAGCAATACTACATGACACAATACTACATGACAGCAATACTACATGACACAATTCTACATGACAGCAATACTACATGACACAATACTACATAACAGCAATACTACATGACATCAATACTACATGACACAATACTACATGACATCAATACTACATGACACAATACTACATGACAGCAATACTACATGACACAATACTGCATGACAGCAATACTACATGACACAATACTACATGACACAATACTACATGACACAATACTACATGACATCAATACTACATGACACAATACTACATGACACAATACTACATGATACAATACTACATGACATCAGTACTACATGACAGCAATACAATACTACATGACAGCAATACTACATGACAGCACTACATACTACATGACAGCAATACTACATGACAGCAATACTACATGACACAATACTACATGACAGCAATACTACATGACACATGACACAATACTACATGACACAATATTACATGACAGCAATACTACATGACAGCAATACTACATGACACAATATTACATGACAGCAATACTACATGACACAATACTACATACACAATACTACATGACAGCTATACTACATGACACAATACTACATGACACAATACTACATGACACAATACTACATGACAGCAATACTACATGACACAATACTACATGACAGCAATACTACATGACACAATACTATATGACAGCAATACTACATGACAGCAATACTACATGACATCAATACTACATGACAAATACTATATGACAACAATACTACACGACACAATACTACATGACACAATACTACATGACAGCAATACTACATGACTACATGACCATGACAGCAATACTGCATGACACAATACTACATGACTACATGACCATGACACAATACTACATGAAAGCAATACTACATGACACAATACTACATGACAGCAATACTACATGACACAATACTACATGACACAATACTACATGACAGCAATACTACATGACACAATACTACATGACACAATTCTACATGACAGCAATACTACATGACACAATACTACATGACACAATACTACATGACAGCAATACTACATGACACAATACTACATGACACAATTCTACATGACAGCAATACTACATGACACAATACTACATGATAGCAATACTACATGATAGCAATACTACATGACATCAATACTACATGACATCAATATGACACAATACTACATGACAGCAATACTACATGACACAATACTGCATGACAGCAATACTACATGACACAATACTACATGACACAATACTACATGACACAATACTACATGACAGCAATACTTCATGACACAATACTACATGACATCAGTACTACATGACAGCAATACAATACTACATGACAGCAATACTACATGACAGCAATACATACTACATGACAGCAATACTACATGACAGCAATACTACATGACACAATACTACATGACAGCAATACTACATGACAGCAATACTACATGACACAATACTACATGACACAATACTACATGACATCAATACAACATGACACAATACTACATGACAGCAATACTACATGACACAATACTACATGACAGCAATACTACATGACACAATACTTTCCAACCCAAAGTAGGTCATTATGAAATGACCCTCACATAGTTTTCACACTTGGTTAATTTATAATAAACATTACATTCAAGTGAGACATCCGTGTCCCATGGACACATGTTCTAGTTTAACTTGAAATTTTTCTTTTAGCATATAGGCTTTATGTTCTCGTGGTTGAGGCAAACCACCCACTTTTTCCTGGCAAGAACCAATACTGTATATGTCCTGCTATCTGTTAGTTTCGATTCTTACGGAAGGCGAGAGGTATACAGGGTTGATTCTACCCAGGAAAAAATGGGTGGTCTGCTTCCGCCGCGAAAAAATTTATCATCTTATACAGCCTAAAATGTGCTGAAAATGACCTGAAACACTATTCCACCATTCAATGGAGAGCATGATATTTCTTCCCAGTGATCCGTATTGAATTCTCATCGTTATGTTAGTGTATTGTTTATTGATGCCAATATAATGGTATAATATCTGCTCAACTGAACCTTGAATAATAGAATGTCCCTGTGGTGAAGCTGGGGCTGTATACCAGCATAGAATCATTAATTATCTAAGGCTAATTAGTCAATTGTGATAAGATAATGATCAAGCTCTGTATATAACTAATGTACAATTCTTCCCAATAACCAGTATGCTACATACCATATTTCCCCTATAGTAGCACTCCCGCCTTTTCTTCTTTTTTTTCTCCAGAAATCTTACCTTCATAGTTTCAGAAATCTTAACTTCATAGAAAATTAAAATTTTAATATTCTTGAGAAGAAAAAAAAAATCTTTTTTTTTTGTAATTAAAAGACAGATTTAGATTTTAGATTTGAGGCCAATATTTTTTTAAGATTCCCCTCCTCAAAAAGTATGTTTTTCCCCCTTTTTTGAGAAAAAATACGTAAGCGAGTGAGTGAAAAAACAACACACGCCTGCCATCGAGTAAAGGATTTCCCTATAATCGATCACAACAGTAAAATAATCAATTTATTACATTTTTAATCAGATTATGTATGATTTTAACCATAATTATTTGCTTTATTTAGCGTTATTGGCAGATGACGTCAACGTCACCAACACGTTATTGACGTCATAACTCAACATCGGAGTTAGTTATTTTTGTGTTTGGAGTTAGTTATTAATATTTAGCGATTATGAATATTCTTTCACTGAGAAATCCCAGTCTTTCACCAATAGAAATGTAATAAATAAACAAAACTAATAAGAGTTCCCCCATTTTGCATAGCACCCGGGCGCTACTATTTGGGGGAAATATGGTAGGCGTAGGAGCGTGGGGGCCAGAGATGGGGAGGCCCCCCCCCCCCCCATTTGGTTTTGTTTGTATAGTGTTTTACGGCATTTTAAGGTTATATATGACACCCGCCATCCGTAAGAATTGAAAATTCCTCGCTTACACAAGTCAAGCTCCCAGTGGGATTCGAACCCGCAACGTCGTTAACCCTTCGGCCACGGAGACAGTTTTTTTGGATGGGTACAGTAAAAACAGATTTAGTGGATAGGCCAGTGAATTATTCTGCAAAATCATAAGAGCAATATGTTGAGCTTAGACCATTTTTTGGTTGTTTGTGTTGATCAGGAAAAAAGTTTTTCACACCCACAAATATTCAAAACCCTCCGCACCAGTACTTGTGCTGTGTTAAAAATGAAAAAGTTGCACATTTTGTTTCATTTTGATGATACATATATCATTGGAAATTATATTTATCAGTGAAATAATTCATTACATGATTTTATAAAAGTGTATAATATGCTGGCATTGAAATTGTTGATGCTGTGCAAGTTCTTTCTGCATCACAGAACTATTAATCAACTTGGGTACAAAATATGTGTTAATATTTAAAACATGATGGTAATGGATTCCCTAATGAAATAGAGTGAACAGCATCGAACACATGACTTTAAATATTTTAATATAACTACAGACATGGACACGTCTGGGTAAAAATGTGGAAAGTATATGTTTTTATCTTAAATTTGATGTACAGTAAACTATCGCTTATCCGAACTCTCGCTAATCCAGATCTCCCTCTAATCCGAAGGATATGTATATACAGGAAACCCCCAGTTATCCAGTTCCCCGCTTTTCCGAATTCTGAAGGCATTTTCGGGTACCAATCAATCAATTTTCTATCTAAATCAAAACAATAATCAAGTCATTGTTTGCGGTATTTGTTTGTTCAAAGGAGATGCAAAAATATCGCCACAGATAATTGCGTGAATGTATAATTGCGTGAATGTTTGAAGTCAGTGAGAAAAAGATATTTAATACGAAAATGTATATTGTATTAAGTTATGTATCTGGCTGCATTTAATAAATGATATAACTAAACATGTTTGAGTGAACTCTTTTTTTCCTTTATATTTTCTTAGTCCATCTATACTCACCAAAAGTTAACGAGTTTTTTTTATATCTGAAACGTATACGTCTATATATATTGTGCTTCTAAACAAGCAATGGCTACAGTGTTGAAAAAAACGACATCTTAGCGGAGATGTGTTATCGCCTTCACCAAAAAGAAATTGGGGCTGTATACATGTAGTAAAAGAAAAAACGAAGCAAAGTGTGTTTTACTGACTGGTAATTCTTACGCTGGACCATCAGTGACTGTTGACAAAATTAACAACTTACATGTTATATATAAATGTTTGTGTGCTTTTATCATATTCAATGGAATAAAACTTTTTTATTATCATACATTAAGATTAGGCCAGATAGAAATATACCTGTGTTTCTGGTTACTCGGTTGAAAAAATTAGGGTAACTAGGTAGGTTATTTTTTCTTTTCTTTTTTTAGATCACCTGAGCCGAAGGCTCAAGGTGATCTATTGGGATCACTCTGCGTCCGTCGTCCGTCCGTCCGAACTTTTCTTTAAACGACTTCTCCTCAGAAACCGCTTGGCTAATTTTGACTTAACTTCACATGGATGATCCTTAGATGAATGCTATTTAGATTTGTTAAAATTAGGTCAGCGCGACATCCAAGATGGCCGCCATTGCCATATATGGTCGAAACCTTAAAAAATCTTCTTCTCCAGAACCGCATGACAGATTTCAACAGTTTTTCTTTTAAAATGATCGCCAACGCCTACACTATCAAGTTTGTTCAAATAAAGTCCCCGGGGTCAAAAATGGCCGTGCCCCGGGGATCCAAAGTTTGTATATTGAGATTTTGCATGTTTTTCATATAGACATATAGGAAAAAACTTTAAAAAATCTTCTTCTCTGAAACCACAAGGCACAGAGCTCTCATGTATTACATGTAGCATCAGCTTATGGTCCTCTACTAAGTTTGTTCAAATGGTGACCCTGGGGTCAAATTTGTCCCCGCCCCGAGGGGTCACAGTTTTACATAGACTTATATAGGAAAACAAAATAAAAAATCTTCTTCTCGGAAACTACAAGAGCCAGAGGTTTAATGTTTTGCATTTACTGTAAGTATATGGTCCTTGAGCAAGTTTGTTCAAATGGTGACCACCGGGTCACATTTGACCCCGCCCCAAGGATCACATGGTTTGCATAGACATGTATAGGGAAAAACTTAAAAAATCTTCTTCTCTGAAACTGCAAGAGCCAGAGGTTTAATATTTTGCATTTGCTATAAGCTTATGGTCCTCTACCAACTTTGTTCAAATGGTGACCCAGGGGTCACATTTGGCCCCACCCCGGGGGTCACAGTTTTACATAGGCTTGTATAGGCAAAAACTGAAAACAATCTTCTTCTCTGAAACTACAAGAGCCAGAGGTTTAATATTTTGCATTTACTATAAGATTATAGTCCTTTACCAGGTTTGTTCAAATGGTGACCCTGGGGTCACATTTGGCCCCGCCCCGGTGGTCACAGTTTTACATAGACTTGTATAGGGAAAAACTTAAAAAATCTTCTTCTCTGAAACTACAAGAGCCAGAGGTTTAACATTTTGCATTTACTATAAGATTATGGTCCTTTACCAAGTTTGTTCTAATGGTGACACTGGGGTTACATTTGGCCCCGCCCCAGGGGTCACAGGTTTTACATAGACTTGTATAGGGAAAAACTTAAAAAATCTTCTTCTCCGAAACTGCTTGAGCCAGATGTTCAATATTTTGCATTTGCTATAAGCTTATAGTCCTCTACCAAGTTTGTTCAAATGGTGACGCTAGGGTAACATTTGACCCCACCCCAGGGGTCACATGTTTTACATAGACTTGTATAGGGAAAAACTTAAACAATCTAATCTTCTCTGGAACTGCTTGAGCCAGATGTTCAATATTTACCCAGTTTGTTCAAATTGTGACCCTGGTGTCAAATTTGGCCCCGCCCCAGAGGTCACAGTTTTACATAGATTTATAAAGGAAATTTTTTAAAAACCTTCTTCTCTGAAAGAACAAGAGCCAGAGGTTTAATATTTTGCAGTTACTATAAGATTATGGTCCTTTACCAAGTTTGTTCAAATGGTGACCCTGGGGTTATATTTGGCCCCGCCCCCGCGATCACAGTTTTACATAGACTTGTATAGGGAAATATTAAAAAAATCTTCTTCTCTGAAACTGCAAGAGCCAGAGGTTTAATATTTTGCATTTACTATGCGCTTATGGTCCTTTACCAAGTTTATTAAACTGGTGACGGCTCTGCCCCAGGGGTCATATGTTTTACATAGACTTGTATAGGGAAGAACTTAAAAAATCTTCTCTTTCTGAAACCACAAGGCACACAGCTCTCCTATATTACATGTAGCCCTTGGGTCGCATTTGGCCATGCCCCAGAGGTTACACCTTAATTTTGTCTTTGATCTTTACCAAACTTTGTCAGTGTCTTTATATCAATGTTGGTAAACAACAGAGGCCACATTTCTCGGACAATCTTAACCAAACTTGCACAGATTGTATATGATCATAAGATTTCGAAGAAGTTCGATAATGGACAATTACTCAGGTGATCGATATAGGGCCATCTTGGCCCTCTTGTTTCATTTTTTTTCATTGATGTCAAAACTAATCGGATTCTATTTTAATATATATATAGCATCTTTGCTATGGGCTTAATTAAGTTTTAATTCAAGAATACTTAAAACATGTTTGTTTTCAACAAATAACACGGAAATCTTTTCTTTTCTTTTTTTTTATGATAAAAAACTGTAGGATCGGCGCCAAAAAATAGGGACGGTCGGGTAACCAGAAACACAGGTATTTTTCTACCCGGCCTTAGTATCTCAAACCTAATTCTTTAATGTGTTCATAATGGTAATCAATGCAACCAAATAAATATGATGAACACATACTGCTAATGTACGATATCTACGATATGACTGACAGTTTGCAGGTAAAACAGTACTCCGGACACCCCACAAATCTGGACAATCTTTATCCAAATGTTTTAATGAGTTGGATAAATGTAGAATTAAGACATTCTGAAAGTTTTATAGCAAAATATTAGTGTTTTTTTTAAAACTAAGTTATTTGAGATTTCTGCTGTCCCAGCAGCAAGGAGTTTACATGGGAATAGCCCCATCAAACAAGTATTTTGACTGCAAAATATTTATTTCTGAACCGATTTCAAAACCAAGGTAATTTTATTTACCACTAAAAATTCCAATTCCAATGATATTTTATATTGTATGTACATGTACGTATTGTTAAAATTACTCTTGTTATACAGGGCTCGAATTTTAGGAAAATTGAAAAGTAGTTATAATTTAGTTGTCCAACACAATATTATATACCTGTGGTGATTTATTATTGGGAACACATCTGAATTTTCCGACAACTTCAGTGCTCCAGATAATTTTGAAGTGAAGTTGGTATTCACTCATCAAAATAAAATTATGTGAGTGAAATTTATATTTTGGAAATTGCATGAGTGAATTATTTTTTTCCAAAATACAACAACTGTTTTCACTCATCCTTCTTTTCACTCATCCTTCTTTTCCCTTTTGAGTGAAAACACTATCAGCACTAATGCACTCAAGTCTTCAGTTAATTTATTATATTTTAATTATTTGAATTTTACAGGAATCGTTTTCTGAAGAAATCTTCAGCCACGGGAATGACGATTTCCATGCTTCTATCGTTTTTTTTTTACACATTTTGACCATCATGCAACCTCTTTCCCGACTTTACACATTCCTTAATTAATTCTTCTAATATGCCTTTCGCTATATGCTCTGAATTGTTATTTTTCTTCTCGCTAACAGGTTTAAAAAAGTTCAGAATTGTTTTTTCTTTGCCCGACGACATTTTTCTCGGCATCAATAAACGCTTGCTCCTATTCAGAAAGTCAATAGCCTTTATTTTCCAAGCGCCTAATGTACTGCGAAGCCGAAAGTAGACGGGTTTAGCCCGATATTTTTAACCTCAAGTGCGCATTTTCAGCCGTATTTTATCGGCAATTAAATGATGATACAGTCGGGCGGAAATCAATAACAGCTGTTTATAAATATATACAAATGATGTACGAATTGGGAATCGGTACTGGCAGGAATATGCAAAAACGCAAGGAAATTTAGAAACGTGTGTGAAAGGAAAAATGTCTGCGTTTTTAAACGCACATATTAAAAAACTTGTGCGTATTTGTCAAATTTCTTTGCATAAAAAACGCAGATACGCAGCTTATCTGGAGCACTGCAACTTTTCAACTTGTCCGACATCACGCTTGAAAAAAGCATTCAATTGCCAGAAAAATACAAATGCCGTGTGCATCTTTTCTGTGCATAGTTGACACGACTGATAAATACAATGAATATATTTCTAAACAAATACGTATTTCAAATTTTTAATGCATTTAATCACAAGTTTTTTTCGTTTCTGTTGTCCAAAAGTCACAGTTCTCTTAAACCGACATAATTAGGGGCCTACCCATAATCCTTGGCCATGTATGTACCTTTTAACAAGGCAGCATTAACATCGGGTTTAAGACCCAGAATTCTTTACAATTTTTTCTGATTATTTCTGACTGAAGAACCCATCGATGTATTAATAATCAACAGCAGAATAGTATTTTTTTTTTACAAATAACGATTAATTAAACATATAATTCTAATTTTCAGTGTAAAAAACTAATTGAATTTTATGTTCAGTCGCCGCAAAGCTGGTAATAGGAACCGCCATATAACTATTGTGACCCAGTATACATTATCCGGGCATTTGAATTTTCCCAAAACAAAAGTAAAATAGTCTTCTACTTCAATTTTTTTAAAGTTGTTGAATAATAATGCATTAAAATGACTGCAATAAGAAAAATTTGCACCTTTTACCTGTGCAGTTTCGACTCGGCGAACTCTGTGTTTGTCTACGCGAATTAAGTACGCCGAGAGCTTTTCGCATAGCTGATTCCCACGCCGAGTAGTTTTATCATCCAAACTCCGCGTAACCCCCGATTTGTAAATTACTCACTCGTCATGAAAGATAAAGTGTGGGTTTCGCGTGAGCTGTACTGTACATGTAAATATTATATAAGTTATGCACAGAAATGTCTTATTAAAAAGAGAAAAAGCGCAAGTTAAATTCTACCCGATATTATTGAAAACCCTTTGGCTGAAACAAGCGCCCCGAACATTGGCTTAATACCCTCACTGAGGGTAAACCTGGTATCAGCGCAAATGGATTCTCGACGAAAACTAGTCACGGTTGCGCAACGAAAAGTCAATACTGCCTGTTTTATGTAGTTAATCGGCATAACAACGCCATTGTATGAATCTGTCACGGTGTCCTAACGATTGCAATTCTAGTGTCACGGATAATGATAAATCTAATGGAGGGAATCGTAGCTACTGGTAGGTTTGAGAGTGTGATGGAGGTTTCTTTTGAGAAAGGATCTACCTTATGGATAAAGGAAGTAGATGTTGGTACATCGATGGAAGATGAAAGTGATGAGTCCACCTTAAAGGGACACGCGGCAATCGAGTTTAGTCAAACTTACTTTTTCTACATAAAAACTGCATATGTTTAATTAATATTAATTATAAGAATTGCATAAGGCAATTTTTTTTTTAATATTACTAACAGTTGATTATATTTTATTAGTAATATATTCATAGCCTTGGTAGAATAACGAAGAAAAGTTGAACAATCAACATTGTATTTAACTATATGCAGGTATGTTTAAAGTCAAAATGATACTGGATTAATAAATCAAGACTTATTTTAATGCTCAACCCGAGGCTAGAGGGCATAAACAGTAGCAAGCATTTTTCACTGCCATTCATGAACAGTCTCAATCAAAAGGAGACTGCAACAGTTTTTAGCTCTACTGATCAGAGATCAGCAGAGCTTATGCCGTGGTGCGGCGTCCGTCGTCCGTCTGTCTGTCCGTCCGTCTGTCCGTCCGTTAACTTTTATTTGTAGCGACTACTCCTCTGAAACTACTGGATGGATATTCATAAAACTTTAAAGAAATGTTGCCCATGAAGTCTAGTTGATCCTAGCAAAAATTCATGTTGATGTGAAATCCAAGATGGCCGCCAAATCTAAAAATAGATTTTTTAAATTCAAGTTTGTAGCGACTACTTCTTGAAAACTATAAGTGATATTGATATGGGACTTTTTCTAAAATGATCAGCATGACATGATGTTGGTCCTTGTCGAAAATCGTTTTGATTTGACGTTAAACATGGCTGCCAGCGGCCATCTTTGTTTACATAGAGTTATATAATGAAAACTTGTAGCGACTACTCCTCTGAAACTACTTGACGGATTTTCATGAAACTTCACAGGAATGTTGCTCTTGATGTCTAAATGATCCCTGAGCCGAAATTTCAGGTCGGCCGGAAATTCAAGATGGCCGCCACGGCTAAAAATAAATTTTCAAAATACAAGTTTGTAGCGACTACTTCTTGAAAACTATAAGTGATATTGATATGGGACTTTTTCTAAAATGATCAGCATGATATGATGTTGGTCCTTATCAAAAATCAGTTTGATTCGACGTTAAACGTGGCTGCCAGCGGCCATCTTTGTTTACATAGAGTTATATAGTAAAAACTTGTAGCGACTACTCCTCTGAAACTACTTGGCGGATTTTCATGAAACTTTACAGGAATGTTGCTCTTAATGTCTAATTGATCCTAGCAAAATTTCAGATTGGCCAGAAATTCAAGATGGCTGCCACAGTTAAAAATAATTTTTTAAAAAATAAGTTTGTAGCGACTACTTCTTGAAAACTATAAGTGATATTGATATGGGACTTTTTCTAAAATGATCAGCATGACATGATGGTTATCCGAGTCGAACATTATTTTGATTCGACATTTAACATGGCTGCCAGTGGCCATCTTTGTTTACATAGAGTTATATAATGAAAAGTTATATAATGAAAACTTGTAGCGACTACTTCTCTGAAACTACTTGACGGATTTTCATAAAACTTCACAGGAATGTTGCTCTTGATGTCTAATTGATCCTAGCAAAATTTCAGGTCGGCCGGAAATTCAAGATGGCCGCCATGGCTAAAAATAGATTTTCAAAATACAACTTTGTAGCGACTACTTCTTGAAAACTATAAGTGATATTGATATGGGACTTTTTCTAAAATGATCAGCATGACATGATGGTTATTCAAGTCGAACATTATTTTGATTTGACGTTAAACATGGCTGCCAGTGGCCATGTTTGTTTACATAGAGTTATATAATGAAAACTTGTAGCGACTACTCCTCTGAAACTACTTGACGGATTTTCATAAAACTTCACAGGAATGTTGCTCTTGATGTCTTATTGATCCTAGCAAAATTTCAGGTCGGCCGGAAAATCAAGATGGCCACCACGGCTAAAAATAGATTTTCAAAAAACCAGTTTGTAGCGACTACTTCCTGAAATCAAAATCAATCAGTAGAGCTTCAAGGTCATTGACCTCTTGTTTATTTATTGTGTTTGGCGATTTCCAAATTTCTCATTTCATGCTCTTCCTCCCTTTAACCAGTACACCAGTGAATACAAACTTGTAGTATGTTGGTATTAACACTACAATAGCAAACATATTGAACATTAAAACCCCCAAAGAAAATTGGTAGAACCGATGGATGGTCCAGTCCCCAAAATGCATCCTCAACTTATCATATGGCCTTGTATCACCCAGCACTTTTCAACTTGCAGTTCTATTAGTAGTTTGTGCTCCAGATAAAAAATCTAAGTATAAAATTACAAAGGGCAATAACTCTAATTTGAATATCAATGACAGAGTTACAGTTCTTGCACTCTGCACTTCCTCTCATTGCCCTCTATCATTGTTTGAAGTTTCATTGCAGACTCTCTTCAGTAGTTCATTGCAGACTCCCTTCAGTAGTTTTGAAGATATATGCTCTGGAAAAAAAAATTCTAAGCAGGGCTGTACAAATATTTTTTTTAGCCACTAGTCCGGGACTAGTCACCCTGTCAAAAGTGACTAGTCCCAAAAAAATTGTGAATAGTCCCAAAAAATAGACACAAGTCCTGATTTTTTCGATTTCTCAATATGTTAAAACTGCGTCTTGCATACTCATTACAATTCATTATACACAGTAAAGGAAACAGTCCTTATTTACCCTTCAGACAATTAATGTATGTTTCAGTGGTATAGTGGTATAGACTGCCATTGGGTGAAACAGTAGCAATAGTAAGAATCACATCTGCATTTTTAAATTTCAATATAGATATTGAGTTTCATATTACAGTTCAGATAATCATTTAATGGGGAAAAAAAGTCATAACTTTATATAGGTTAGGGGCTACAGATGAGATTCTTAACTTTATTTCCATTTTACAAAAAATAAATAACGTGAATCAACATTAACATTTTATTTTTATTTTTTTGTCCACTACACCAGATGATTTTGACTTTTTGGTTGGCTGTGTATCACATTCTACATTTTTCCTCTTTTTATTTTTACTTTCACTTTCGCTTTCACTCTGAAAATTTTCCTTATTTTTAACACTGAAAAAACAAACTCATTTTTGAAATGTAAACGTTAGCACTGCCGAATACGAAATCAAACTGATTATGTGTATCAGTTCGTTTTGTTTTTTATTTTATTTGTTTGACAGCTCAATTCTTCGAACGTAATTAGTACACTAACTATGCACAAACCGTTACCCCACCCGCCTTTCAAGTCTGTTACAATTACACTCAACAATACACTGAGAAACAATAAAAAATCACACCTACCGTTTTTATATCAAACATGTTTCCATTATCAAACGTCCTGAGTTTCTTTACTCATCGAAAGATTGCCGACAAATCGGCCTGATTGCGAATTAATCAACGTGTTAGTGTTATTATTTCAGTGTATCGCCATTTTCAGCTCACCACGTGACAAACAGGTAATCACGTGACGAACATGTGATTTACATTTGGTAGTCGTTTCATTGGCTAGCGGGTCTGGATTAAAATAGATCGGTCAATTGATTGATAATGTCGACAATGCCCACTGTCAATTTAAGTAATTTGGAGGCGGGACTTCCGGCATGGTTGATTGTTGATAAAATTGCCCGGGGTATTGGATGATCGCCGCTGTGGATGCTAATTGCATTACACAAGCGAGTGCAATTAAAGGATTACGTGGAGAAGTGTGCTGGGGTTGTTTTATGACAGGTGGCCGACATTGTAAATTTGACAAATCTGGGACTGAAATCTTTCAAACAGTGACACGCCCGACTTTCTCTTTTTAGCTCTACTGGCCGAAGGCCAGCAGGGCTTATGGGATGGCGAGTTGTCCGTCGTCCGTCCGTCCGTCGTCCGTCCGTCCGTCGTCCGTCGTCCGTCCGTTAACTTTTGTCTTGTTACCACAATAGGGCCTTCATTTTTCATCCGATCTTTACCAAACTTTAACAGGTTGTTAATATCAATGAAAGCTCGGACAAGTTCGAAAACCAGCCAGATCGGAATAATTTCACCGGAGTTATGGCCCTTGTTTTGCTGAAAAATGCCATATTAAGACTTGTGACCACTCTAGCACCTTCATTTATTATTTGATCTTTACCAAACTTGCACAGATTGTTAATATCAATGAAAGCTCGGACAAGTTCGAAAAACAGCCAAATCGGATCAGTAACACCTGAGTTATGGCCCTTGTTTTTTCTGAAAATTGCTATTTTCTGCCTTGTGAACGCTCTAGCAGCTTTATTTATTATTTGATCATTACCAAACTTGCACAGATTATTAATACCAATTATAGCTTGAACAAGTTCGAAAATCAGCGGAATTGGGTCAGTAACACCAGAGTTATGGCCCTTGTTTTTTTCTGGAAAATGGCATTTTCTGCCTTGTGAACACTCTAGCACCTTCATTTATTATTTGATCTTTACCAAACTTGCACAGATTGTTAATATTAATGAAAGCTCGGACAAGGTTCGAAAACCAGCCAGATCGGAATAATTTCACCGTAGTTATGGCCCTTGTTTTTTCTGAAAATTTCCATTTTCTGCCTTGTGAACGCTCTAGCACCTTCATTTATTATTTGATCGTTACCAACTTGCAGAGATTGTTAATATCAATTATAGCTTGAACAAGTTCGAAAATCAGCTGAATTGGGTCATTAACACTAGAGTTATGGCCCTTTTTTTTTCTGAAAAATGGCATTTTCTGCCTTGTGAACACTCTAGCACCTTCATTTATTATTTGATCTTTACCAAACTTGCACAGATTGTTAATATTAATGAAAGCTCGGACAAGTTCGAAAACCAGCCAGATCGGAATAATTTCACCGGAGTTATGGCCCTTGTTTTTTCTGAAAATTTCCATTTTCTGCCTTGTGAACGCTCTAGCACCTTCATTTATTATTTGATCGTTACCAAACTTGCAGAGATTGTTAATATCAATTATAGCTTGAAGAAGTTCGAAAATCAGCTGAATTGGGTCATTAACACTAGAGTTATGGCCCTTGTTTTTTCTGAAAAATGGCATTTTCTGCCTTGTGAACACTCTAGCACCTTCATTTATTATTTGATCTTTACCAAACTTGCACAGATTGTTAATATTAATGAAAGCTCGGACAAGTTCGAAAACCAGCCAGATCGGATTAATTTCACCGGAGTTATG
Source organism: Cyrtodaria siliqua (assembly GCA_037043455.1). Taxonomy (NCBI): domain Eukaryota; kingdom Metazoa; phylum Mollusca; class Bivalvia; order Adapedonta; family Hiatellidae; genus Cyrtodaria; species Cyrtodaria siliqua. Next base: position 320,850 of record JAWPHD010000216.1, read on the forward strand.
GCCCTTGTTTTTTCTGAAAATTTCCATTTTCTGCCTTGTGAACGCTCTAGCACCTTCATTTATTATTTGATCGTTACCAAACTTGCAGAGATTGTTAATACCAATTATAGCTTGAACAAGTTCGAAAATCAGCTGAATTGGGTCATTAACACCAGAGTTATGGCCCTTGTTTTTTCTGAAAAATGGCATTTTCTGCCTTGTGAACACTCTAGCACCTTCATTTATTATTTGATCTTTACCAAACTTGCACAGATTGTTAATTTAAATGAAAGCTCGAACAAGTTTGAAAACCAGCTAAATCGGATCATTAACACCGGAGTTATGGCTTGTTTTTTCTGAAAAATGCTATTTCCTACCTTGTGAACACTCTAGGGCCTTCAATATTAATCGAATCTTTACTTAACTTTGCCAGTGTCTTTATATCAATGAAAGCTCGAACAAGTTCAAAAAGCGGCAAGATCGAAATAATTTCAACGGAGTTATGGCCCTTGTTTTGCTGGAAAATGCCATATTAAGCCTTGTGAACACTCTAGGACCTTCATTTATTATTTGATCTTTACCAAACTTGCACAGATTGTTAATATCAATGAAAGCTCGGACAAGTTCGAAAACCAGTCACAGAGGAGTTATGGCTCTTGATTTAGTTAAAAATGCTATATTTTGCCTCGTTAATACGGTAGGGCCTTCATTTTTCATCTGATCATTACCAAACTTTACCAGATTCTTTAGTTATGGCCTTTGATTTAGTTAAAAAGCTGTTTTTTGCTCGAAACTTTTAAGAAAACATAAATAGCAGTCACTCGCTTTATTGATATTATAAGAGCCATGTTAGCCAGTAGAGCGTACACAGGCCCTCTTGGGCCTCTTGTTTTAAAATTGGACTAGTCCGGGACTGAAATCTTTGAAAAAGTGACCCGCCCGCCTTAGGTTTTGGACTAGTCCCGGGCGTCGGGCTATAGGATTTGTACAGCCCTGCTAAGTATAAAATTACAAAGGGCAATAATTCTAATTTGAATGACGACAGAGTTACAGTTCTTGCATTCTGCACTTCCTCTCATTGCCCTATATCATTGTGTGAAGTTTTATTGCAGTCCCTTCATTAGTCATGCTCCGGACAAGAAAGTGTGATGGACACACAAACAGACAAACAAAGCAGCAACTATATGCTCGACCTTCGGGGAGTGTATTTTTTTTTAAAAATAATATGATGGGTATGACAGATATATGAATATTTAATAGCGTCACAATAGTCTTTTGACACTAGTGTGTACTTAGACTAGCCTACACAAGCCGCATGAATTGATGTATAGGAAATCGTATTGGCTTTTATTAATAACATCATTTGGTGATATCACTTATTGGAATAGACAATATCAACAAATGGTGTTTATAAAGGCAATACGACACCCCATACTGATGTTTGTGTTCATAGTTTAAATTGTTCTCCTACTGAACAGCAGGCAGCTAAGTGTATGCACGTAGACTCATAAAGTTGGTATGAATCACACTATGTATCGTTTCCGTATATGTTAAATGGAATAGTTTTATGATTAATCCCGTAATTTGATTCAACTGTCTATATTATTGCTTTTTTTCCTGTCACTGTGACTTTCAGTACACTGTATAACCGTCTAACCGCTTATATAAATGATGAAAACCACAGAGAATAATGTTTACATCTGCCATCTGCTAGATAGACTCGGAATAAAGAAAAATCATCATTGGGTAACCATTACATTAAAAAAAATTGTCGTTGAGACGCCGTGACACTTTCAGGGAGAAACCGTGACCCTTTTTTTTTATAACGGTTCTTTTTTACACTATGACAACTAATATGAACAACATATTACTATTACTTTCTCATTGTTTGTATACATGTTTTGATAAAGCATAATGTATTAAAGTGCTATCCGTTTTGATTTTCTTTTTACATATCGATGTAAAAATGTTGCGTATAGAGAAACTATGCAAAACACTTCTTTAAAACATAATTATTTAACTAATATATTATCGTTTAATGATGTATTTCAGAATGAAAACTGGCTAAAATACAAATAGTTACCATCTTCATTCAAAATCTGCGTTGGTTAACATACATCGTTGAGAATCATTGACTATTCGTGGAGCAACTGATACCACTAAAACTGAAACTCCAAAATGGGGAGAACTTTAAACATTTTCTTGACAAGAACCATTGGACATTTTTGAGATTTTCTACTTCCAGTTTGCGTACCAGTGAGACCAACTACCTGAACGAATCTTTCTCCTTCTACTCCGCAATCCGAATGAGAGCTTACTATTCCAAGGCAAGCAAAGAGGAGAGGTAAGGGTGTCAGCGGGAGGTACTAGTATTCAAATGAAGTTTGTCTGCAGTCAGTCACATTTCTTAAGCATACCTCCAAAAACTGGAGCTTGTTACACATATCAAGCTAGTGGGCCTATAGTGCCTCTTTGACATCTTTTCTCCCATGTCGGTTATGGGTATCTGCATTTTACTTACACATGGAATGGAATGAATGGCGTTTTACGGCACGTCGACACATAAGTCATATTGTGCGCAACAAACGATGAATCATGAAGAAATGAAGTAGTAATTAAAAACAATGAAAATTTATAAAGATAAAACTATCTACAAATAAGGGATGATATGGTAGCAATATAAACTATGTATATATGTAAATCAACAAATGCCCGTCAACGGGCTTGTAAACAAGTTAATATATAGGAAAATATTATATTGATTTATAAAGTCTGATTTCTTTAATCTTGAAATCTAAAACAAGACTTAAATATATAGTATCAAATAACTATTTCAAAGTATTAACTGTGTAGTATCTTTGTCGCATAGGATCAAAGTCTACACATTCCAACAAGATATGTTTGACCGTTAACGGTGCAAAACAGGGTATACATTCTGGCAACTGCTTACCTTGTAATAAATATGAATGAGTACAGCGTGTATGCCCTATCCTGACCCTGTCCGGCTAGGACAACTTCCTCTCGACGAATGGGTCTGCTAGACATGGGGGCAGATAAATGTCATGTGCATCAACAATGACGTCGCTAACGTTGACATCTGCAGTGATCACTCTAGAATTGAATTTCAATTTGACAAAATGTCCCATTTGCTTGATTTTAATGAGACATTCACCATTTTCATGAAACATTTCGGATGCGAAGCCAAAACGACCAGTGGTTGTTCGTCGACTGCGCGTAGTGCTGGAGGCCGCAAGGCGGGTCTGGGGGCATGACCCCCAGAACATTTTTGAAATTAGATGTGATTTCCTGCATTCTGGCTCATTCCCAGTAGTGAAAGTAGAAGTTGTTAAAGCATCCGAAATAGAGCATGTCCGAATTTACGTCAACTTCTTACGCTAACATAGTTTTACAATTGCTTACACCACTCCAGTACATAGTTAATCACGTCAAATCATTATAGATCAGGGGATAATGGTGAGATATGACTAGAAGTTGATGAATTATTATAAAAATGGCCATGTTTAATATTTATAATCAATCGATTTTCTTTGACTTCGCCGCGTAAGCGAACCGGAAGTTTACCGACATAATGATGTCGTTTTGATTTTTTTCATGTGATTTTCGAATAATTTGATATTTTCAATTTTATATGTTTTAATCGCGAATAAATGGATCTGAACAAATTTACTTGAGATTTTAAATGAAATATAAATAAATATATTTTCATTATGAACTGAAATGGTGAAAATGGATTTCCCCGAATTCGGTGCAACAATTTGTTCCATTTGTCATTTTTAGCTCTACTGATCAGAGATCAGCAGAGCTTATGCCGTGGTGCGGCGTCCGTCGTCCGTCCGTCTGTCCGTCCGTCCGTTAACTTTTATTTGTAGCGACTACTCCTCTGAAACTACTGGATGGATATTCATAAAACTTTACAGAAATGTTGCCCATGAAGACTAGTTGATCCTAGCAAAAATTCATGTTGATGTGAAATCCAAGATGGCCGCCAAAGCTAAAATAGATTTTTTAAATGTCCGTCCGTCCGTTAACTTTTTTTGTAGCGACTACTCCTCTGAAACTACTGGATGGATATTCATAAAACTTACCAGAAATGTTGCCCATGAAGTCTAGTTGATCCTAGCAAAAATTCATGTTGATGTGAAATCCAAGATGGCCGCCAAAGCTAAAAATAGATTTTTTAAATTCAAGTTTGTAGCGACTACTTCTTGAAAACTATAAGTGATATTGATATGGGACTTTTTCTAAAATGATCAGCAAGACATGATGTTGGTCCTTGTCGAAAATCGTTTTGATTTGACGTTAAACATGGCTGCCAGCGGCCATCTTTGTTTACATAGAGTTATATAATGAAAACTTGTAGCGACTACTACTCTGAAACTACTTGACGGATTTTCATGAAACTTCACAGGAATGTTGCTCTTGATTTCTAAATGATCTTAGCAAAATTTCAGGTCGGCCGGAAATTCAAGATGGCCGCCACGGCTAAAAATAAATTTTCAAAATACAAGTTTGTAGCGACTACTTCTTGAAAACTATAAGTGATATTGATATGGGACTTTTTCTAAAATGATCAGCATGACATGATGTTGGTCCTTATCAAAAATCGTTTTGATTCGACGTTAAACGTGGCTGCTAGCGGCCATCTTTGTTTACATAGAGTTATATAGTAAAAACTTGTAGCGACTACTCCTCTGAAACTACTTGGCGGATTTTCATGAATTTTTACAGGAATGTTGCTCTTAATGTCTAATTGATCCTAGCAAAATTTCAGGTCGGCCGGAAATTCAAGATGGCCGCCATGGCTAAAAATAGATTTTCAAAATACAAGTCTGTAGCGACTACTTCTTGAAAACTATAAGTGATATTGATATGGGACTTTTTCTAAAATGATCAGCATGACATGATGTTTATCTGAGTCGAACATTATTTTGATTCGACATTAAACATGGCTGCCAGTGGCCATCTTTGTTTACATAGAGTTATATAATGAAAACTTGTAGCGACTACTCCTCTGAAACTACTTGACGGATTTTCATGAAACTTCACAGAAATGTTGCTCTTGATGTCTAATTGATCCTAACAAAATTTCAGGTCGGCTGGAAATTCAAGATGGCCGCCATGGCTAAAAATAGATTTTCAAAATGCAAGTTTGTAGCGTCTACTTCTTGAAAACTATAAGTGATATTGATATGGGACTTTTTCTAAGATGATCAGCATTACATGATGTTGGTCCTTGTCAAAAATCATTTTGATTAGATGTTAAACATGGCTGTCAGCGGCCATCTTTGTTTACATAGAATTATATAATGAAAACTTGTAGCGACTACTCCTCTGAAACTACTTGACGGATTTTCATGAACTTCACAGGAATGTTGCTCTTGATGTCTAATTGATCCTAGCAAAATATCAGGTCGGCCGGAAATTCAAGATGGCCGCCACGGCTAAAAATAAATTTTCAAAAAACAAGTTTGTAGCGACTACTTCCTGAAATCAAAATCAATCAGTAGAGCTTCAAGGTCATTGACCTCTTGTTTAATCTCATTTTTGAGATTTTAATGCGAGAATATCGCAGAATCGCGACCTAGTGTGATCCCTGCATCTGCATGACATCATTGTGTAATTAACATGCAAAAAAGTATAAATTATGGTTATCCATTTCAGATAGGGAAATTCCAACCCATTTCCATGGTAACAAATATTCAGTCAAAATTTTGTTTCTGAAATAACCCCATAATTGGTCAAGTTGCTGATTTAAACATATTTTATTGCCAATATTTTACATACAGAGTGATATCAACATATATACGATAGAAATATTATAATGACAAATGGATGGGTAACAAGTTCTACCTACATTACATTAAACCCTTTTCCTGCAGTTCAAGTTGCTAAAGCTTTGACATGCATTGATTTATATTTCTGTACATGTTTCAAGGTGTGCATGGGTTTCTAGCCTTATTTAGTTAAGCAAAGGCTATTGTAGTCGCCCTCAGCAGGCTAAGGGTTAAATGTTTTAAGATTATTTATAATTATTTATAACTACTGCTGAGGTAAGCTATACAGTGAGCCTGAGGATGTATACTGAAAGGAAAAGAACGCCACACGGGAATTTCCGCTATATATTGTATGTACAATATGCTGCTGTTAATCAAATGGTATGTGGCTACGTCAGATCTTTCCTTTCGGAAAAAAGACTTAAAACAACACGTAACACAGCAAATAGTATTCCTGCAAAGTTTCGTTATTTACAGAGTATGCGTTTGGCGCAAACTTAGGATGCAAAATTTTGCAAACTCTACGTTAAATACACTAATGAACTAGCTAAATTTTTCAAGAGGAACTTCATGAAATTCTTGTTACAACGTGTACTGTGATTAAAACGTCTACAACATCACAGTTGTGTCCTTTCTCTAACAAATTGCAACTTTTTTTTTACAAAACATCTTTTCCATATATTTCCTTCGAATATATATGGAATTAAGTGTGCAATATATAGCAGAAATTCCGGTTTCTTTTTCCTTTCAGTATATTTATTTTCTTCATCCAAACATATATTTACATTGCAGACCAGACCTGATGGTGAAGAAACTGAGGTTCTATGCAAGGTTTATTGTTGTTTGTTTATTGTTGAAGAAGATGAAACTTGTCAGAGATCTAGTCAGGGTGAGTATACACAAAACAAGTTAAGTTCAATTCTAATGATCAAAGATCAGCAGAGTTTTAACTATAGTGTGTCGTCCATTGCCTAGGCATCTTAAAGCCCGCTGTCGCATGATCGCTACTACTCCAAAAACACTGGGCAGAATGTTTTATGATGTCTAGCTGGTCCTAACTAAAAATCAACTTTCAGCAAAATTCAAGATCGTGGCTCAAAATACACTTAAAAATATTATAATCGCGTTTTCTCTTAGAACTGTAAGAGGTGTTGATAAAGAGAACACAGAAAAAATATCTAAGCATGCAGTTCATATGTTCCACATAATTATATATTTCATATAAAAGTAACTCGCGCGTAATACATACATGTAAATTAAAACTTAAATAGGTTGTTTAAGGCTATTTCATTAAAACATACGTGGTACCCCAGGACAACATTTTTGAAATTAAACACCCATAGATGCAAAGCAGAGTATAAAAAAACAGATTTTGGAAAATAGGTTTCACCCATAGATGTTTATTAAATTACCTTCCTGGGGTCCCGGGTATGTTTTAATGGAATAGCCCTTAACCATTTTCTACAATCTTCTACACAATTTATTTTAATACTATTGTATTTTATATATAGTAGTTTCATATGAAATACATATCATTTACATATGAGGCACGTACGTAAATAATAAGAAAGTAACGTGTGGCACACGTCACAACTTTTTTCCTGTGTAGAGCTAGGACTGGTCAGCCTTGTATGAGTTTAATGTGACTGGGTGGGGTATCGTGTCCTGCGTATACTGTACGACGACATGGTATAATCTAGCGTGGCAGCAGTATTAAGTTGAACATTTAGTTCACTGCTACAAGTAAATACTGTCGTGATATGACTGAAAGATTGTTAAAAGTGATGTTTATCTCACATACATACATACTTTAACTGTGCTAAACATATGACTAAATTTTGGCCCAGCAGATATATGTATATAGGTTACTTGACTACTTGCAGGAGTTGGCCAAGCAGATAGACGATTACACAGGAACATATGAACCAGAGGATCACATGGAGTGGAATCTTGTACTCGGCGAAATCAAAGCATTTATTGAGGTAAGTGACAAACAGAATCTGAATAAAAGTTATAACTAAAAGAAAACCATCCTAAATGCTATTCCTAAAGATATCTGCTCTGTGGAGGGCTAAAAAAACAAAACAAATAACATCCAGTTCTGTTTCATGTCCTATTAAAAGAAAGGTATTTCTGTCAGTGGTACCATTCAGTATTTAATAAAACCCTTTTATTTTGTAGAATTAATGAATAGAAGATTCTATATGAGTGTGAATGATTTATTATTGAATTTATTAAATGAGTTCCCAAAAATGATAATTATTCTTTTTGCCTACACGTTGAATAAATAATAAATTGGCAAAAATTTGAGATATAACTCGTAACGTCACATTACGTCAGAAACATGGTCATTGACTTTTAGTTATACCACCAATGGTTTACTGAAAAAATAGAATTGTATTGTTACGCACTCAGGCCTTTAAGTTATGTTATAAAATGCTGTTATTATTCCGGTGTATTACAGGCAGACAACCTGATACAAGTAGTGGATGTGGACGCCTCCAGTATTGTGTTATCCCACAGATTGACTCCTCTGAACACACCACCACTAGACAAAATGTCACATGTACACTTCCAGCTGCAGGAGATTATCATTGTGGGCAACTCTCATGAACAGGTCAGTATGTCTCTTATGTTATCTTGCCAGAATATTGGTATTTTAAACAACTCTTTTATAGTTTTTCATATAGTAAGAATAAATTCGGAAATATGAAATGTTCCCTTTAAGATTTCTTGAACAAGTACCAAACATCAATCAACACAACCAGCAAAAGTTATAATTTTGTTGCAGTTATAAATAAAAAATTAAGAATTATCAGTAAATGCCTCTTAAAATATTTTCAATAAATTCCTCGTAATGGATTATTAAGAACACGGAAAATTTAAACAAAAGTCACAAGCACTGTGTATGAAGTAAGTTTTTGTTTTTCAGGTGAAATTTAGTGAGTTGACATTGGACATGTTCCGAATGTTGCAGACGTTAGAACGCGAGCCACAGGAGGATTTAACAAATCAAATATACGACGCATCACCCGCACCCGGACGACAGCCTTTTGTGAGTAACCCTTCATCTTGTCTGTTAAATTTTGTTTTGGGATGTGATATGATGTTATGATTAATAACTCTATATGACAGGATTGCAATGTAATTACAGAGGAACAACTTCATATTTAATATTGATTTGGTTGAAACGTTATTTCCAATATTTATTTGAATTATTATCAAAATTTATGTATATAACCCAAATATGATCCAATGGAAAATCCTCATTTAGTGTCGAATTTTTTTTGCTGCAGGAAAATGGAGATCGCCCTAACAAGCGAGAGAACCCACACAAATATTTATTATACAAGCCGACGTACAGTCAACTCAACACATTCCTTGCCTCTGGCTTCAAAGAGTTACCTCCAAACGGGGCTCTGTTACTGTATATATCAGCCGATGGATGTCTAGGCAACGCGAAACATGGCGATGACGGTATGTTGCTTTGTGAATTTACAGAAACTAAAATGTAGGTCATAAACTAGTAATTAGGGCAGGTCTTAGTTATTATTCCCAGAGCCAGCAAAACTAAGTATTGGGAGTATAAAATGAGGTTGTTGGACTATTTAAAGTCTGTCATGGTGTCAGTTTGCCCCGTGGGAGTAGGGTCACTGCTTACCCAGGCAGAGCGGTAAAATCCTCCTAAAATTCATGTTCATTTTGTCATTTTTGGCATGTTCATGATCGGTATTTATCATGATCCCTGTATTGTTTCAGGTGCTACTTGAGTGGTTGCAGAAAACAATGATTGTGGCTCCAGCAAAACTAAAGTGTTTACAATAGAATTTGCAGCAACTCTGCATTTCTGCAGGTGAAAAGGTTCTAGGCCCATTCCGCATATATTTTTATCTAGATGTTAATGGAGAGTGGCCTGGAGTGTTCATTCCTGTTGGTGGCGTATAACCTTTTTGTGTTGATGCGCCATTGAATCCCAATTCAATTCAATTCTTTCTTTGAGTCACACTTTGTTTACGGAGCATAATCCAAAAAAAAGACTGACATGATATGTTCTTGAAATTACTATTATTTCAGTCAAGTTGCATTGTGGTGCGGTTTGATATATATAGAACATATTAATGTTAATATTTTTGGCATTTCAATGAAAACAAGATTCTGGTTATTTTGGAAGTCTTTGATTTTGACTTGACTGTTTAAAGACAGACACCAACTGCTTATCTCAACTTGCTTCCAGTTTTAATAGTAGTTTCAGTTATCTATCAATAGATTATGTTGTCACTTTGAGACTTGGTATTTCCACAGCTGCTTTTGACCTGGGTGGCGTGGTGACCAACAGCAGAAGAGATGGTGAAGTTCCCATCAAAACGAAACGGCCAGGTACTCTCAAGGAAATGCATTGGTAAGTTGTACTTGGTCATTAGTAAACCAGTTATTAAGTTTTTTTACATTTCTAAGGTGAAGGATTAGGATTTCTCAGTGAAAGAATATTCATTATCGCTAAGTATTGATAACTAACTCCGAACACAAAAGTAACTACAGTCCACACTCAGTTGCTCGAAGTTCAATGGACCTGAAGAAAAGTTTGACTTATCCGAAGTTTGAATTAAAAGATATTGGATTTCTGTAGACTTATTTTCTGCTTATTTATTACCCCACCCACCAGTTTTACACTATGTTTATATTGCCGATATTTGCCGAGTTTTATTAAAGGGTTTGATGCACTATTTTCAAACGAAATTTATTTTAAAGGGCTCTGAAACACTTGAAAGATCAAAATACCATGAAAATAAAGGAGATATGACCTATTGAAAATGTGCTATGAAAAATCAATGGAGGTGGCCATCTTGGAATGATGACATCATTGCGCCTTTTTGCCATATATGCCATAAATAAAAAAAAACACTGCAAACTGATTAAAAATAAATATACAAATGTAAACTATATACATTGTATGCCTATTTTTCATTTGCAGTGATTTGCTTTGATTCAAAAGATATTTTGTCAATATGCCATATATTGTAAAAAAAAATATAATCAATCTCAGTAGTTAAATACGTGTTGCAGTGTTAATGCCCTTGATTTTTTTCAAAATAAGGGAATTAACATGTCGCCAGTTGTCAATCATTTATCCATTTCAACCAATCGCACCAGAACGATACCTCCGACAAACAACAGCACGTGCAACTATGTTATATAAACTATTGTCAATATACTCCGACATCAACAATAGGGCGGAGATATCTAAATACTGGCGACATGTCAATTTCAGCTTGTTTTCCCTTTAACTTCAGTAAATAATTATATCTTGAATGAGTTTGACAATCATCAAAATCATTACTTATATTACAGAGATGTTGCCCTTGATTATGTTAAAAATTAAATTTCAGTTTGTGAGATTACTGTTGTACAAAGATTCTGATTTTCACCCAGTTTCATTTGAAGGTTTGTTTCAATAAGATCTTGGACTAATTTGAGCGAAATCAGTGCATTTGTTACAGAGTTATTGCCCTTAACCCGCTAACAACGACTATAATAGCCGTAACATGTCATTTTCCCCAAAACACCCATTTGTCACATAAATGGAATGGTCTTAATTCAAAGAAAGAACAGTCCATTATATATATGTAGCGGGTTAAGGAAACTTTTTGGTGAGGTAATACTGGGAAACTTCATGTTTATTTATCATCAATAGATGATAATGACTCAAATAAAAAGTGAGGTCAAAATATTGGCAGTGTTTGTGTCTGGCTAATCCACTTGATACAACTCCATGAATTAGAATGTGTATGTATCATTGTGGACCCCTTGTAGCAATGTTTGGATAATGCTGGATAGAGTCTTTATATTTCAGAAAAAGTCTTTAAGTAAGGATGTCATAGTTCATGTAATAATATGTCTTCCATCGTACATTTCTTTATTCATTTCAGTTTACACCCTGGGGACCTGTACCCGTACACCAGAAAACCTCTCTTCCTCATTGTCGACAGTGACAACAGCTCAGCCTTCCAGGTAACAATTACGGAAGATGAAATAAAAACAAACTTTGTACAGATGAATTAGACACTAGCTTTGGCAAAATAAAAAGAAGTCTTGTATGAGTTAGACACTATCTTTGATGAAATTAAAATGATCTCTACTGAATAAGACTATTGGTGAACAAAAACGATCTCCAATTAATAAGACTATAGGTGAAATAAAAACGATCTCTAATTAATAAGACACTATAGGTGAAATAAAAATGATCTCGAATGAATGAGACACAACTGAAATTAAAATGATCTTGATTGGATAAGACACTTTTGGTGAAATAAAAAGGATCTCTAATGAATAAGACACTATTGGTGAAATAAAAACGATTTAATGAATAAGACACTATTGGTGAAGTAAAAATGATCTCGAATGAATTAGAGACACCATTGGAGAAATAAAACCGATCTCTAATGAATATTAAGAGATTATTGGTGAAAAAGACACTATTGGTGAACTAAAAATGATCTCGAATAAATAAGACACCATTGGTGAAATAAAAATGATCTCCTTTTAATTAAGACACAATCTTTGTGGTAATGAAAACAATCTCTGATGAATTGGACAATTATGAAATTAAAACAAAGTTCACCTCATTTAAATTACATACTGACTTGTGTATCATGAAGAATCGTGTTTTAGAACGTAGAATGAATATTGAATGTTTATTGCTTCCATTTTAGAACTTCCCCAACTTGTTTGGTCAACCTGTAGTGTGCCTGTTGTCACCAGAACAAGTTCCTACTACCATGCAAGGTAAAGCACTACACAATTATAGGTTTATGCATGTGGAAACGTACTGTGGAGGACTACATTAAATTTGTGCAGGATTTCATTGATGATTACACGCTGCATTAAAGTTTTCCGGCCATGTTTTGTTTTTTAAACATGTTTATGTTTATTTAAATCAAAATAAATACACAACAATAGATATTTACGATTCACACATTGCAATATCTGTGAAAAGCGAGAATAAGATTTTATTTGATGACATAGAAAAATTTGAACAGGTAAATTAATCCACAGGTAAATGTATTTAACAGTTATCTGGCAGCTATACAATTCAGATTTCCCCCATTTCTCCGTGCAGTCACGCAGTGGTAAAAGTAGTGTCTACGTCATGCAAATAATGCTTATTTTTTACATACAACTTCGTAGTGGTTTTCAATATGTTTCTCTCCTCGGGACTATCACGAAATGTTCATATGATGTTTAAGAGTTAGGTACTAAAAAAAGGGTGGCCGTTCATCTTTAACTCCATAAATTCCAACAGTCTGATTGGAAACAATATTTTAAGATTGAGAACCTTATTTAATAATTAATATTCTGACTTTAAGACTATCATGTAAGAGAAGCTGTTCTTCCAAGTAGTGTCCATGCATGTGTAAGCAAAGTTTAAAAGTAATGCAATATAAAATCAACAAAATGATTGTTTTCTGTCTTAAAATAAATTTCACAGGCACAAAGCAATAACACTTTGATATACACTTTGTTAAATGTCAGATAGTGTTCTGTATACATTTAATTTAATTTGTATTTAGGAAATACCATAATGATTGAATGATTTATTGTTTGCAGTAAATAGACTTGTATATATGGACAATATTTTGTTCTCTTCAATCTCTCGAAAAGGTTTGTATAAAATACATAAAAATCTATGTCCGATAAAAAATTAAATATTTCCAAAGGGTTTATATTGTGCGAGATCAAAACCTGGTGGTTGGAACTTGAAACACATCGAAACCGCGGGCCTACGGCTCTAAGTATCTATGTTCTTTAAGTCCCGCCTTTGATATAGCCTTATAGGGTATAGAACATGAACATTGAATGATATAGCCTTATAGGGTATCGAAGATGAATATTGTATGATATAGCCTTATTGAGTATAGAACATGAACATTGTATGATAAAGCCTTATAGGGTATAGAACATGAACATTGTATGATATAGCCTTATTGAGTATAGAACATGAACATTGTATGATAAAGCCTTATAGGGTATAGAACATGAACATTGTATGATATAGCCTTATTGAGTATAGAACATGAACATTGTATGATATAGCCTTATTGGGTATAGAACATGAACATTGTATGATATAGCCTTATAGGGTATGGAACATGAACATTGTATGATATAGCCTTATAGGGTATAGAACATGAATATTGTATGATATAGCCTTATTGAGTATAGAACATGAACATTGTATGATAAAGCCTTATAGGGTATAGAACATGAACATTGTATGATATAGCCTTATTGGGTATAGAACATGAACATTGTATGCCTTATTGGGTATAGAACATGAACATTGTATGATATAGCCTTATAGGGTTAAGAACATGAACATTGTATGATATAGCCTTATAAGGTATAGAACATGAACATTGTATGCCTTATTGGGTATAGAACATGAACATTGTATGATATAGCCTTACTGAGTATAGAACATGAACATTGTATGATATAGCCTTATAGGGTATGGAACATGAACATTGTATTATGTAGCCTTATTGAGTATAGAACATGAACATTGTATGATATAGCCTTATAGGGTATAGAACATGAACATTGTATGCCTTATTGGGTATAGAACATGAACATTGTATGATATAGCCTTATAGGGTATGGAACATGAACATTGTATTATGTAGCCTTATTGAGTATAGAACATGAACATTGTATGATATAGCCTTATAGGGTATAGAACATGAACATTGTATGCTTTATTGGGTATAGAACATGAACATTGTATGATATAGCCTTATAGGGTATAGAACATGAACATTGTATGCCTTATTGGGTATAGAACATGAACATTGTATGATATAGCCTTATTGGGTATAGAACATGAACATTGTATGATATAGCCTTATAGGGTATAGAATATGAACATTGTATGATATAGCCTTACTGAGTATAGAACATGAACATTGTATGATATAGCCTTATAGGGTATGGAACATGAACATTGTATTATGTAGCCTTATTGAGTATAGAACATGAACATTGTATGATATAGCCTTATAGGGTATAGAACATGAACATTGTATGCCTTATTGGGTATAGAACATGAACATTGTATGATATAGCCTTATAGGGTATAGAACATGGTCATTGTATGATATAGCCTTATTGAGTATAGAACATGAACATTGTATGATATAGCCTTATAGGGTATAGAACATGAACATTGTATGCCTTATTGGATATAGAACATGAACATTGTATGATTTAGCCTTATAGGGTATAGAACATGAATATTGTATGATATAGCCTTATTGAGTATAGAACATGAACATTGTATGATAAAGCCTTATATGGTATAGAACATGAACAATGTATGATATAGCCTTATAGGGTATAGAACATGGTCATTGTATGATATAGCCTTATTGAGTATAGAACATGAACATTGTACGATATAGCCTTATAGGGTATAGAACATGAACAGTGTATGCCTTATTGGGTATAGAACATGAACATTGTATGATATAGCCTTATAGGGTATAGAACATGGTCATTGTATGATATAGCCTTATTGAGTATAGAACATGAACATTGTATGATATAGCCTTATAGGGTATAGAACATGAACATTGTATGCCTTATTGGGTATAGAACATGAACATTGTATGATTTAGCCTTATAGGGTATAGAACATGAATATTGTATGATATAGCCTTATTGAGTATAGAACATGAACATTGTATGATATAGCCTTATAGGGTATAGAACATGAATATTGTATGATATAGCTTATTGAGTATAGAACATGAACATTGTATGATAAAGCCTTATAGGGTATAGAACATGAACATTGTATGATATAGCCTTATAGGGTATAGAACATGAACATTGTATGCCTTATTGGGTATAGAACATGAACATTGTATGATATAGCCTTATAGGGTTAAGAACATGAACATTGTATGATATAGCCTTATAAGGTATAGAACATGAACATTGTATGCCTTATTGGGTATAGAACATGAACATTGTATGATATAGCCTTACTGAGTATAGAACATGAACATTGTATGATATAGCCTTATAGGGTATGGAACATGAACATTGTATTATGTAGCCTTATTGAGTATAGAGCATGAACATTGTATGATATAGCCTTATAGGGTATAGAACATGAACATTGTATGCCTTATTGGGTATAGAACATGAACATTGTATGCCTTATAGGGTATAGAACATGGTCATTGGATGATAAAGCCTTATTGAGTATAGAACATGAACATTGTATGATATAGCCTTATAGGGTATAGAACATGAACATGGTATGCCTTATTGAGTATAGAACATGAACATTGTATGATATAGCCTTATTGGGTATAGAACATGAACATTGTATGATAAAGCCTTATAGGGTATAGAACATGAACATTGTACGATATAGCCTTATTGAGTATAGAATATGGTCATTGTATGATATAGCCTTATAGGGTAAAGAACATGAACATTGTATGATATAGCCTTATAGGGTATAGAACATGAACCTTGTATGCCTTATTGGGTATAGAACATGAACATTGTATGATATAGCCTTATAGGGTATAGAACATGAATATTGTATGATATAGCCTTATTGAGTATAGAACATGAACATTGTATGATTTTGCCTTATAGGGTATAGAACATGAACATTGTATGCCTTATTGGGTATAGAACATGAACATTGTATGATATAGCCTTATAGGGTATAGAACATGGTCATTGTATGATATAGCCTTATTGAGTATAGAACATGAACATTGTATGCCTTATTGGGTATAGAACATGAAAATTGTATGATATAGCCTTATAGGGTATAGAACATGAACATTGTATGATAACGCCTTATAGGGTATAGAACATGAACATTGTATGATATAGCCTTATTGAGTATAGAACATGAACATTGTATGATATAGCCTTATAGGGTATAGAACATGAACAATGTATGATATAGCCTTATTGAGTATAGAACATGAAAAGTGTATGCCTTATTGGGTATAGAACATGAACATTGTATGATATAGCCTTATTGAGTATGGTATATGGTCATTGTATGATATAGCCTTATAGGGTATAGAACATGAACATTGTATGATATAGCGTTATAGGGTATATAACATGAACAGTGTATGCCTTATTGGGTATAGAACATGAACATTGTATGATATAGCCTTATAGGGTATAGAACATGAATATTGTATGATATAGCCTTATTGAGTATAGAACATGAACATTGTATGATAAAGCCTTATAGGGTATAGAACATGAACATTGTATGATATAGCCTTATTGAGTATAGAACATGAACATTGTATGATATAGCCTTATTGGGTATAGAACATGAACATTGTATGATATAGCCTTATAGGATATAGAACATGAACATTGTAGGATATAGCCTTATTGAGTATAGAACATGAACATTGTATGATAAAGCCTTATTGGGTATAGAACATGCATATTGTATGATATAGCCTTATTGAGTATAGAACATGAACATTGTATGATATAGCCTTATTCAGTATAGAACATGAACATTGTATGATAAAGCCTTATAGGGTATAGAACATGCACATTGTATGATATAGCCTTATTGAGTATAGAACATGAACATTGTATGATATAGCCTTATAGGGTAGAGAACATGAACATTGTATGATATAGCCTTATAGGGTATAGAACATGAACATTGTATGCCTTTAATATTGGGTATAGAACATAAACATTGTATGATATAGCCTTATAGGGTATAGAATATGGTCATTGTATGATATAGCCTTATTGGGTATAGAACATGAACATTGTATG
Source organism: Cyrtodaria siliqua (assembly GCA_037043455.1). Classification (NCBI taxonomy): domain Eukaryota; kingdom Metazoa; phylum Mollusca; class Bivalvia; order Adapedonta; family Hiatellidae; genus Cyrtodaria; species Cyrtodaria siliqua. Next base: position 338,468 of record JAWPHD010000216.1, read on the forward strand.
ATATAGCCTTATTGGGTATAGAACATGAACATTGTATGCCTTATTGGGTATAGAACATGCACATGGTACGAGATAGCCTTATAGGGTATAGAACATGCACATGGTATGAGATAGCCTTATAGGGTATAGCACATGCACATGGTATGAGATAGCCTTATAGGGTATAGAACATGCACATGGTATGAGATAGCCTTATAGGCTATAGAACATGCACATGGTATGAGATAGCCTTATAGGGTATAGAACATGCACATGGTATGAGATAGCCTTATAGGCTATAGAACATGCACATGGTATGAGATAGCCTTATAGGGTTTAGAACATGCACATGGTATGAGATAGCCTTATAGGGTATAGAACATGCACATGGTATGATATAGGTTATAGAACATGAATATTGTATGAAATAGGGTAATACCAGGTATAATACATGAACATTGTATGATATAGCCTTATAGGGTATAGAACGTGAACATTGTATGATATAACCTTCTAGGGTATAAAACATGAGGATTGTATGATATATGGTATAGAACGTGAACAATGTATGATTGCAGATATGCGACAGAAAGGCAACCTGTTCACATTGTTCCTGCACTGTCCGTTGATGGCGTTCTGTTACGTGTGTAGTATAGTGGACATTCCCATCACCATGTGGGACAAGTGTCAGAACAACATTGACAAGTTCATGGCCGAGGCCAGTAAGCTGTTTGTACGATCCAGATCGTTAGGTAAGTCTGACACAGCACTTCTTAAACGCTTTGTTATTAAACCGAGAGTAATGGGACTTTAGTAAATGATGTAATCGGTGTATATATCTGTAATGGTTCACAGAACTTTATACAGACGATCGCACAATTCAATTAGGGTCACAAACTGCTGCTCAAACTCCAAGATAAGTTGATGCCACCAAACTTTGAATGTGGAACTCTTGCGTAGGCATAAACGCACTGACTGCAACATAATTCTGGAGCAATATTTTGTATGCCGTATACCACGATAGTGGAGTGGGCAGGGACATTTAGTTTTACTTGTGTCTGTCCGTCCGTCCGTATGTACATCTGAATACCAACCTTTGTTAAGGAGTCTCCTTTCTCTTAGTCGCAGAATTGTTTTCTATTACATAATGTTGTACTATTTTTAGATCATTTTCAGGTCATGGGTACATACTGTTGTACTATTTTCAGATCATGCGTACATACTGTTGTACTATTTTCAGGTCATGGGTACATAATGTTTTACTATTTTTAGATCATTTTCAGGTCATGGGTACATACTGTTGTACTATTTTCAGGTCATGCGTACATACTGTTGTACTATTTTCAGATCATGCGTACATACTGTTGTACTATTTTCAGGTCGTTGGGTACATACTGTTGTACTATTTTCAGATCATGCGTACATACTGTTGTACTATTTTCTGGTCATGAGTACATACTGTTGTACTATTTTCTGGTCATGCGTACATACTGTTGTACTATTTTCAGATCATGCATACTTACTGTTCTACTATTTTCAGATCATGCGTACACACTGTTGTACTATTTTCAGATCATGGGTACATACTGTTGTACTATTTTCAGATCATGGGTACATACTGTTGTACTATTTTCAGATCATGCATACTTACTGTTCTACTATTTTCAGATCATGCATACATGCAGTTTATTGGTGATGACTTTCTGCGTCTGCTCATGCTCAGATTTGTTTTCTGTTATATTGTCCTTATTCTTCACAGGGGATTCAAGGTAAGAGCAAGTTTCTTATACAACAATTTTAACTAAGTAAATAAAAAAGTACATTTTTCATTCGATTGTATTTCACATGTGTGCCGTTATTCGAGGAGCGCCTATCGGTTTTACCGATTTCTTGTTCTTGTTTAGCAGTCACCGATACAACATCAAAATGGAGAACCATAAATAACCTGACAACTTTCAAAACTTACCTGTCATTCAAAAACAAAGGGGAAGCCCTGCTATCATTTCATGTAACTTGCAGGCTGATCAGGGTTTACACTGTGCTGCTCATCAGTCATTTAACCAAGACACCCCTTTGTAACATAATTGGAATGGCCTAAATTTAAAGAAAGGACAGTCCATTAAACATTCATAGTGGGCTAAGGGTTTATAGAGGTCTCTTGAGCAGGTTTTACTGTTCTTAATCCCATGTTTTGTAATAACCTAATTCCAATTGTCTTACATAAATAATTCTGGTTATTATGCTTACTCCATATCCTGTCTTTTATAAATAATTCTGCATACTAAGTTGATTCCATGGCCTGTCTTTTATAAATAGTTCTGCATACTAAGTTGATTCCATGGCCTGTCTTTTATAAATAGTTCTGCATACTATGCTTATTCCAGGGCCCCAGTTACTACCCAATTTCACACCCACCATTGCCGACAGAAGAAATAATGGAGCATCCATCATTGTATAAATTAGTTCTCGATCTAGCCACCATAATGGATTGCAGGCCATTGTTTGCGGAGCCCGGAGAGGGTGATATTCACGGAGCCACCTGAGAGTATGCCTGCGCTTAGGATTTTTAGTGTTAAATAAATATGTATATAAACTTGCAGAACAAAGTACAAACAATGTTTGTATTTACAAACAATGTTTCTATGGTTTGCATTCTTTTATCGTAGATCTGACCATTTGAAGGGTATGAATAAAATACGGCGGACGATCGAGTGAAATCTTTTTTAACAACATTCAAGTTTATAAACTTGCGTAGTTTCAGCAGTTTTAACTTGATAGGGCTTATGCAATAACGCGTTGTTCGTCGTCAACTGTTGTCTATCTCATTCCTGTTTACGCGAAGTTTAAAACTTGACCTCTCATAATCTTTTTTTTTGTCAATGCCCCACGGCCAATATGGCCACCATTAATAAAAGTAGACAAAAATAAAGGATATATGAAATGCTCATTATGAAGCAATACATTTTATATGCATGTTGATTGGGTTGACGGTGTTTTTGGTCATTTTCAAATATTCAGTATAGCGGACACAACAAACTAAATTGTACAATAGGGGTAAATAAATATCCCGAGACCGCTTGACAATGGATTTTCATCAAACTTTTCCACAGTATAGGTTTTTCACTGCTGCACTTCATCCAAGATGGCCATCTGAACATTTGTTCATGCTCATTAAAGGTCTTCATCGTGACCCCTGCATTGTTTCAGGTGCCATCTCGCTCATATCACTAGAGCAGTGGCAGAAAAACTATTACGTGGCTCCAGCTTAAATGGAGTGTCTACAGTAGAATTTGCAGCAACTCTGTAGTTCAGGGTGAGAAGGTTCTAGACCCGTTCTCCATATTTTATCTCGATGTACATGGAGGATGAGCCTGGCATGTTCATTCCTGTTAGGTGCCATATAACCTTTCATGTGTTGGTGCGCCTTAAAACCCCAATTCAGTTCAATTCAATTAACTTAAAATATTGAACAAAATAACAAGCATTAGAAACAACTCTTTCCATAACTTATTCTGTTGTAATACTATTGTATGGGCATATTCCTTGAGTTGACCTCTCTCATGTTTGCATTTGGGGTAATTACATTTTGTTAGTTATCCAAGATGGCCACCACTGCAAATAAATTTATACAGGGAAATATAAAAACAATATTTCCTCTGAAATCGCTCAGCATATTTTAAAAAAAACGGAGACAATGTTCCTTGGATTTTTGTGTCGCCTGCTTAACATGGAAGATACTAAGGGATCACTTTGTCCGTCGTCTGTCTTCGTCGTCCATCACACTTTAACCTGCAACCTAACCTTGGCCATAACTTGAAAGGTATATGACGTATGTTCATGAAACTTCACACTATCTTCATTTTAACCCAAGGAAGGCTGTTGCACATGTCCAATGACTCTGACTTTCATTTCAGCAGAGTTGTGCCCCCTTTCATAAAACTTTTACCTGCAACCTAACCAAGCTCATAACTGGCCATAACTTAAGAAGTATTTGACCTATGTTCATGAAACTTCACACAAATATACATCTTACCACACAGAATATTGTTACCCATGTCCAATGACTCTGACTTTCATTTCAGCAGAGTTATGCCCCCTTTCATAAAACTTTAACCTGCAGCCTAACCAAGCTCATAACTGGCCATAACTTGAAAATTATTTGACCTATGTTCATGAAACTTCACACACATATTTATCTTAACCGAAGGAATGTCGTTACACATGTCCAATAACTCTGACTTTCATTTTGGCAGAGTTATGCCCTCTTTTCATACAACTTTAACATGCAACCTAACCTAGCTCATAACTTGGTAAAATATTAACCTATGATCTTGAAACTGTATAGTTTATTAAGTATCCAATTTTCATAAACTTTAACACTTAAAAAAAACCTGCTCCATAATTCATGAAGGATTGAGGGCTGGCGTGGCGCAGTCGGTAGCGCGGCGGATTTGTAAGTTCCCGGATTCCTGTGTATCCTTCCCCTCTCTCTGGAGCGGCTCTGAATAACCTATACTGTGTTGATGAGCCGTTAAATAACATTCAAGTGCATGAAGGATTTCACCCCCTGTCTTCAAACTTTATAGTTAGAATGTACTTGCAGAAATAAGCACAAGGCAGGCGACACATGTGTTCCATCAAGTGTTCCATGGAACACCCTTCTAGTTCTCTTCCAGATTGTTTCTATAGCAGCCCATCATTTAGGAGGGTTATCACAATTTAAATAGACGGCATATTTGACATATACATCTGTTACATCCTCTTAATTATTATAAGAGCCATGTTAGCCAGTAGAGTGTCCTACCCTCTTGGGTCTCTTGTATTTTTAAATTTAATGATAAAAGTATACAATCAAAAGGTTCACACAACAAAGATTTCTAAACAGATTGTACTGGGTACAGTCCTGTAGTTATTTGTATAATGTTCAAGTTTAAAATCTATGGATTCCTTCGCATTTTTGCAAGAATGTATTGATGTTAGTATTACTCCAATGCCTTCTGCAATCGTAAAGAAGGAATATACAGTTCAAATAATAATAGAAACATTATAATGTATGAACAATCAATTGATATAAATGTTTCTTTTTTGTGGCCGAAATGGAATTAAAAAGATGTTGAGACTTGAGACTTCAAATATTAATATTTGGAACTAAAGTATGGTATTATGAAATTTCAGAAATTGTTTTTGCTTGGATAGTTAATTGAAATCAGTTGAGATTGCGATTGAGTTTAAGTTTTGCGATCCAATTTTTACGAATATTGGACGTTTAGATGTGATGGAGAGGTCTTTAATAAGATGGTAATGGCAAAAGGGGACCATAAAATTAAATTATACATTCCAGATATACTCTGTTTTACTCCCTAGTTGTTACTTTTAATTTGTTGATTCAGATTTTCTTCATCGTTGTTGTTTCCGCTTTTTGAAGGAAAAATGGAGGCGTGTTACTTCTCGGCGACTGCGCCAGCATTAAGTTTTTGCGATTATCTTTGTTTCTTAGGAACTGCATGCACCAGATTAACCAAATGTCGAACATGCTTATGGATTGGGTAGTACAGGTTAGTGGTTCCACAGATGGGTCATTAACTTTTTCAATCAGTTTTATGTTTTAAAATTTTTTGCATTGCATTTAAATCTGTTTCTTTAGAAACTAAATCCACAATATCCACTGAATTTGAATCATAGTTATACATTGAGTAGTACACCTCAGTTAGTGGTTCCACATATGATCCTGACTTTTACGGGTAATCAACTTTGTCACTTTAAAGTAAAGTTTTAGCTTTTGTTTCTCAGGTACTAAATGCACTTCGATCAAAATTGTATATCGGGTACTGACAAAGGGGTTCAACCTACGACCTTGACCTTCATTTTCAGGGGCAAATAACTGCTATCTAAGCCCCCTGTTAGGTGAGAAATAAGAATAGGCAAATTTTTTGTATTGCCTTTTCAAAGAAAAATGTGATGCATAGGGATCACTTTGTCGACCATCAGTCAATCGGTCCGACACGAAAACGTAACATTGCCTATAACTTTCTCATTTTTCAATATTTCTTCATCAAACTTTCAATATATACTCATCATGACAACATCGACATGACCATACTAAAATATAAAGGTCAAGGTCACACTGAAAGTCATTATGGGTTAAATATTATTTTTTTCTTCACAAAAACTTAACGTTGGCTTTAACTTTCTCATTTCTTCATATTTCTTGATCACACTTTCAGTATATACTCATCATGACAACATCAACATGATGTACTAAAATATAAAGGTCAAGGTCACACTCATTATATGGGTTAAATACTCATTTTTTTCTTCACCAAACCTTTTCATATCATTGGCTATACCTTTCTCATTTCTAGGTATTTCTTCATCAAACTTTCAATATATACTCACGAGGACAACATCCACATGACCATACTAAAATATCAAGGTAATTTGTGAAGGTCATTTGTGTCCAAAAAACCTTGTTATACTGACAAAGCGCTGACAGGCGACACACGTGTTCCACGGAAAACCCATCTAGTTGTTAGTTTATTCCATGTTTGACCTGTTTTTGGCTTTGTTATTTATAATAATGTATCTGAATATTCTACAGCAATACCAAAATCATGTATGAAAGTTGAAAATTCATGTTTGTACAAACATTTAATATCATGCTGTCTGGGAGACCATTGTTTCAGGTATTGATTATATATAAATGAACGTAAGGAATATCATCCGTATTATGACAATTGTTTTAGAAGTGTACAAATGAATGAATGAAATGGTAAATTTACGTCCCATTAACACATCATATTAGGTTATATTGAGACAGCAACAGTATTGGAATGAATAGCATTTAAATATTGTCCCTTGACATTTTCAAGGGGTATATAATTTGTGAAAAAAGGTCGTTGCATTGTATTCAAATCAAACGACAGATACATATTTGGAGTTTCCGGTGTTAACATTGGACTGAGAGATTTAAAGATTCCGGTGTTAACATTGGTCTTAAAGATTTGAAGATTCCGGTGTTAACATTGGACTTAGAGATTAGGTGGACTTAGAGATTAGGACTTGGAGATTTGAAGATTCTAATGTTAGCATTGGACTTTGAGATTTGAAGATTCCGGTGTTAACATTGGACTTAAAGATTCGAAGATTCCGGTGTTAACATCGGACTTTTGAAATTTCAAGATTCCGGTGTTTACATTGAACTTAGAGATTCCGGTGTTTCTTTTGTGTGTTTATTACTTGTTTGTATTTTGTTAAATCATTTAGATCTCATGAACTGTAAATTTTGCATTTATGTTAATTTATAGTTATGTCCGTATTTATAATTGTTTACATTTTATTGTTGGTGCCTTTTTTGGTTTCCCTTGTTTATGTTGTTGTACAATGAAGGGATTCTATTTATCAGCTAGCTTGCCATCTTTTTGAACTGCTTCTTATATGTATTTCTAACCCAATAAAATATACCAGAAGGCATGAAATGAATCCTCCAACTGAATAAACCTTGTCTTTTACGTTACCATGGATTTACTTCTCAAGTTGTATTTGGATTTCACCCCGTGTGGTTCCGGAGGCCCCCGTTCGGTTACGGGCAAAGAATAGGGCCACTGCAGATCCCATTGGAGCGAAAGGCAGAGGGGTAGAACCCCCCAAATTCATGTTCATTTTATCATATTTTGTTCATGCTCATTAAAGGTCTTCATCATGACCCCTGCATTGTTTCAGGTGCCATCTCCCTCATATCACTAGACCAGTGGCAGAAAAACTATAACGTGGCTCCAGCGTAAATGGAGTGTCTGCAGTAGAATTTGCAGCAAATCTGCAGTTCAGGGTGAGAATGTTCTAGGCCCATTCTCCATATTTTATCTCGATGTACATGGAGGATGAGCCTGGCATGTTCATTCCTGTTAGCGCCATACAACCTCAATGTGTTGGTGCACCTTAAAACCTCAATTCAATCAATCAATGTATTTGGATTTCCTACACAGAAGGGTTAAGCGAAGTGAAGTTCCTGAATCCATGCCTCTTGTTTGTATCTTGATGTAAACCAAGCGACAAGAAATTTAAAACTGTACCAGGCCGATTACATCTGCCAGCATACTTACCTGTCTTATTTGTGTCACCTGCATAGCATGGTAGACACTTAGGGATCACTTGGTCCATCGGCCACTTTAACCTGCAACCTAACCTTGGCCATAACTTGAAAAATATTTGACCTTTGTTCTTGAAACTTCACACGTATTCATCTTAATCCAAGAAATGTTGTAACAGTTACACATGTCCAGTAACTTTGACTTCCATTTTGGAAGAGTAATGACTTCCATTTTGGAAGAGTAATGCCCCATTTCATGAAACTAACCTGCAATCTAACTCATAAAGCTCGTAACTTGTCTTCAAACTTTATAGTTCCAGTGTACTTGCAGAAATAAGCATGGCAGGTGACACAAGTATTCCGTGGAACACCCTTCTAGTTTAATGGAGCAAAGCTTTTTGTTTGTAATTTTTGTTTATAATTGTTACAGTATTATATTTGTACATATTGGTGTTGTACACACACAATACCAACGTTAGAAATAGTCGTCAGACTTCAAGGCAGGAAACTATCACTAAAACTGTGTGTGACATCTCAGTGTATGTACCCTCATATAGCTTGAACATGCAATTATTGAATTATTAATTTTTGTAAATTCATTCTTAATTTTTACTAAATCTAAATAAGTCCAATAATTAAATGCTACCTTAATGTAAACAGATTATTTAAAATATAAACTTATTTTGTACAATTCTGATTTTGTGTTTCCAAAACATTTTGAATTTGACTTGTGTACTACCAGTTTTAACTGATACATAGTCTTCCTCTATATTCTGTACCATTTATCTCTGATACACAGCCAGGCATGAATTGTGTCAATGTTTACTGAAAATGTAAAAACAAAAATATCAGAATATTATAGCATATTTATGCTATTTCCTGTTGTAGTTTTTACTGAAAATTGTATCTGCATAGAATTGGTCATTTTTCACAACAGGAATCTCTGACTGGTCTCAAATTAGAGAGAATATTTTTGTGTATTGGTTTTGTTATATTCTTTCTGTCTTAAATATAAGAAGAGAAAATAAAGCAAAAATATGTCTGGGATTAAAGTGTCCCTGATTAGTTTCATTTTGTTTATGAAGATATAATTTGTGTGGACTTTTAAATTTGATCGTGTATTTGCATATAAAGTGTTGGTTTGATTTTGTGTTTACATTTTCTGTTTTAACCTTTAAAATTAATATGTTGTTTCATTTCGACAAATACCTAATCTGATTTACATTTCGAACAAGGCAAAACCATACCATTACTGCAAAACTCTACGCACTGTTTTTATTGATGACGGATGAATTTATTTATGTGAGGGGTATTTTGTTGTCTTTGTTACTTTAATGTGTAAGTTTTACAAAACCTTTTTTACTTTTTCTGAAGCTAGCAAGACACCAACCATTATATTTCACCCCTCTGACAATATTGTGGTTGGTACCTTGTACTGGCAACAGTATTTCTGGGTCTTTTCGGCCTATTATTCCAGGCCTGTTTGGGCCCGTGTTTTTACAGTCTTAGATCAGCTCATATTCTAACATACATGTAAAGCATTACGATGCCATTTATAACATTTGTCTTTACATTCCTGTAAATTATTCATGTATTTATAGAGGTGTACCACTGAACCATTATTGTTTTCTTTCAAAACTGTTGTAAATTTTGTTTAAAATACAAGCATGGGATCTTATTTGGATCATACCAATGATGGCATACTTAATTAAAGGATACTATCTGAAATGAAATAACAAGTACACGCATTTGTAAAATAAGTATGACCTATGTCTGAGAAAAATGTTAGAAATTTTAAACTGTGTAGCTCTACTGGTTGAAAACTAAAAGAGATTGCGCTATGGCGCATTCTGTTGAGAGGTATATAAAGCTCAGCATAATTTGCCTCAGTTCCCTTGCCTGAACATATTTCCCCAGTAGAGCACAGTTCTCATCACTCTTGTTATTCTGTTGATAATAATGTAATAAGTAAAACCATATGGACGGATGTGGATTCTTTGTAAGTGCATTTGCTCACAAACAGATTTTTATCTAATTTCGGGGGAGCATAGTCGCCGCTTTGTCTGTCCTTCCGTATCTTGTCCGGAGCATATCTTCAAAACTACGGATGGGAAATGATAGAGGGCAATAAGAGGAAGCGCAGAGTGCAAGAACCATAACTGTGTCATGATTCAAATTAGAGTTATTACCCTTTGTAATTTTATACTTAGAATTCTTGTCCGGAGCATATCTTCAAAACTACTTATGGGACTGCAACAAATCTTCACACAATGATAGAAGGCAATGAGAGGAAGTGCAGAGTGCAAAAAACGTAACTTTGTCTTCATTCAAATTAGAGTTATTTCCCTTTGTAATTTTATACTTGTAATTCTTGTCTGAAGCATAAGTAAAAAACTACTGATGGAACTGCAAATTGAAAACGGGCCATATGATAAGTTGAGGATATATTTTGGGGAGCATCCATCGGTTCTACCAATTTTCTCGTTTGCTTTTTTGGTGATATTAACCAGTGTTGCTGCTATATGTTACATGACAACACATATTTGGACCAAGATCTGATACGACCTATGGGATCGGATCATCTATGGTGGGACTGTTTGGGAGGCTTCTGTCCGGACCAAGATCTGATACGACCTATGGGATAGGATCATCTATGGTGGGACTGTTTGGGAGGCTTCTGTCCGGACCAAGATCTGATACGACCTATGGGATCAGATCATCTATGGTGTGACTATTTGGGAAGCTTCTGTCCGGACCAAGATCTGATACGACCTATGGGCTCAGATCATCTGTGGTGGGACTGTTTGGGAAGCTTCTGTCCGGACCAAGATCTGATACAACCTATGGGATCAGATCATCTATGGTGGGACTGTTTGGGGAGCTTCTGTCCGGACCAAGATCTGATACGACCTATGGGATCAGATCATCTATGGTGGGACTATTTGGAAAGCTTCTGTTCCAATCAAAAGCATCATTCAGAGTTTTACTTCCTATGTTTCATTCATATTCCTGTTTCATTCATATCCTCGCCGTGTGGTTGTTGGTGTAGAATACAACCACTGCAATTCCACAAACACACGGTCACATGCAGATGGGTAGGACATACCCATCATATTCATTTTGTCATTTGTTATCATGCTCATTCAAGGTCTTTATCATGACACTGCGTATGCAAACGTGGAAACGTGGCTTCATCGTAATTGGAGTGTCTACTATAGGTAGGAGGTTCTAGGCCCATTCTCCATATTTTATCTTGATGTAAATGGAGGATGAGCGTGGCATGTTCTTTCCTGTTAGGCGCCATATAACCTTTCATGTGTTGGTGCGCCGTAAAACCCAATTCAATTCATTCATATTCAGTAGCTAGAATGTTTTATTTATTTGCTTACATTTTATTCCAGCCAGTTTTTTTTTTTTTTTGTGCACAAATGTTTGTATTGTGCAGAGCATTATTTAGTTTCAATTTCGTAACTGTGATATAAATTTATTTTTTATTTGATATTTATTTTGTTAAATTTTATTTTATTTTATTATTATAAATCAAATGATGGTGACCATTGATAGCTATAATAGTAACAGAAGTTAAATGGCACAGTTTGTTTGAAGTTTACATGGTTATGTCATGTATATAATTTGCATTATGATGATGGCTTATATTCACTCGCCCCGTGTGGTTCCGGGGGCCCCGTTTTGTTACGGGGCAAAGAATAGGGCCACTGCAGATCCCGTTGGAGGGGAAGGCAGAGGGGTAAAACCCCCCCAAATTCATGTTCATTTTATCATTTTTCATGCTCATTAAAGGTCTTCATCATGACCCCTGTGCATTGTTTCAGGTGCCATCTCGCTCATATAACTAGAGCAGTGGCAGAAAAACTATGACGTGGCTCCAGCGTAAATCGAGTGTTTACAATAGAATTTGCAGCAACTCTGCAGTTCAGGGTGAGAAGGTTCTAGGCCCGTTTTCCATATTTTATCTCGATGTACATGGAGGATGAGCCAGGCATGTTCATTCCTGTTAGGCGCCATATAACCTTTCATGTTTTGGTGCACCTTAAAACCCCAATTCAATTCAATTATATTCACTCTTTCACTTCAAAGCTTTTACTCCTAACTTTAAATTATATCAAGATTTGACAGCATAGACATTTTATGAGTTTTTATTTATTACAAACGCATAAATTAATATTTCAATATTTGTGCCTTACTGATTTTCTTTCTGGAGAAGTTTATTTTGCAGGTAAATGTTTTAATTTTAACGATATATTTGCATAAATGAATCGAACAGTAATTTATATCGAAACAGAGGACTTTCTTCAATTATTTTATCTGTTATTAAGTACAGAGCCATTGTTATTTTATTAAGTTCTGTGTTCGTATGTGTGAATGTGTATCTGTCCTTTGTATAAAAAGCAGATATAAACACGTACATTTGTCCTTGTGTATAAACCAGCAGATATAAACATGTACATTTGTCCTTGTGTATAAAACCAGCAGATATAAACATGAACACATGTCCTTGTGTATAAACCAACATGTGTCTCTGACCTTGTGTATAAACCAACAAATATATACCTGTACACCAGTAAACATGTATATTTGTAGCAGATATAAAATGTATATCTGTCCTTGTGTATAAACCAGCAGATATAAACATGTACACATGTCTTGGCAGATATAAAATGATTATATCGTTTATTCGTAGAGGACTTCATGGAAGGTGATTTATGTACTTAAATGTTTGTACTAAATGTTCAGCACTAACCTTACATTTGGTTAAATCAAGTTGATTATTTTATGAGTAATATAACGCACCTAAAGTTTCCTTTTTATCTTCAATTACAACTTTCCTTATATCTACACTTGCTAATTTTGCTCCTTTACGTCATTTGTTCAGCAGCTGTGTGAGCTACGATATATACTTATGGAAGTGTTGCATTAACCTTTTGTAATTTTTATTCATTACAAATACATGTCCTAATTCAAAAAATTGTCTTTCATTATGTTTTACCACCAAGTTTTTGAGTTGGTTGTATTTTATACGCCTGTAGGGACGTATTATGTCATGGTGATATCCCTCCGTCTGTCTGTCTGTTAACTTTTACCGGACAACTGATTGATAACTTTTAAAGTATAAGGTCTACAACAATGAAACTAAACATCTTCAGCATGAGCCAATGAATACGTCTTATAAAGGTCCAGAACTCTCGATTCATATTTTTATAATTATTTCCCTTTGAAAAAGGTTTGACCTGGAACTTAACCTTTGCCAATGACGGGCAGATATGCCCCGCCAGGTGGTGCTCGTTTTACAAAAAGTGATATTTTTAAAGGTTAAGAAAAACAACATACAGATTTCTTTGACGGATGTTAAACATGACAGGGGTTCTCCACAGGATATTTAAGAATAGCACGATGTGGACCTAATTTTAGTGGTAGTGGTAACAGTGTGAAGGTTCGTACTGCAACACACCTGATATTTATTTATTTCAAGATCATGTTGAAACACCTTAAAAGAAATGTAGCGATACCGCCAAACAACCTTAATAATTGAGAATTCTGAAATACTTGGAAAGGGTGAAAGAATTATCAAAAACAGATGATAACAAAGATATATCATTTGAAGGTTCTGTTGAAACGGATATGGAAGATGTCATTTTGAGAGCTATGACATCGAAGTTCTAAATGACCATATGTGAGAAATTTATAAATATGAATATTTACTGGTTTATAGAACAAGAGGAACAAGAGGCCCAAGAGGGCCTGTAGACGCTCTACTTGTATGATGTGATTCAAATACATAAACATGATAGAGGCCAACTAAACCCAAGAAATATAACTATGTAAACTTTGGGTTATTGTGGTGGCCATTTTGAATAATTTTGATTATTTGACGATAATGAAAAACACAAACTTGATAGAGGCTAACCCAAGGAACATGTATATGATATTTCACAAGAATGGAATAAGTGGTTTAGGAGATGTCGTTAGAAAATTTCCTTAAATTTTACCCGTTTGAAATTTCCTTAAATTTTACCTAGTTTTAGCCATGGCGGCCATCTTGGATGACTGGCAGCCGTGAAAAACACAAATCTGAGAGGGACTATCCTAAATATCATTGTGCTTAAGTTTCATCAAAATCCTTCAAGCGGTTTCAGAGAAGATGTCATTTTTAACCTTTTCCTATATAACTCTATGTCAATTTTGGGTCGCTGTGGCGGACATTTTGATTATTCGACGATAATGAAAAGCACAAACTTAATAGAGGCCAACCTAAAGAACATGTATATGATATTTCAGGAGAATGGAATAAGTGGTTTCGGAGGAGATGTCGTTTGAAATTTCCTTAAATATGACCTAGTTTTAGCCATGGCGGCCATATTGGATGACTGGCGGCTGTGAAAACACAAATCTGAGCCTCCCAAATAATATTGTGACGGAAGTTTTAAAATCCTTCAAGCGGTTTCAGAGGAGATGTCAATTTTATAAAATTGCTAACAGATGGACGGACGACGGACGAAAAGTGATCGCATCAGCCCTCCTGGCCTTTGGCCATGGCCAGTTGAGCTAAAAATTAGTTACCTCCCTTCAAAAAACAGAATTACGTCCCCTGAAAAAAGAGTTATTTCCCTTGAAAAATTAGAGTTACCTCCCCTGAAAAAAAAGAGTTATTTCCCTTGAAAAAATAGTTACGTCCCCTGAAAAAAGAGTTGCTTCCCTTGAAAAAGTTACCTCCCCTGAAAAAAAAAGAGTTACTTCCCTTGAAAAATTAGAGTTGCCTCCCCTGAAAAAAAGAGTTACCTCCCCTGAAAAAAAAAGAGTTGCCTCCCCTGAAAAAAAAGAGTTACTTCCCTTGAAAAATTAAGAGTTACTTCCCTTGAAAAATAAGAGTTGCCTCCCCTGAAAAAGAGTTATTTCCCTTCAAAAATTAGAGTTACCTCCCCTGAAAAAAAAGAGTTACTTCCCTTGAAAAATTAAGAGTTACTTCCCTTGAAAAATTAGAGTTACCTCCCCTGAAAAAAAAGGGTTACTTCCCTTAAAAAATTAGAGTTACCTCCCCTGAAAAAAAGAGTTATTTCCCTTGAAAAATTAGAGTTCTTCTCGTATCTAACCGCTGCGGGTTCTTTTCCCACTTGGACCTCAACTTGTGAGAAAGTGTCGATTCTTACAGATGGCGGGAGGTATACAGTACTGGTGCTACCCAGGTAAACTGTGGTGACGGTTATACAATCAAACATAAACGTACGTACTGTTAGGGAAAAAAAGAATGATCAAAAGCAACTACTCAACCATATTTATACTCATCATGGGTATTTAAAATTTATTTCATTTTAAAGTAAAATTACATGTAAAAAGATATACATCGAAAATATACTTTGTGTCTGACTTACACTCGTTTAATCCTGTTTAAGAGTCTATAAAGCTTAATTAATTATGTATTTGACGATATAAATGATAATTCGTGTTGTAAACAACTCATTTATTTTCCTCTTAATGTAAAAGTACACTTTAAAAGTACACTAGTCAAAATTGCTAACCGATCACTTGTTATTTTCTTATTTATTTGTCTCAGAAAAATAAAATATATGTGAAATTGGAAATAAATGTATTATAAATGTTCTATAAGTAATCACATCAGTAAAGCAAAGTATTTTATGAATTTCAAAGAAGTTTATTGTATCGAAATTCATAGATACCAGTAATTTCAAAATTTACAAAAATCAA
Source organism: Cyrtodaria siliqua (assembly GCA_037043455.1). Classification (NCBI taxonomy): domain Eukaryota; kingdom Metazoa; phylum Mollusca; class Bivalvia; order Adapedonta; family Hiatellidae; genus Cyrtodaria; species Cyrtodaria siliqua. The sequence goes on from JAWPHD010000216.1 coordinate 354,255, forward strand.
TATCGCGTATGACAGCCGTTTGCGTGTACAACAGCTAAACAGCGTTGTCGCATGGAATTTATGTAGTTATGTAGAAAACGCTGAGGTATGTTATTCCAAACATTGACAATGTCCCTTGTGAGGTCAGCAATATTTTGTTGCCTTGGTAACTGTCGCACACGACGGTCGATTTCGTCCCAGACATGTTCGATTAGATTTAAATCCGGACTACATGGCGGCCACTCCATTATTCGAATGTTGTTGCCCTGAAGTAGCTGACGGGTAGTTCTTGCAGTATGGCAAGGTGCATTGTCTTGCATGAATGTCATCCCACGGTTAGCGCGAATATGGGGAATAAGCGTTGGTCGAAGTATTTGTTGCTGGTATTGGTCTGCGTTCAGGTTTCCTCGAACAACCACCATATCAGTTTTAGTGTGCAAACTAATACCTCCCCAAACCATCACTGACCCTCCTCCAAAATGAGATCTTTCGTTGACGCAATTATCCGAATATCGTTCCCCATGTCGTCGATAAATTCGCTCTCTGCCGTAAGACTTCTGAAGATTAAATCTGGACTCATCTGTAAAGGCGACATTTGCCCAGTCTGCTCTGGTGAACCTCAAATACCTTTTGGTATTTACCTTGAAGCCGAATTCGCCGGTGTCTTCCAGTCAATACTAATCCCACAAAATGTCTTCTCGCTCTCTATCCCATGATCCGTAGTCGATTTCGTACACTTTGATCACTCACGTTTCTATTATGGACGCCTATTAAACGTCTGGCAATATCTGTCGCTGTTATTCTTCTATTACGAAGGTGTGTTACAAGGATGTAGCGATCTTGACGCTGCGTTGTCACACGTCTTTTTGGCCTTCGGTAAAGGTCATCAACACTTCCGGTGCGATTGCACTTGAGCCAAAGGTCGTAAATTGTTGAAAAACGTCTGTTGACTGTTCTGGCTACCTATAAATATAAAACAACTCATTCTTGCGACTTTTTCAGAAATAAGGAACATGGTTAGACAGAATCATGTACGTACGAACAAACGAAGTGACGGACGGACGGACGGACAGACAAGTAAACTTATGAATAAACTAACCTGCCAGAAGGATGAGGAATATTATAATACACAATACTGGACTTGAAAAAGAGAAAATAAAACGTTGAAAATCGATTAAATAAATTAATAAAAATGAACAAATTACGCAATGTCCTTTACCTGCCGAATCGAAGTACCAGCAATAATCATACCGACGGCCCGTCCACGCTCTTCCGTTGTCATCCGACGCATTTTTTATTTAATTTTTAGTACGTTTCTGTTTGGGATTGAAACGATAAACAATTCCGAGAACACAAACACATGTTCAAATCTTACCTCGTGCAGCACGGGATAATAATGCGATTTCGCGCCAAAATAAGCCACGTGACCGGAAGTGCGGATTTTGAAGTTACAAAATGTATTGATCGTTTTGTTTGCTGCTCATATTTATTTGTATGAAATATCAACTCAAAATATACAATATTTGATATAATATTCCAAATAATAAAATGACCGGTTAGCAATTTTGACCAGTGTATACATTTGAATTATATTACAAAAGTTATTATGCTTGTTTTTTGAGGGCAGGTAATTCCAATTTTTCAGGGGAAATAACTCTCTTTTTTTTAGGGGAGGTAATTCTAATTTTTCAAGGGAAGTAACTCTTTTTTCAGGGGCGGTAACTCTAATTTTTAAAGGGAAATAACTTCTTTTTCTTTCAGGGGAGTCAACTCTAATTTTTCAAGGGAAGCAACTATTTTTTTCAGGAGAGGTAACTCTAATTTTTAAAGGGAAATAACTTTTTTTTCAGGGGAGGTAAATCTAATTTTTCAAGGGAAGTAACTCTTTTTTTTCAGGGGAGGTAACTCCAATTTTTCAAGGGAGGTAATTCCATTTTTTCAAGGGAAGTTACTGTTTTGTCAGGGGACGTAATTCTATTTTTTCAAGGGAAGTTACTCTTTTTTCAGGGGACGTAACTCTAATTTTTAAAGGGAAATAACTCTTTTTCAGGGGAGGTAAATCTGTTTTTTTCAGGGGAGGTAGTTCTATTTTTTCAAGGAAAGTAACTCTTTTTTTTCAGGGGAGGTAACTCTTATTTTTCAAGGGAAGCAACTCTTTTTTCAGGGGATGGGAAAGTAACTCTTTTTTTTTCAGGGGAGGTAACTCTTATTTTTCAAGGGAAGCAACTCTTTTTCAAGGGACGTAACTCTATTTTTTTCAAGGGAAATAACTCTTTTTTTCAGGGGAGGCAACTCTAATTTTTCAAGGGAAATAACTTCTTCTTTTTTTTCAGGGGAGGAAACTCTAATTTTTCAAGGGAAGTAACTCTTTTTTCAGGGGACGTAACTCTATTTTTTCAAGGGAAATAACTCTTAATTTTTCAAGGGAAGTAACTTTTTTTTTTCAGGGGAGGTAACTCTAATTTTTCAAGGGAAGTAACTCTTAATTTTTCAAGGGAAGTAACTCTTTTTTTTCAGGGGAGGTAACTCTAATTTTTCAAGGGAAGTAACTCTTAATTTTTCAAGGGAAGTAACTCTTTTTTTTCAGGGGAGGTAACTCTAATTTTTCAAGGGAAATAACTCTTTTTTTCAGGGGAGGTAACTCTATTTTTTCAAGGGAAATAACTCTTAATTTTTCAAGGGAAGCAACTCTTTTTTTTCAGGGGAGGCAACTCTAATTTTTCAAGGGAAGTAACTCTAATTTTTCAAGGGAAATAACTCTTTTTTTCAATGGAAGTAACTCTTTTTTTTCAGGGGAGGTAACTCTTTTTTTCAGGGGAGGCAACTCTAATTTTTCAAGGGAAGTAACTCTTAATTTTTCAAGGGAAGTAACTCTTTTTTTTCAGGGGAGGTAACTCTAATTTTTCAAGGGAAATAACTCTTTTTTTCAGGGGAGGGTAACTCTATTTTTTCAAGGGAAATAACTCTTTTTTTCAAGGGAAGTAACTCTTTTTTTTCAGGGGAGGTAACTCTTTTTTTCAGGGGAGGCAACTCTAATTTTTCAAGGGAAGTAACTCTTAATTTTTCAAGGGAAGTAACTCTTTTTTTTCAGGGGAGGTAACTCTAATTTTTCAAGGGAAATAACTCTTTTTTTCAGGGGAGGGTAACTCTATTTTTTCAAGGGAAATAACTCTTAATTTTTCAAGGGAAGTAATTCTTTTTTTCAGGGGAGGTAACTCTTTTTTTCAGGGGAGGCAACTCTAATTTTTCAAGGGAAATAACTCTTTTTTTTCAGGGGAGGCAACTCTAATTTTTCAAGGGAAGTAACTCTTAATTTTTCAAGGGAAGCAACTCTTTTTTTTCAGGGGAGGCAACTCTAATTTTTACAAGGGTAGTAACTCTTTTTTTTCAGGGGAGGTAACTCTAATTGTTCAAGGGAAGTAACTCTTAATTTTTCAGGGGAGGCAACTCTAATTTTTCAAGGGAAGTAACTCTTTTTTTTCAGGGGAGGTAACTCTAATTTTTCAAGGGAAGTAACTCTTTTTTTCAGGGGAGGTAACTCTATTTTTTCAAGGGAAATAACTCTTAATTTTTCAAGGGAAGTAACTCTTTTTTTCAGGGGAGGTAACTCTAATTTTTCAAGGGAAGTAACTCTTAATTTTTCAAGGGAAGTAACTCTTTTTTTTCAGGGGAGGTAACTCTAATTTTTCAAGGGAAGTAACTCTTAATATTTCAAGGGAAGTAACTCTTAATTTTTCAAGGGAAGTAACTCTTTTTTTTCAGGGGAGGTAACTCTAATTTTTCAAGGGAAATAACTCTTTTTTTCAGGGGAGGGTAACTCTATTTTTTCAAGGGAAATAACTCTTTTTTTCAAGGGAAGTAACTCTTTTTTTTCAGGGGAGGTAACTCTTTTTTTCAGGGGAGGCAACTCTAATTTTTCAAGGGAAGTAACTCTTAATTTTTCAAGGGAAGTAACTCTTTTTTTTCAGGGGAGGTAACTCTAATTTTTCAAGGGAAATAACTCTTTTTTTCAGGGGAGGGTAACTCTATTTTTTCAAGGGAAATAACTCTTAATTTTTCAAGGGAAGTAATTCTTTTTTTCAGGGGAGGTAACTCTTTTTTTCAGGGGAGGCAACTCTAATTTTTCAAGGGAAATAACTCTTTTTTTTCAGGGGAGGCAACTCTAATTTTTCAAGGGAAGTAACTCTTAATTTTTCAAGGGAAGCAACTCTTTTTTTTCAGGGGAGGCAACTCTAATTTTTACAAGGGTAGTAACTCTTTTTTTTCAGGGGAGGTAACTCTAATTGTTCAAGGGAAGTAACTCTTAATTTTTCAGGGGAGGCAACTCTAATTTTTCAAGGGAAGTAACTCTTTTTTTTCAGGGGAGGTAACTCTAATTTTTCAAGGGAAGTAACTCTTTTTTTCAGGGGAGGTAACTCTATTTTTTCAAGGGAAATAACTCTTAATTTTTCAAGGGAAGTAACTCTTTTTTTCAGGGGAGGTAACTCTAATTTTTCAAGGGAAGTAACTCTTAATTTTTCAAGGGAAGTAACTCTTTTTTTTCAGGGGAGGTAACTCTAATTTTTCAAGGGAAGTAACTCTTAATTTTTCAAGGGAAGTAACTCTTTTTTTTCAGGGGAGGTAACTCTAATTTTTCAAGGGAAGTAACTCTTAATATTTCAAGGGAAGTAACTCTTAATTTTTCAAGGGAGGTAACTCTAATTTTTCAAGGGAAATAACTCTTTTTTTCAGGGGAAGTAACTCTTAATTTTTCAAGGGAGGTAACTCTAATTTTTCAAGGGAAATAACTCTTTTTTTCAGGGGAGGTAACTCTAATTTTTCAAGGGAAGTAACTCTTAATTTTTCAAGGGAAGTAACTCTTTTTTTTCAGGGGAGGTAACTCTAATTTTTCAAAGGAAGTAACTCTTAATTTTTACAAGGGAAATAACTCTTTTTTTCAGGGGAGGTAACTCTAATTTTTCAAGGGAAGTAACTCTTAATTTTTCAAGGGAAGTAACTCTTTTTTTTCAGGGGAGGTAACTCTAATTTTTCAAAGGAAGTAACTCTTAATTTTTACAAGGGAAGTAACTCTTTTTTTTCAGGGGAGGTAACTCTAATTTTTCAAGGGAAATAACTCTTTTTTTCAGGGGAAGCAACTCTAATTTTTCAAGGGAAGTAACTCTCAATTTTTCAAGGGAAGTAACTCTTAATTTTTTAAGGGAAGTAACTCTTTTTTTTCAGGGGAGGTAACTCTAATTTTTCAAGGGAAATAACTCTTAATTTTTTCAAGGGAAGTAACTCTTTTTTTTCAGGGGAGGCAACTCTTTTTTTTCAGGGGAGGCAACTCTAATTTTTCAAGGAAAGTAACTCTTAATTTTTCAAGGGAAGTAACTCTTTTTTTCAGGGGAGGTAACTCTAATTTTTCAAGGGAAGTAACTCTTTTTTCAGGGGAGGTAACTCTTTTTTTCAGGGGAGGCAACTCTAATTTTTCAAGGGAAATAACTCTTTTTTTCAGGGGAGGCAACTCTAATTTTTCAAGGGAAGTAACTCTTAATTTTTCAAGGGAAGTAACTCTTTTTTTAGATACATTAGGTGATATTGGGACAGCGGCCCCAGAGGGATATATTAGGTGATATTGGGACAGCGACCCCAGAGATATATTAGGTGATATTGGGACAGCGACCCCAGAGGGATATATTAGGTGATATTGGGACAGCGACCACAGAGATATATTAGGTGATATGGGACAGCGACCCCAGAGATATATAAGGTGATATTGGGACAGCGACCCCAGAGATATATTAGGTGATATTGGGACAGCGACCACAGAAGGATATATTAGGTGATATTGGGACAGTGGCCCCAGAGGGATATATTAGGTGATATTAGGACAGCGACCACAGATGTATCCCTCTGGGGTCGCTGTCCCAATATCGCCTAATATATCTCTGGGGTCGCTGTCCCAGTATCGCCTAATATATCCCTCTGGGGTCGCCCCAGAGGGATATATTAGGTGATATTGGGACAGTGACCCCAGAGGGATATATCACCTAATGTATCCCTCTGGGGTCGCTGTCCCAATATCACCTAATATATCTCTGGGGTCGCTGTCCCAGTATCGCCTAATATATCCCTCTGGGGTCGCCCCAGAGGGATATATTAGGTGATATTGGGACAGTGACCCCAGAGGGATATATTAGGTGATATTGGGACAGCGACCCCAGTGGGATATATTGGGTCATATTGAGACAGCGACCCCAGAGGGATATATTAGGTGATAATAGGACAGCGACCCGTGATACATTAGGTGATATTGGGACAGCGACCCCAGAGGGATATATTAGGTGATATTGGGACAGCGACCCCAGAGGGATATATTAGGTGATATTGGGGCAGCGACCACAGAGGGATATATTGGGTGATATTGGGACAGCGGCCCCAGAGGGATATATTAGGTGATATTGGGACAGCGACCCCAGAGGGATATATTAGGTGATATTGGGACAGCGACCCCAGTGGGATACATTGGGTCATATTGGGACAGCGACCCCAGAGGGATATATTAGGTGATATTGGGACAGCGACCCCTGATATATTAGGTGATATTGGGACAGCGACCCCAGAGGGATATATTAGGTGATATTGGGACAGCGACCCCAGAGATATATTAGGTGATATTGGGACAGCGACCCCAGAGGGATATATTGGGTGATATTGGGACAGCGACCCCAGAGGGATATATTAGGTGATATTGGGACAGCGACCCCAAAGGGAGATATTAGGTGATATTGGGACAGCGACCCAAGAGATATATTAGGCGATATTGGGACAGCGACCCCAGAGGGATATATTAGGTGATATTGGGACAGCGACCCCAGAGATATATATATTAGGTGATATTGGGGCAGCGACCCCAGAGGGATATATTAGGTGATATTGGGACAGCGACCCCAGAGATATATTAGGTGATATTGGGACAGCGACCCCAGAGGGATATATTAGGTGATATTGGGACAGCGACCCCAGTGGGATACATTGGGTCATATTGGGGCAGCGACCCCAGAGGGATATATTAGGTGATATTGGGACAGCGACCCGTGATATATTAGGTGATATTGGGACAGCGACCCCAGAGGGATATATTAGGTGATATTGGGACAGCGACCCCAGAGATATATTAGGTGATATTGGGACAGCGACCCCAGAGGGATATATTATACAATTATGGACTTTTCAGCTGTTATACATGATGTGATATGATTTTTTGGTGCATATCAACATCATGTATAACAGCTGAAAAGTCCATAACTGTTTTATTATATAACCCTCAATTTACAATTATATAAAACGGGTCAATATCAAAAAAACAATTATATAAAACAGGTCAATATCAAAAAAACAGGTCAATATCAAAAAAACAGGTCAATATCGCTAGATATTTTTTCTAAAAAATTACTTTTTAGCCAATGAAAACGCGTCTATTTATAGGTTATATAATAATGGGTGATATTGGGACAGCGACCCCAGAGGGATATATTAGGCGATATTGGGACAGCGACCCCAGAGGGAGATATTAGGTGATATTGGGACAGCGACCCAAGAGATATATAAGGCGATATTGGGACAGCGACCCCAGAGGGATATATTAGGTGATATTGGGACAGCGACCCCAGAGATATATATATTAGGTGATATTGGGGCAGCGACCCCAGAGGGATATATTAGGTGATATTGGGACAGCGACCCCAGAGATATATTAGGTGATATTGGGACAGCGACCCCAGGATATATTAGGTGATATTGGGACAGCGACCCCAGAGATATATTAGGTGATATTGGGACAGCGACCCCAGAGGGATATATTAGGTGATATTGGGACAGTGACCCCAGAAATATATTATGTGATATTGGGACAGCGACCCCAGAGGGATATATTAGGTGATATTTGGACAGCGACCCCAGAGGGATATATTAGGTGATATTGGGACAGTGACCACAGAGAAATATATTAGATTATATTGGGACTGCGACCCCAGAGGGATATATTGGTGATATTGGGACAGCGACCCCAGAGGGATATATTAGGTGATATTGGGACAGCGACACCAGAAGGATATATTAGGTGATATTGGGACAGCGACCCCACAGGGATATATTAGGCGATATTGGGTCAGCGACCCCAGAGGGATATATTAGGTGATATTGGGACAGCGGCCCCAGAGGGATATATTAGGTGATATTGGGACAGCGACTCCAGAGATATATTAGGTGATATTGGGACAGCGACCCCAGAGATATATTAGGTGATATTGGGACAGCGACCCCAGAGATATATAAGGTGATATTGGGACAGCGACCCCAGAGATATATTAGGTGATATTGGGACAGCGACCACAGAAGGATATATTAGGTGATATTGGGACAGTGGCCCCAGAGGGATATATTAGGTGATATTGGGACAGCGACCACAGAGGGATATATTAGGAGATATTGGGACAGAGGCCCCAGCGGGATATATTAGGTGATATTGGGACAGCGACCCCAGAGGGATATATTAGGTGATATTGGGACAGCGACCCCAGTGGGATATATTGGGTCATATTGGGACAGCGACCCCAGAGGGATATATTAGGTGATATTGGGACAGCGGCCACAGAGGGATATATTAGGTGGTATTGGGACAGCGGCCCCAGAGGGATATATTAGGTGATATTGGGACAGTGACCCCAGAGGGATATATTAGGTGATATTGGGACAGCGACCCCAGTGGGATATATTGGGTCATATTGGGACAGCGACCCCAGAGGGATATATTAGGTGATATTGGGACAGCGACCCGTGATATATTAGGTGATATTGGGACAGCGACCCCAGAGGGATATATTAGGTGATATTGGGACAGTGGCCCCAGAGGGATATATTAGGTGATATTGGGACAGCGACCACAGAGGGATATATTAGGAGATATTGGGACAGAGGCCCCAGCGGGATATATTAGGTGATATTGGGACAGCGACCCCAGAGGGATATATTAGGTGATATTGGGACAGCGACCCCAGTGGGATATATTGGGTCATATTGGGACAGCGACCCCAGAGGGATATATTAGGTGATATTGGGACAGCGGCCACAGAGGGATATATTAGGTGGTATTGGGACAGCGGCCCCAGAGGGATATATTAGGTGATATTGGGACAGTGACCCCAGAGGGATATATTAGGTGATATTTGGACAGCGACCCCAGTGGGATATATTGGGTCATATTGGGACAGCGACCCCAGAGGGATATATTAGGTGATAATGGGACAGCGACCCGTGATACATTAGGTGATATTGGGACAGCGACCCCAGAGGGATATATAAGGTGATATTGGGACAGCGACCCCAGAGGGATATATTAGGTGATATTGGGACAGCGACCCCAGAGGGATATATTAGGTGATATTGGGACAGCGACCCCAGAGATATATTAGGTGATATTGGGACACAACCCCAGAGGGATATATTAGGCGATATTGGGACAGCGACCCCAGAGGGAGATATTAGGTGATCTTGGGACAGCGACCCCAGAGATATATTAGGCGATATTGGGACAGCGACCCCAGAGGGATATATTAGGTGATATTGGGACAGCGACCTCAGAGATATATTAGGTGATATTGGGGCAGCGATCCCAGAGGGATATATTAGGTGATATTGGGACAGCGACCTCAGAGATATATTAGGTGATATTGGGGCAGCGATCCCAGAGGGATATTGGGACAGCGACCCCAGAGGGATATATTAGGTGATGTTGGGACAGCGACCCCAGAGGGATATATTAGGTGATATTGGGACAGCGACCCCAGAGATATATTAGGTGATATTGGGACAGCGACCCCAGAAGGATATATAAGATGATATTGGGACAGCGACCCCAGAGGGATACATTAGGTGATATTGGGACAGCGACCCCAGAGGGATATATTGGGTCATATTGGGACAGCGATCCCAGAGGGATATATTTGGTGATATTGGGACAGCGACCCAAGAGATATATTAGGTGATATTGGGACAGCGACCCCAGAGGGATATATTAGGTGATATTGGGACAGCGACCCCAGAGGGATATTTTAGGTGATATTGGGACAGCGAGCCCAGAGATATATTAGGTGATATTGGGACAGCGAGCCCAGAGATATATTAGGTGATATTGGGACAGCGAGCCCAGAGGGATATATTAGGTGATATTGGGACAGCGACCCCAGAGATATATTAGGTGATATTGGGAGAGCGACCCCAGATAGGTAATATTGGAACAGCGACCCCAGATAGGTGACATTGGGACGGTGATCCTAGAGGTATATGAAATGAGGGATGAAGATTTCCATCAGAAATGCCACTGCCAGAGCTCGACCCCAAGCAGGGAAGTGTTCTGCCGCTCTAAAGCACAAGGCCTTATCCACCGATTTACACAGGCTGTAGAATGTAACATAGGAAACTTCAGATTGCCAAAAGAAAAATTATGACTCCATCCACTGGGACCCCCTTGTGGGCAATCCAGTAAAAAAACACAAAACAAGTGGTGTATCTTGTTCAAATTTAAAAGCATTTGATTCTTATTTGGTATGATCATTTAGGGACTCGAGACAACATATATAAAACTGGTTTAAACCTCCTGCATAAAGTGGCCCCTCTACAGGGGTGCAACTTGGGGAACTTGCAGTAATTTACTATTACGGAGTTTCCGCCTTGTGACGCTAACTCCCTCTATACCCTTTGAGATTTCAAGTTCATCCTTGTATGGTAGATGCACAATAAGTTTTGTGTATTATGGCTCCAATCGCTGGGGCCTCCTAGTGGGTAATCGGGTAAAACATATGTTGTCTAAATGTGAACGCATTTGATTCTAATTTGGTCATTTTTGGACTCGAGGCACAAAATGCGCAACATATATATATATATATATAAAAAACGGGTTTTGTCCTCATGCGTAAAGAGCCCCCTTTACATGGGTACTGCTTGGGAAACTGGTAGTAATTTACAGGTTTGACAGCCATTTTGCTCAAAGCCGGCCAAAGGATTTTGTCTTAAGTGCTACAACAACTAATTCCACCCCCCCACACAACCACAGACTCCATACAGCAAGTAGAGCGATGCAGGCCCTCCATACAGCAAGTAGAGCGATGCAGGCCCTCCATACAGCAAGTAGAGCGATGCAGGCCCTCCATACAGCAAGTAGAGCGATGCAGGCCCTCCATACAGCAAGTAGAGCGATGCAGGCCCTCCATACAGCAAGTAGAGCGATGCAGGCCCTCCATACAGCAAGTAGAGCGATGCAGGCCCTCCATACAGCAAGTAGAGCGATGCAGGCCCTCCATACAGCAAGTAGAGCGATGCAGGCCCTCCATACAGCAAGTAGAGCGATGCAGGCCCTCCATACAGCAAGTAGAGCGATGCAGGCCCTCCATACAGCAAGTAGAGCGATGCAGGCCCTCCATACAGCAAGTAGAGCGATGCAGGCCCTCCATACAGCAAGTAGAGCGATGCAGGCCCTCCATACAGCAAGTAGAGCAATGCAGGCCCTCCATACAGCAAGTAGAGCGATGCAGGCCCTCCATACAGCAAGTAGAGCGATGCAGGCCCTCCATACAGCAAGTAGAGCGATGCAGGCCCTCCATACAGCAAGTAGAGCGATGCAGGCCCTCTTGTTTATGTATGAACTGATGACACTTCTTACTCATGAATCAAAATGTGTTGTAGAGTATGTCATGTATGTCATACCTTACAGACCCAGTTGCGTTTAAGTATCCTAAATAAATGCAGAACGAACGCTGAACGAACGCAGAATCAACGTAGAACGAACGCAGAATGAACGTTGCACGATCTATATTTAAAAAATGCATTCCGTTCGTTTTCAGCGTTTTAAAAAATGAACGATGAATGTATTTTTTGAAACGCTAAACGCTGAAAACGAACGAACGAACGAAACAAACGCAAATGCATTTCGCTATTTCAGATAACTTTAAATATTATCCTTTTGAGTTGATAATTAAAGTCTTGATTTAAACGAAGTGCGTTTATCAGTATGTGAGTACCATATTTCACCTTGTATAGTACGCACCTGTATATAGTACGCACCCCCATTCTCAGAGGTCAAAACTGGGGTAAAAAAGTTGTTTCCGTTTATAATACGCATCAAAATATTATAAAATAGTTTTCCTAGATGAACCATTCAATGAAAATAAAAGGTTAAAAAATAAAAAAAATAAAAATGTCTAATTGCATCACGATAATTAAAGCAGAATAATACGGTACAACAACTATCTGAAAACAATTGTCTATCAATCTCCCGTTAATTCCAAACCCTGCTGAAAACCTAGGAACTACATGCCATATAAATAAACTGTGTAATCATCTGTCATGAATACACGCCAGCTTGGGCGAAACCATTTTTAATTTAGGTGTTACAGGTCGTCGTTATTGAATGAGAGTGGTCCATTCCATTATCTGTCAGAGACCTATACACATTTTACTGCGTATTTGTCAAAAGACTAACCCATCCTCAAAAATATCAATAGAGGGTGTCGCTACTTGCGTCAACTTCAAAGGATTATAGAAATAGAATAACCCACTCTACCCGTGTTTAATGTGTGTCTGTACTGTAGAAGTTTGCAAAACGTGTGAAACTATAAACAATTTAGCAGCAAAACAAAGGGAAAACATGATCATCCTTTTATCGGCATTCACAAATGTCTGTCTTTCGTCCCCGATGTTTTTATCGGCGATTTTCTCCAGTCTGACATCGATTTTCTGCATATAAAATGCAAGAAAAAAAGCTTATTGTATTGTTTCCTTGTATTGTACGCACCCCACTTTCGGAAACCTTAAAAGAAGTAAAACAAGAGGTCAATGACCTTGAAGCTCTACTGATTGATTTTGATTTCAGGAAGTAGTCACTACAGACTTGTTTTTTGAAAAATTATTTTTAGCCGTGGCGGCCATCTTGAATTTCCGGCCGACCTGAAATTTTGCTAGGATCAATTAGACATCAAGAGCAACATTCCTGTGAAGTTTCATGAAAATCCGTCAGGTAGTTTCGCAGGAATAGTCGCTACAAGTTTTCATTATATAACTCTATGTAAACAAATGTGGCCGCTGACAGCCATGTTTAACGTTGAATCAAAATAATGTTTGACTCTGATAACCTTCATGTCATGCTGATCATTTTACAAAAAGTCCCATATCAATATCACTTATAGTTTTCAAGACCTAGTCGCTACAAACTTCTTTTTTAAAAAATCTAATTTTAGCTGTGGCGGCCATCTTGAATTTCTGGCAGATCTGAAATTTTGATAGGATCAATTAAACATTAAGAGCAACATTCCTGTAAAGTTTCATGAAAATCTGCCAAGTAGTTTCAAAGGATTAGTCGCTACAAGTTTTTACTATATAACTCTATGTAAACAAAGATGGCTGTTGGCAGCCATGTTTAACGTTGAATCAAAACAATTTTTGACAAGGACCAACATCATGTCATGCTGATAATTTTACAAAAAGTCCAATATCAATATCACTTATAGTTTACAAGTAGTAGTCGCTACAAACTTGTATTTTGAAAATCTATTTTTAGCCATGGCAGCCATCTTGAATTTCCGGGCGACCTGAAATTTTGCTAGGATCAATTAGACATGAAGAGCAACATTCCTGTGAAGTTTCATGAAAATCCGTCGAGTAGTTTCAGAGGAGTAGTCTCTACTTGTTTTCATTATATAACTCTATGTAAACAAAGATGGCCACTGGCAGCCATGTTTAACGTCGAATCAAAATAATGTTTGACTCTTATAACCATCATGTCATGCTGATCATTTTACAAAAAGTCCCATATCAATATCACTTATAGTTTTCAAGACGTAGTCGCTACAAACTTCTTTTTTTAAAATCTATTTTTAGCTGTGGCGGCCATCTTGAATTTCTGGCTGATCTGAAATTTTGCTAGGATCAATTAGACATTAAGAGCAATATTCCTGTAAAGTTTCATGAAAATCTGTCAAGTAGTTTCAAAGGAGTAGTCGCTACAAGTTTTTATTATATAACTGTATGTAAACAAAGATGGCCTCTGGCAGCCATGTTTAACGTTGAATCAAAACGATTTTTGACAAGGACCAACATCATGTCATGCTGATCATTTTAGAAAAAGTCCCATATCAATATCACTTATAGTTTTCAAGAAGTAGTCGCTACAAACTTGTATTTTGAAAATTTATTTTTAGCCGTGGCGGCCATCTTGAATTTCCGGCCGACCTGAAATTTTGCTAGGATCAATTAGACATCAAGAGCAACATTCCTGTGAAGTTTCATGAAAATCCGTCAAGTAGTTTCAGAGGAGTAGTTGCTACAAGTTTTCATTATATAACTCTATGTAAACAAAGATGGCCGCTGGCAGCCATGTTTAACGTCGAATCAAAATTGATTTTCGACAAGGACCAACATCATGTCATGCTGATCATTTTAGAAAAAGTCCCATATCAATATCACTTATAGTTTTCATGAAGAAGTCGCTACAAACTTGTTTTTTAAAAACCTATTTTTAGATCTGGCGGCCATCTTGGATTTCACATCAACATGAATTTTTGCTAGGATCAACTAGACTTCATGGGCAACATTTCTGTAAAGTTTCATGAAAATCCATTCAGTAGTTTCAGAGGAGAAGTCGCTACAAAAAAAAGTTTACGGACAGACGGACGACGGACGCCGCACCACGGCATAAGCTCTGCTGATCTCTGATCAGTAGAGCTAAAAACTTTGTACTATACGGTAAAGTTTGGTATATAGCAATACACTGTGTAAATGATGTTTTTTAAGCACGATTACACACTTTCATTTTTACTGATTTAAAATGGGAAATATAGACTTTATATTATTTCAAAATAAAACTGTGTAGCACAAACTATATATTATTTCAATATAAAACTAAATATAATGTTGATAAAAACAGCCGGTATGTTTTAATTTAGTGTCAGTATGTTAATTTTTTTTATGAAACTAACATAAACCCGAAAGAAAATCATCAATGTGAAATTATGTCAACAAAAGTGAGTATATATTGAAAGTTTGATGAAGAAATACAAAGGAATGAGAAAGTTATAGCCAACGTTAAGTTTTCGTGACGAACTGACTGACGGACAGACTGACAGACGACAAAGTGATCCCTATGTATCACATTTTTCTTTGAAAAGGCGACAAAGAAAGCTGTTAAATCTGTATACATACAAGGGGGCCAAATGGCCCGGAATAGCTCACCTGTTGACCTTTGTCCACTGCATAAGATTTTTTAAGGTTTCACCCTTTTATGGTAATGATGGCCATCTTGAATGACCAAATTTCAACAAATTTGAAAACATTGCTATAAAGAATTTCTCAGGCTTCGTAAATTTTGACCAAACTTCATATGGATGTACGAAGACTGAGAAATTCTTTATAGCAAAAGTAAACAAATGACGAACGAAGAAAGATCTCAATAGCTAACCTTTACGCCTTCGGCTTAGGTGAGCGATAAACATTAATAAAAGAAGTCAAAAGCTGTTGTTATCTACATTGCTTTAATACCAGTTTCGAATCAAATCCTCATTAAAATAAACATCTGACAAATTTTGTTTTCTATTGAAAACGGGTTGAAATATACCAGGACAAAATCATTCGAAATCAGTACAAGCAGCATTTAACTCGTCCCTCTTATCCTGTAAGGACAATACTAGACGGCCAAGGCTTACATGTTGAGCCCTATTAAGCAGAAATCCAGATTTCTGATTTGAATAACACCAAATGTCAATCTCAAGTTACATGCGACCGAAAATTTTGCACATGATGTTAAATGCATAAGAAGATTCTGGTGAAGTTTGGTGAAAATCCTGCAAGAAGGAATCAAGATACTCATGTCTCAGTGGAGACCGGATGTGACCTATATTTTGTCGAACGTAGGTCAGAGCAATCCAAAATTGTGTACGCGAAGTTGGATCCATATAATGAACGTTTTGGTGGAATTCGGTGAAAATCCTGCAAATAACATAGATATTAAGAAATGAAAATCGAATCGCATGGACGAACGAACAAACTAACGAACAAACTGTCAGACACAGATACACCTGGATGACACTGTGATGCTAAGTCGAGATCTGTAAACGAACTCGACAATAAAAACTTAAGCCCTGTTGGTAAACACTTGATTCAGGAGAGAACTTTTTCGACACTGATTAAAGAGTGTTCTACAGGATCGAAATAGTAGTTACTGAAGCCCTGCATTTTACAGCTGTCGACTGCAGCAACAGAATCATTCTGGGAAACCAGATCTAACTGAAATCTTGCAGATAATTATGTATCCATCAAGTATCTCAACATTAGCATCAAACTTCTTTTGCAGACATTATGTATCCATCAAGTAACTCAACATTAGCATCAAACTTCTTTTCGCTTAAATCTGTCCAGTACACCGCCCTTTGACACTGTTCTGTTTTTATCGTGTTTCTTTTCTCTGTTTCTTTTCTGTTCAT
This sequence comes from Cyrtodaria siliqua, assembly GCA_037043455.1. Taxonomy (NCBI): domain Eukaryota; kingdom Metazoa; phylum Mollusca; class Bivalvia; order Adapedonta; family Hiatellidae; genus Cyrtodaria; species Cyrtodaria siliqua. The sequence goes on from JAWPHD010000216.1 coordinate 370,742, forward strand.
TTTGTTTGAGAGCTAAGGAAGATTTAATATGTCCACGGTTGTGTTGCTCTATCACACCTTTCTTACGTTGAATCACCCTAGAACCCTTAGATCTCCCTTTCTTCTTATATTTAGGTTCAAACTCGAGCTTTTGTGGTTTAGTATACTGAAAATAGAAAAATAAACTACATGTATTATAAAAATATATTTATCACATAAAATTGCCTCTGGGAGTGTAATAAAGCCATGACTTATTTATCGTAATACACTGGTGTATTATAGATGCAAATGAGGACCGAATCACTGTGTTTGTGTACAGTAAAACTGTTTTGTTTGCATGGTATATCATACTATTAGTATATGTTCCGACACCTGAAATATTTATTATTATTTGAAATCTTACTTTTTAAAATGCATGTTAGTAACGTTAAATTTTGTTAAAGGTGTCACATTATTTGTAGTGCGAAGCTGTAACTGATTTTCCCGTAAACAACAAAACAATGTCATGATTTCTTTAACAAAATGCCATCATATACAAGCTAAATTGACAACATTAACGTTAAACTTTAACGTCGTAGGTGGTTATGTGATTAATAGAATCTTACATTTGCGACTGTGCATTATTGACTTCAATAAACTCGGATAAAAAGTAGGATTCTCGGCAGAGCCTCGTATCATTTTATCCAACTTACTAAAATCAATAATACACAGTCAAACATGTAAGATCCTCTATGTATGCTATGGTGAACAGAGTAATGAAAGTAAATGCCTAGATCTTAGAGACTCCGCTAGAAAACTAAATTCCACCACATATAGGACATGCATCAGTAGTCAGATCAGTGGACAAAAAACATGAAATATGATCAAAGTGTTCAAAATAATGCAAGTTTTTGCTCTGAGTCGAAGATTTTATCGAGAGAAAAAAGAAGGAACCAAGGTAATACTGGGATACAGAGTTATAGCATTATTACTGAGATCACAGTCTGTTAGTCCAAGTAACTACCCAGACACTAGCAGTCCCCTGTAAATACCCACATTCCCGATGTTGTTGTGGAGAAATCCCAGAATACAGACATGGAAAGCCGGAACAATGCTGAGAAATTGTCCCAGAAAACATAAACAATACAGACATGGAAAGCCAGATCAAAGCTGAGAGATGATCACAGAAAAAACACAGACAATACAGACATGGAATTTCTAGACCATGCCGAGATATCCCAGGAAAGGTAATTTATACACAGAAGTCGATGTTAAGAAAGATTTGTTAGTGGCTATTCCATTAATACATATTCGGAACCCCAGGAAGGTAATTTAATGCACATCTTTGTGGGGGAACCTATTTTCTGAAATTTGGTTCTTTAAACTGAATTTTTCATCTATGGATGGTGTTCAATTTCAACAGTGCCTTCCTTAGGTCCGATGTATGTTTTAATGGAATAGCCCTAATCATTGAAACAAATACATTTCAATAACATTAGAATTTAATCTAATTTAGAATTTAATACACCTGCCAAAAATTAGAACGATATATATGTGCAAACAATGTGTGGTTTCTTCCATGTGTCTAACATGTGGCCAGAATGCTTGCAATATATGCCTTTTTTGTCTTGACCGTCTGCATTAGGTTATCAAATGGTCATTAGTGGTCAACTGGACTGCTGTTTAATGGCTCACCAACAACATGTGTAGGTTATTTAGAGCTGCTCTGAGACAGAGGGAGAGAACACTGAGGAGTCGAAGATCCCTGACTATAATTTTTTCTCGTCTGGAGGATCGACGCCAATACATGGGACCACCTGGTAAATGCCCCCATCGGACAAATGTATGGGAGGTGATAACTTATTCAAGGTCACAAGCGGAGTGATACATGGCCATGTCTTTGGCATGAAACCTTTCATTTACAGGGCAAGCATTATTTGACTGACAAGCAAGCACTAGACCACCATGTCCCCATAGTGGATCAACTCTTGTTTGATGTCTCATTAATGTGGTTGAGGGCACTGCACTGCGCTGGACTGCTGTGCAACCGTTAGTGGATCAAACCTGATATGATGCCTCAGTACTGTGTTTAAACAGACATATTAATAAACAGACAGGAAACTTTCTATCTTAACCAATGAAGTAACCAAAATATCGCGTGGCACCTTAAATTTTCCTTCTATCTTCTCTCTCAATTATTCACTGATTTTGATGAGAATACATTCAAAAGATTCATAGCGAATAGCAAAATGGGATTATAATGATTTATGTTTATTTTCAAAATAGGAAAGTGTACAAAAAAATGTTTAAAGTTAAAAATGTCATAATTTTTCGCTTTTCTGTTAAAAATCAAGATTCTGACATAGTTTCCGTCAAACTCCTGTTTTGCTCTAAATGGGAAAGAAAATTAAATGTGTGATGGGATTTGGCATGAATGAAAATTATATCTATAAAACTCTTCATGATAAGTGTTTAAAGTTGGGAAATATTTTGTGAAATTTTCGCACTGCGCCACGGGAAATTTAGATAATGTTCGTCGTGTCCAATCTATTTGTTATTAGGTCTGTGGTTTAAAGAAACTAACCTTCCAAATAACAGCAAAATTGCACTACAAAACATTTCATCAAAACTCTAGCCAGGTGTTCAGGTCATATAATGTGTTTGTGAATATTAAAAGTATAGGTTTATTCAAGGGTTTTTAAAACAACCATTATTTAATATGCGTAAAATGAATTATGAGTTTGTAACTCTTAATTCGACGCTCCAGTTTTGGGGTTTGGCCTGGCTGGTTATTAACAGCGTTTTATATTTGTGTCTATAGCGTGGATTCTCAAAATAGGTAATATATACATATACCTCATCATCAGTAGGTTAAGAAACAGTTTGTAAAATTTGGCTGTTGTTGGCAGGATAGCTACTTTAATGACATTGTCAACTGCTGTACCACAATTAGTTGATCAAATCTTGTATAAAGCCTCAGTAACGTGCTTGAATGCACTGCACTTTCGACCTACTTGTATACCATCCTGGGTTTAAAACTCTGCTTGTACCTGTGCTTAATGACAAAATCCATCCCACTGTGCCTTAGGAAGATGCCAGTGACAATATATCTCATACCATGTTGAAGGTGAAAATTATTTTACCTTAATTTGATTGTGTTCGTCTATTTTGTCGAGGAGTGTTTTCTGGTCAACCTGACCAATGGCAGCTGCGTTCAAGTGAATCATGTCGGCAGGAATCTGAGAGAAAATACACAGTTGGTAAAGTGAAAACGCATAACATAGTTTATAGTTGTAATGTATATAAAACATATTGAACCTCAATAGTGAACCTGGCCTGGAATTCACCAACCATTCTTCAGACTTCTTAGACACTCAAATTTTGTTCACAAATATTCCCATGACCTTCAAAGATAAACAATTGTATGCAGTTGCTATTTATTTGTATTTATCATATGTAGACAAAGCAGCTTGTTATGAACATTTATCAAGAATGGTTGGTGAATGCAAGGCCTGATCTTGTGTGCCATTTAGAACTATAGTTTAATACTGAACTGAGAAAAATGGCATCATCAATCGACTCTTCCACTGTTTATGTGTTCTTATAAAAACTGACATGTGCAACAACATTTTATGTTTAAAAATGGGTCTTGTCATGGTGAATTCCCACCCATAACATTATGCAATAACCAGTATGAAAAACATCAGTTTTTTTATGCATCATTTTTAACCATATTTGGCAAAATGTGACTTGAATTTCCGAGAAGTGGTAACCATGTTTGAAAACAGCAGGCGATACAATCATGCTTAATTATATACACTTTATGACGATAAGGATAATATTCCTTGAAACTGAAAGAGAAAAAGTATGTAGAATACTATTGTTGTTTTTTAATTCAAAATATTTCATAATTTTCACATTTTCCAGAGTTAACTGATAGGGTGAGTCTAGGTCAACAAAATGCGTAACATGCTTGTATGAAAATATATTACTCCGCATATAACTAACTACCTTTTCGAGCAGCATTTTCACTTCAGCCTGCCTTCTCTGTTGCTTGGTTTGGTATGGGTTAGCCTCGAGGGCATCAAAGTTTGCCTCACCAGCACCTACAACATAGTACAAAGTTTAACACTGGGTTTTGTATGAATTTGCCTCGAGGAAAACACCATTCACCTCACCAGCACCTACAAAATAGTAGACAATTAACACTTGGTTTGGTATGGATTAGTCTCGAGGGCACAGTGTCCCAGATAAGATTTCAGCACAATGCGTGTTGCATGAATGAAAAAATATTACATTATATATTTACATTTACAAATGCGTATTCCTTGATTATGACTGGGAGGAGTGGGTACGCTCGATTTTTCTAAGCTATAAAGTGTACGCAGGAATTTGCTTCTCAATATTTATAGATTTTATTTTAATGCATTTTTGGTGAAAAAAATATGCTAAATTACGTGGATATGAGTCTTATCTATGGCACTGAGAGCATCAAAATTTGCTCACCAGTAACTAAAAAATAGAACAGAGTTTAACACTTGGCTTGGTATCCACAGCAAAGACAAACTTACCTGGAACAATAAGACTAGAGAATCCATTGCCATGACCCACACCGAGTACATCTTCATACGGACAATACTGTAGACTGTTGACTGATGACGTGAGCTTATGAACGAGGTACGGTGACAACACAGTCTGCCTACAACAGTCTCTGTACACCTGCAGCATATATTCACAGGAAATTAATATCTGGCTACACAAACCCCGTTCACTAGTATGTATCTTATTTCTTCTTACCCGTTAAATATTTAAGAAATTACTAATGAATGCCGAAAAAATGTGAGATTATTCTTACATTTACAATTATTTTTCTCATATTTACATAATATTCCCATTGTATAGTACAAAAGAGACAACTACCGTCAGCTATTTTCAGAAAATCAAATAGCCATTTTATATTAAGACATCTTCAGTGAAGTTTATTTGAAATTGAACGCTATTTTAGTTTCAAAAGAAAGAATCAAGTGATTGTATATACTGGCCACTTGAATACTGAGAACTGGCTTTTTACTCTATTCAAATCAAGATATAGTAAGTTGAATATTAGAGACATAACCATATTAAAAACTTTAATTTTACTCTATTCAATGCATGACCTAGACAACTGAACATTAGACCGTACCAGAGGACAACTTTCTCCTAATATCTCAACTGTGTTTGATCTGTTCTAATAAAACAACAACAACTCTTTCGTAATAAGTCAACAGTGTTAGACAACTACTGAATACAACCCCTCGCTACTTACTGCTGTTCATACATGTATTTACCTCGACAATATTTCCTACACCGGCAGCCAGACATCCGGTCTGACTAAAGGCCATCTGTCCAGCACCGGCAGCTATCTTGTACGACTGTAACGGTTTGTATGTTCTCAAATCCCAGATCTTCAATTTTCTGTCTATACCCGAGCTTGCCATATAACTGTAAATAATAATGTCAAGGTGAAGGTTCATTTCACTGTGACCTTGACCTCTTTAGTTAATTTAGAAATCAGAAGGATCTGACCAACCCTAAATTGATCTTCGTTCTAAAGTTTCATGTAAAACTTTTTTTTGGACAAAACCATATTTAGGTTCAATTCCATGTTTACTGTGACCTTGTCTTTTTTAACTCTTAACTAAATAGCTGTATGACTATCCTCGACACAAACATGTTTACAAAGTTTTAAGAATATTGGTTCAGTAAAACATGAATAACAGCAATTTTGATATAAATTCAATCATATTGGACATCAAGTTTAAGTTTACTGTATGCAATATAAATGTGAATGGAACATGGACAGAATGCGTGTGATACCAAACCAGAATGTAAATTCTTTTTAAGTACTTGAAAAAAGTTAGGCCCATAAGATCAAGTTGGATGTTAACTTTAACCATGCTGATGGTGACCATACAAATTTAGTTTTTTCCCCCTAATAGTCAAGCTAATCTGTGTTATATTTTTTATCTAACTCTTAATCTTGTTAATTACCTCCATAATATAATTATGTAGATCTACCATTTAAAAATTTGCCTGCAAATGCTAAAGTACATTATGATGTCATAAGTACTGCACCCCGATCAATCATACTTACTGGCCTGTGTGATCAATTGCTATGGACCGGACACCTGAGATATGACACAGCATTTTAGCCACTGGTTCTTTCACCTTAGGGCACCACATGGTCACAGTTCCTGAAGCAATGTACAAATAAACAGTTTATATCATAGCAAAACAAAAGCGAAAAGTATAAACCAATTGAGTTTTTTGTTTATTTTAATATTTCCCTCAACTCATATTAAATTGCAATGTGTACCATACAGTGAAACCTGCTATATCCGACATCACTCGGTGACGGCACTTAATGTCGGATAATAGAGTTTTTGGTAAACCATGAAGTGAGTAAATAGAGTTTAATTAACATTGTTGAAGTGATACGGGAAATAATTCCCGAGTGAGAAAGATTCTTGTGATATAGAAACGAGTGCGTTTTCGCACGAGTTTCTATATGCGATATAGAAACGAGTGCGTTTTCGCACGAGTTTCTATATTGCAAGAATATTTCTCACGGGTGAATTATTTTCCGTATCACGACAAAAATGTTAATTAAACTATATAATATATATTCTGTGATGAAGTTCTTTCCAATTGTCTTTTGACACAAGTATTCCTTCTTCTGTCACTCCTTTGGCGACAGCGCGGAGTAATATCATGACGTCAATTAGTGACGTAATATCGTGATGTCTATCGTTTAGTTCATAACATTTGGCTACTGTGCTATCTTGCACACTAGGCGAGATAGCACAGTAGAGGAAGGGATATGTTATAGATTTTCTCAAACTGGGAAATTTCTATAATTCATCACAGAATAAATAATAAATTAGTGTTTTGACTATTCACAATTTCCACATATTCTTCATGGTAAATAACCTTTTTTTTTTACAAATCCACCACAGATGATCGACCTAACATGTGAAAAACAATTTGACAGCCAAAAATATTTTATATAGGTAAGGTTGAGATTTAAGTGTGTTGGATAATTAGGTGTTAAATGCATATTAACTGCATACAATTATGTCAGTTGGGACTTCAAACAGTGTCGGATACCGGAAACAGAAAGCTCCGTTAAACCCAGGGTCTACATAGAACATATAAGGATTTCGCCAGTGCCAAGAAACACGATTGGATACAGTGGGATGTGGGCATATTAGGTGGTTGGATATGCCAGTTTTCACTGTATAATGATTACTATACTCTTCATTACATCATAGCTTTAATATGACAAGGATCCTAAAAAAATATCCTAGAATTGATAATAAAAGTCGTGGAAACGTTTATATTTATTTTCATTTTTATTTTACCCTACTTTAGACATATGTTACCTCCTGTATGTCCGAGACCAACCACAGCATTACTGGGGTTTTGGCACATGACATCTAGACGCCCCATACCCGTACCATAACCTGCCACCTTCTCTCCCACAGACACGTCTACGTAAGACAAGTAGCCCTTCGAGTTCTGTAAGGCAAAACAATTACATAAGACAAGCATCCCTTCAAGTTCTGTAAGGCAAAACAATACACAATTATTCAGCAATAGCATTATGTTCCAGAACCTCAGCGGTGGCTTAGTGAAAGAACATCGGCCTCACAGGTGGGAGGTTGTGGGTTCAATCCACGGCTGGGTAACACCAGACTTCATAAAGTGTTGCTTCTCTAGTAGAAACTCCCTTTTGTGGCATTCAGCATATAAAGATTGTGCTAGAAGCGGTCAGCCCAGAGTCAGTATAATTTCACTGGGTGGGGTATCATGTCAAGTGTCTATGGCATGAAGTTTTGCTAGGCAGAACTTACTGCAGCGGCCAGCAGAAAGTGGTATGGCAGGAACTCCATCCTGAGCGTACTGTCCAGTATCTTGAGACAGTGCAGCTCTATGCCCTGGTTGTCATAGATATACGTCCACTGTTTCTGTGCCACAGCGTACATTGTCTCCTGGTGAAGCCATCTGCAACATAAGATGCAAGTTTAAAATATTTGTAACTGGAATACAATTATTTTTTATATTCTCCATTGTTTATTATAATATCACTGTACTGTTTATGTATTGTTAATTTATATTGTTGGCAGATATGGTTGATTGCTTGTCACCATTTGGTAAGATTACAATTACAGTACCATTCCCAATGACAATTTTTATTGGGAAAAAAGTCCCAATAAAAAAGAAAACATAATAAAATATATTCTTTTAGGTGAGGGTAATGAAATACTACAAGAGAATGTATACATGTGTTTGCAAAGTGTATAATATCGTTTTTTCGATAGTGAAAAAAATCCCATTTTAAGCCAAAACAATGCACCTTTTCCTAAAAGAATGGGTACCGGTACCATTTCCAAAAGGGTGAAAACCAATTGCTGGGTGTTGTCCTAGTCTACATGTATATGACATACTGTTCCAGAGAACTGAAGTGTTGAACGGTTCTTCATATTAACTTAGGTAAATTTGAGTCACCTTAGAGAGGGAAAGAATGCACAGGAATCCGAAAACCGTCCTCATCTTTTACTATCAACTAGATTCCTATGGCTTTTTAAGAGCGACTTTTTTTCCCTAATTATTGTGAGGGCTGGCCCGGGTGCAGTCGGTAGCGTGGCGGATTTGTAACCGGAGGCCCCGGGTTCAATCCTCCGGGTAGCCACTGAGTTCCGTCGGTGTGTTCTTGGGCAAGACACTTTACCTTAGCCTCGACTCGGATGGGGACGTAAACTGGGCGGTCCCGTTTATCGGTCTATCCTCCGAGCACGTTAAAGAACCATAGGAATCTATTCTATAGTAAGAGTAGGGCAGGTTCCTGGATTCCTATGTATCCTTCCCCTCTCTCTGGGGTGGCTCTAAATAACCTATACTGTGTTGATGAGCCGTTAAACAATATTCAATTCAATTCAATTTCTCTAATTATTGAAAAAAAATCACAATCTCTCATGTATGTTATGTACCCTTATATTACATACTAATCAATACAAGTGGTATGTTATTGATGTATTGTGTTCCTAATAATATCTTCTAGGCTGTTTTTTACCTCGCCCTAACTTACAAAATGTTGACGTAAACAATTCTCAAATGGCCATTTTATCGATGAAAACAATTCCCATTTGTTTACGATAGAAATTTCCCACATTTACAAGGGTCCCTTTTCCCAAAATACCAATTAGGTGTCCTCAGGACTTGTCTAAGGTAGTATTTATTTGATTGCTTGAATGGTGTTTTACATCACCGTATGATGGTAACTTTTTTGGTGGTAGAGGCAGACCACTCCATTTTTTCCTGGGTAGAATACAAGAGTGGCACCAGTGAGGCAAGTCCTATATACATGGTAACAATCCAACTTTGATTTCCCAGGAGCAGTAACAAACCTTTTACAACAACAACAACAACAAATAAATCTATCTTGCCACTTACTTGACATCGTGCAGGGTTTCCATGACATTGATTTCGCATAATAACTTCTTCGTCATCGCATCAATGGCTGCCACATGACCTTTTCCACCTCCAAACAGGAGAAACCTGCCATTACGGGTATAGTTGATACGATACGGACCAAAGTCTGTCATTTTCAATTCAAAGAACTGAAAGAGAGTATAAAAGGAGTTTATTTATTTCCATCCCATTTAATTTGTGAAAACACTGTTTAGGAGATTAATAAAATCTGTTTGGGATGGGGGATTTTTTTTAGGATTTGCTGAAAACATTAAGTATATTTTGCTTAAAGATTGTTGAAGCAGATTTGTAAAATCATAATATATATATATAAACATATAAATTAACTTTCTCTCAAACTACAGGGATCAAATTTAATATTTTTAGCCACTTGCTAAGAAAAGCAAGTACGAAAGTTTTCTACTTGCTATTTTATCAAGGTACTTGCACAAATAAAGAAAGATACCTGAAAGATATGAACATGATGAAATTGGCGGGGAAATTATATTTATAGATATAAAAAAAAACACATCAATATGTTTATCGTAAATTGCGGTGGGATAAAGGGGAATTCATTTTACCCCTCTTACTCCCTCCCAGAATATTTTGGTATTCAATTTCTAGCCCATTCTTCTTATTCTAAAAGCCAATATTTTCCCTGGGAAAAAATATCAATTACACCAATTTTAAATGAAACAAATTAATAAAAATGTTTATGTACGTTTAATGCGGGCAATTATTAAATTATTCCTTTATTTCGTTAAACATTCAAGTTTGTGTTAAGAATTATTCATCCAATCCATGCAAGGAAATATCCACCCACAAAAACAATCAAAACTTGTACACCAGGTATGAGATTTACTTTCAAAATAGTGCCATTAAACTTAACGACATTTTTGAAGGAGCTGATGCACTATTTTCAAACAAGGTTTATTTTAAAGGGTTCTGAAAAAAGCTGAAAGAACGATCAAAATGCAATGAAAAATAAAGGAGATATGACCTATTGAAAAGTTGCAAGGAAACATAAATGGAGGCGGCCATTTAGGAACGATGACATCATCTTCCTTTTTTACTATATGGCATATTGACAAAATGTCTTTTAAAGCAAAGAAAATCACTGCAAAATAGCCATTTATAAAGTTTACATCTGTATATTCATTTTTAATCAATTTGAAGTGATTTTCTTTGCTTTAAAATGTATTTTGTCAATGTGCCATATATGGTAAAATGGCGCGATGACATCATCGTTCAACGATGGCCGCCGCCATTTATGTTCTTTGCAAATTTTCAATAGGTCTTCTTTGTTTTTCATGGCATTTTGATAATTCTTTCAGATAATTTCAAGTTTTTCAGAGCCCTATTAAATAAATAGTGTTTGAAAATAGTGCATCAACCCCTTTAAAGTATTCCATAATGGCTACATCATACCTTCTGTGCACTGGTGATGTCTACAGCCTCGGCAATGTCATGTTGTGTTATGGCTGAGGTATCTTCATCTTCTTCTGGTTCCAGGAATCTGAGCATGGTCATGAAAACATCATGTTAAAATATTTTACTAACAGTCTTAAAACTCATATACCGGATTTCTCTTAATAAGGGATATTCCATTAAAACAGACATGGGACCCCAAGAAGGCACTTTTGAAATTGACCATCCACCCATAGATGCAAAATAGGGTTTAAAGAGTCAAATTTCAGAAACTAGGGTTTACCCATAGATGTTTATTAAATTGCCTTCCTGGGGTCCTGGTATTCTTTAATGAAACAGCCCTAAGGGCGCTCAAAGCTTTTTTAGGGGGAAAGATATTACGTCTACAGCATCAGCAGTCATGTTGTGTTATGGCTGAGGTCTCTTCATTGTCTTCTGGTTCAAGGAATCTGAGCATGGTCATGACAAAATCATTTTAAAATATTTTACAAACAGTTTTTTAAAATATTTTACAAACAGATTTAAAACACATATTACCGGATTTCTCATAATAAGGGCTCCCCTGCCTTATAAGGGTGCTCAAAGCTATTTTAGGGGGGAAAAATATAGATTAAAAAAATATACTACGTATTGATAAACACTACACAATGACTGATGACAAACTACACGGATGTTTCACTTCTTGTTTATTGCAGTAACAAGGACATATTTCACTCACCCCGCTTCTTCTTGCATCAAGAACTCTGTTCTAGCCGACTGCTTGGCTGCGAGAGCAAGCTTTTTCTCTTTTGTCTTCAACGATTTAGATGCAAAAATCGTTCTGGCACTCGTCTGAAAATGAAGTAAATTTAGGAAAAGTTGTTATTGTAAATCTTTGGGCCTCACATGGAAGTCCAAACAGCTTGACCATTTCTGCTAGTGGAGCTTTTTCCATTCAGCCTGTTTATTTATCTTTTATAACTTGTCGGATAAAAGTACAAGCCATATTTGACAAGTATTAAAGAGACGCGGTGCCCAGCATTATTTTTGCATTTTACGGCCACGTTTTTAGACACTAAACATGTACTGTCCTTATGCTGTACTTCAATCATAATATTCTCAATTGAAACGAAGAAAAAATCAAAAACATTTGTTGTCGACATAACCGAACGGCATGTAATGTCAATTACCAAATAATACTTAAAGGTTATTTATGGCTCTGTGCTTCACAGGTTACAGATTAAAATAAATATATGGAACAAGTAAATTTGGATGTGGTCTGTTATTTTTCTTTGTTATCTTATTGTCAAGTATACATATACTTACATCTTTCATTGTGTTTCCTCGCTCATACTTCTTAACCGTTTGTTTCGGTATAGGTTTGTCTCCCGGGAATGGATCTTCTTTCTGAAATCAGCGCAATGTTGCAGAAACAAAATTAAGCATAAGTAATACTGTTACTTTGTTGTCTTTCAACAATCAGACATTTTAGAAAATCTTACTCCATGTTAAGTTATGGTATCACTATATTAAAAGTGAAGAAAACAAATTACAAGTGCACTGCAGGTATATGCAGATGCTCAACTGTGTAGAGAAACTCGGAATAAGTTTATTCAGGTTAATAGGAAATGAGCTAGATGGTGTGTTACAGTTGAATTATAAACTGAACAGAGCAAGTCCATTAAGTAGGTTTTAGTTAGCCAATGACTTACTTTGGGTAATAATGAGTAGTAGGCATTGTATAATATTATATTTTAGGCTGAACACAATGTGACACAAAGTGTGTATGTCCAGCATAAAACTGAACTTTAGTTTTTTAAATTAATACTGTTTTAAAAATAGACAAATTTATATATTAAAATTAATACTGTTTATATACAAATTTATATAAATTAATACTGTTCATATATTCTTTTATACAGATATTTTTTTATTGTACAAACATGATATAATGATTCATTGAACTTAAAGCTGTTATTAAATTAAATACTAAATTTGTTTATTATGTATGATAAAATGCTCTATGTACTAATAATCTGAACTACAGAAACAATTAACATGGTGCTGCAGATAATGATGCTCAGTGGTAACAATAGCTCTTATTATCAAAATTCAGACAGGCTGAAAAATTAAGCCTTATCGATGAGGATAAATTTTTTTAACGAAAAACACACTTGTTAGAAAACCTACAAAATCTGATCAAATTTCTTCCATTTAATACATCAATTGGTTGCATAAATAATATTAAACAAAACAGACGCCATGACGCCATGTTTGTTAGGCCATAATAAATAAATTGCTAGATTATCAATTTTTATTTCTTAAAAAATGAGGAAAATATCGCTTGAAGCCAATTTTTCGGACTGCTTTCCGCCGTTTTGAGAGCCGCGTTTTAAACCTGTCTAAGAAACCCGAAAGTATAATACCAGTAACCGGTGTTGAGTGGTACTATAAATTTCTTCTCCGAACGACATGAAATTGGAGAAAAAAAAGCGTTTGTTTTAATTAAAGTGGTAAAGGTTGTGGCAATTACCAAAGACCGGTTTGACTGTAATATTGCTGTAGAGAACACTAGCATCATTACTAGACGTTTAACAACGTTTTCTTTCCGTAAAATTAGGTGAACAATCTCCCGTTACAGATGATGTCACTGCAAAGCACATGTTTCACCTTGTTGAAACTGAAGATAATTACCCTGTTTGCAATTTGTGTTTGTCTTGTAAAAAATTGTTGATATGAAAGAGAGGTCGTGTCACAAACAAATAAATGTTCTGTGATTTAAAAAAGCTAGTACTAGTAGTAGTCAAGTACAGGGTAAATTTCAAAAAATGTCAATAACTGCAAGAATATACTGAACATGTCAACAACTGCATAGCGCACAATGTTAAAACAACACTAGGGGCATATGTGAGTGCATAAATTGGTATACATTGGTATACATTTCATATTGGGGGCGTCCATAATTTTGTTTACACAACAACAACAACAACCATATAATACAACAACTGTTTTTCCATAGTAATACATACTATTTATCTATATATTCTATTAGAACGTACGTACGTATTAACTCTTTAAACATTCACTAATTAAATTATTTCGGCAGTGAGGTTAGAATCTACCATCTTTGATCAGAAATATGTCTACAAAACTGTTGATTTGGATAAAAATACACCAAAATGACACTTTGTGTGCGATTTTTGTCAGATTTATTGGGTCGTCCAGACGCCCCAATATTTGATATTGGGGCTTCTATGTCTGGGACTGGTCATTGAAGGCGTTACGCTCCCCAAAGTATGACCATATACCAGCTGATTTAAGAAGTAGTGGTTAACTGCGCAGCTGCCTATGCTATCCTCTGATGCAATTGAACTATTTTTATTAATTTTTTATACAAGAAATACTTCTGCAACATCTGATTACAGTTTAAATTCTTAAATTAATATGTGCCTGAAAGCATAAAGCAAAGACTTAAAAATGTGTTCTTTCAAACTTGAAAGCAGTACCTATGTATTACTATTTTGCCTTGTGCCGAGGCAATACACTTTCCATTTGTCGTATAAAATAAAAAATAAAATTTTGGATGATAAACTAGCAATTAATTTATTATGAGCCTTAAGAATTTTCTTTACTCATTTCTTGGAAAAAGTTACTCCTTTCTCATCTGTGATAAATCAGCATGTATTTTGCCATGTTTGTTTTCCTTTTTAACTGGCTGTTTGCCTCTATCATGCCTGGTCCTCTGTTTCTGTTTCCATTTCTCTAACACGTTCACGTTGCTTCACATTGACCTTGAACACTTGCTGTTCTCCCTCGGCCTCACCCAAGTCATAGTACCGCTTTGTCTTCATTTTTTTCTTTGACTTTGTCTTAGCATTTTGATTTGTGCAACTGTGACTTTTCCTCTGAAGAGGTCTGAAAAAGATATAGATGTATATACAGGTGTTTTGTAAAATTTATTTTAATGATTAAAATAAAATAAGAATACAGAAGTTCTAAAATGTTTTGTATAAAACATATTTTAAATCTAAATATTTTGTCAGCTGATGTCTGTCAAGACCAAAACTTTCACCTCCACCAAATGCATTCACACCTCCACCAAATGCATTCACAGAAAAATCTCAACTTTAAGGACCCATTTCCCAAGGATAATCGAGCATTGAAAAAACATGGAAAGCTTTCTTATTTGTATTTATGTATTTATCCTTAATAATAAGTATTCAGACATAAACAAACACTGCACATTTGGCAACTATTTTGATTTATTACCAAATGATCTTGGTAACTGATTTAGGTTACAAATGGTTATTAGTTACTACTCTAAACCAAAGGGAGATAATAATGTGGCATTTTATTATTTAATAACTTCCAGCAGTTATAAAACTTGTAACTGTTTAAGGTTAGAGCTCTGAATGATATAGAAAGGTCGCGTTTCTACTGTCTTGCTGTAGAGCTAGCTTTTATGGCGAAATCGGTAGAGCGTCTGCTTCACATGCAAGGGGTCCCCGAGTTCAAACCCGCTGAGTGCCTAAAATATTTATATGTAATTTTTAACTCTAAATTTTTCCGGTCCGATTCCAGTTACTATCTATCTATCTTCCTTTAATGCCAAACCCCTGCTGGGGACCTAGGCATGCGTCGTCATACCGACAAAGACTGTTAGTATTTTAAAAATATATATAAAAGAAATTTAAGAAAAACATTGAAGTTTTTGGATGTTAGGTTTAAAAATAAAAACAAACATTGAATTTATGGTGAGATATGTTCAATTCTGCTGACTGCAGAATTGAACTTCTATATTGGGTAATATAGGGATGTCAGGAGCTAATGAATTCCAGTGGAAGACTGTTCTGGGGAAAAAGGAGAATTTGTAGTAGTCAGCGGTTGCGTCAATTAATTTGAAAGCAAGCGAGTGTGAATGTCGGGATTGTCTGTTCGTCAGCGTCATGTAGTCTTCTAAAGGGATAGCTACCAGGTCATTTGTGATCTTGTAACATAGGGAGAGTCGACTGTCGATACGTCTTTGGTCTAGTCTTCTCCACTGTAGGGACTGGAGCATCTCAGTGACACTACTGGTCCGTCTGTAGTCGTGTTTTGCCCAGCGTGCTGCCTGGCGCTGTACGGCCTCGATCTGGTTTATGGCAGTCTCAGTATGAGGTGACCAGATACTTGAGCAGTACTCCAGCTGAGGGCGGACAAGAGTTTTATAGGCCATGGACTTTAGATCTTCAGAATGTACCTTGATGTTTCTCCTTAAAAACCCTAATGTTTGATTTGCTTTTTTGGTGATGTTGTTGATGTGTGTGTTCCATTGTAAGTCCTCTGCAATAGTGAGGCCTAAGTATTTTGCAGAGGAGGTAGACTCAAGTTTAGTGTTATGTAAGTAATAGGTTGTGTCGATGTGTTTCTTTAACCTTGTGATGTTGATATTTTGACGGGTTAAACTCCATGTCCCACTGTTTTTCCCACTGTTCAAGAGTGCATAAGTCTGTCTGTAGTGTTTGTGATTGTTTTTCTTGAGTGATTGCAAGGTATATGGCAGTGTCATCTGCAAATAACCGGAGGACCCGAGAGTTTATCTGGGAGGGAAGATCATTTATGTATGCAAGAAACAGTAGGGGGCCTAGTACGGATCCTTGGGGCACTCCAGATGAGACAGATATGCTCGATGACTGGGATCCGTTAACAACTACACACTGTGTGCGGTTGTTGAGAAATGACCTGATCCACGTTAGGGTGGTCCCTCTTATTCCATATTGGGTCAGTTTGAGAAGCAGTTTCTCATGGTTGACTTTATCAAATGCTTTGCTGAAGTCAAGTGTTTCCATGACTTAGTCACTTAACCCCCAAGATTATACTCTCAGGTATTTACAAGTATATAACAGATGTAGACCACTGACACTGATAAATACAGATGTAAATCACCCGTAAACCACACTGGTCCTGATCAGTGCTGAAACATTATCGCGAAAACACATTACCATATGAATTTCAACGAATTTTAATATAATAGGACATAACTGTAAAACAATAACTGATGAGCATATACCTTTTCCTCTTTAGTCATATCTGATTTAGTAGTAGTCACAGATTCCATTATATATGATGAAGACTTCGTCCAAAACAAAAAATAAACAAACACGTGAAATTTTCAGCCGGTGTCGACATACATTCGATTGCTACAGTTTTGTGTTTCGCACGCAACACCAATTTGCCGAGTTTCGTTTTTAAAATGCTAAAATCAATGCTATATACACATGGTTGAAGCGTAAAAGAGGTAGAACTATACAATTATATGTGGATAGATTATATTACGATAAGCCTTACTTCTGCTGCTGTCTAATTGTAACCAGTTTTTGGATACATGCCCATCCCCCCACCCCACAACAACCCTGGGAGCCCCAGCCGAATTTACCCCTCCCCCTCCCCCTCCCCCCTCCCCCTCCCCCCTCCCCCACCACCCACCACCAACTTAAAATTCATCCCCACATAGCGAGATAACTACTAGAGTACCAGTGCTGCTCAACAATTGCCCTCAAGCATGACAGTGCCATTAACTGTTACGTATGAGAATTGCCTTCAAGTATGGCATTGCCATTACCTGTGACATGAAGATTTGCCCTCATTGCCCTCAAGCATAACAGTGCCATCAAGTGTATCATAACGAATTGCCCTCAATAATGGCAGTAACATTAACTGTGATATGAAGAATTGCCCTCAAGCATGGCAGTGCCATTTACGGTGACATGAAGAATTGCCCTCAAGCATGGCCGTGCCATTTACAGTGACATGAAGAAATTCTCTCAAGGATGAAAGTGCCATTAACAGTAACCTGAAGAATTGCCCTCAACCATGGCAGTGTCATAATTTGTGAAATGAAGAATTGCCATCCAGGATGAAAGTGCCATTACAGAAGAATTACCCTCAAGCATGGCAGTGCCTTTTACTTGACATGAAGTATTGCCCTCAAGTATGACAGTGTCATTAAGTGTAACATGAAGAATTTCCCTCAATTATTGGAATATCATTAACTGTGACAAGAAGAATTGTCGTCATGCAAGAAAGTGCCATTAAGTGTAACAAGAGGAATGCATGGCAGTGCCATTAATTGTAACATGAAGAATTGCCCTCATGAACAACTGCACTCAAGCATGGCAGTATCATTAACTGTGACATGAAGAACTGCACTCAAACATGGCAGTGCTATTAACTGTGACATAAATACTTGTCCTCAAGCATGGCATTGCCATCAACTGTAACATGAAGGATTGTCCTCAAGCATGACATTGCCATTAACTGTGATTTTAAGAACTGCACTCAAGCATGGCAGTGCCATTAACTGTGACATGAAGAATTGCACTCAAGCATGGCAGTGCCATTAACTGTAACATGAAGAATTGCACTCAAGCATGGCAGTACCATTAACTGTAGCATGAAGGTTTGTCCTTAAGCATGACAGTGACATTAAGTGTAACATGAAGAATTGCAAGGTTATATATGGTCGATTCTTTTATGGTGGAGGCAGACCACCCACTTTTCCTATGTAGGTACTGTACAAGGAGGTCTGCCTCCAACTTAAGAATCGACACTTCCTCACTTACAAGTCGAGCTCCCAATGGGATTCGAACCCATAGTGGTGTGAGGTGAGAAGGTTTACAACGCAACATTGTTAACCCCTCGGCCACGGAGACTGTAACAAGAAGAATAGCACGCAAGCATGTCAGTGCCATTAACTGTGTCAAACGTACATGAAGAAACTATTTTATGTTCTTTTTGTATGTATAGTATATTAACTTATTAATTCACATTAACTTATGAATCCCAACCAAACTTGGTCTACATAATTATGTGTCTATAAGACAAGAAAGATACCTCTAAATTGTGTGGTCACTAAGTAAAAAGGCAAGGTCACATATCACATTCATGAGAGGGTGATAGTAAGAATGTTCACCCTTGAGGATATGATTCTTGCCCGTGGCGAATTTTCGTAGACTGTCATCTATTTTGAAGATGTTATTCTACTAGACTTTGTGTACATACGTTTGGTTCCTAAGGAAGATATTTTTTAACTTTTGGAGTAATTGGATATGATTCTTGCCCGTGGCGAATTTTCGTAGACTGTCATCTATTTTGAAGATGTTATTCTACTAGACTTTGTGTACATACGTTTGGTTCCTAAGGAAAATATTTTTTAACTTTTGGAGTAATTAGATTAAAGGTCAAGGTCACAGGTGCACATTTTCATTGAAACAGCATAGAAATTTATATCCCATTTTTTTTTAAATACTGTAACAGTAACTGTCAGATATATTTCTGAAACTTCAAATACATATGAAACTAGTGTTCTAGTGATGCCTTTACATACATGTAATGGGCATTGCATTTTACAAAAGTGGGACCGTTTATTTGAGACCGAAAAAGAAATATTATTATTTATATATTGGCAAGTGTATATTTTTAGCTCTACTGGCCGAAGGCCAGCAGAGCTTATGGGATGCCGAGTTGTCCGTCGTCCGTCCGTCCGTCCGTCGTCCGTTGTTAACTGTTGTCTCGTTAAGACGATAGGGCCTTCATTTTTCATCCGATCTTTACCAAACTTTAACAGGTTGTTAATATCAATAAAAGCTCGGATGAGTTCGAAAACCTGCCAGATCGGACAAGTAACAGCGGAGTTATGGCCCTTGATTTAGTTAAAAATGCTATATTGCTAAATTTTGCCTCGTTAAGACAATAGGGGCTTCATTGTTCATCCACTCTTTACCAAACTTAAACAGATTGTTAATATCAAAGAAAGCTTGGACAAGTTCGAAAACCAGCCATATCGAAATAGTAACAGCTGAGTTATGGCCCTTGATTTAGTTAAAAATGCTATATTTTGCCTCGTTAAGACGATAGGGCCTTCATTGTTCTTCCTATCTTTACCAAACTTTACCACATTGTTAATATCAATGAAAGCTCGGACAAGTTCGAAAACCAGCCAGATCGGACCAGTAACAGCGGAGTTATGGTCCTTGATTTAGTTAAAAATGCTATATTGCTATATTTTGCCTCGTTAAGACGATAGGGCCTTCGTTTTTCATCCTATCTTTACCAAACTTTACCACGTTGTTAATATCAATGAAAGCTCGGACAAGTTCGAAAACCAGCCATATCGGACTAGTATCAGGAGTTGTAGCCCTTGATATAGTTAAAAATGCTATATTTTGCATTGTTAAGACGATAGAGGTTTCATTGTTCATCCGATCTTTACCAATCTTTATCAGATTGTTAATGTCGTTGAAAGCTCGAATAAGTTCGAAAACCAGCCATATCGGACCAGTAACATCGGAGTTAGTGCCTTGATTTACTTCAAAATGATATATTTTGCCTCGTTAAGACGATAGCGCCTTCATTTTCATCCGATCTTTACCAAACTTCATGAAATTGTTAATGTCTATGAAAGCTTGGTCAAGTTCGAAAACCAACCAGATCAGTCAAGTAACAGCGGAGTTATGGCCCTTGATTTTGTTAAAAATGCTATAATATGCCTCATCCTACGATAAGGCCTTCATTTTGCATCTGATCTTTGCCAAACTTTACCAGATTTTACAACTGTCTTTTTTATATTATTATTCATTTTTATTTTAATCATTATTTTTTTTTTTATTTTTTATTTTTTTTTTTTTTTTTTTTATTATTATTATTATTATTATTTTTTTTTTTAATTATTATTATTTTTTTCATATTTTTTTTTTTTTTAATTATTCCATTTTTTTTCAGATTTTTTTATTTTTTTTATTTTTATCTCTATGTTGGACCAGAAATAAATGCTATATTTTGCCTCGTTAATACGGTATGGCCTTCATTTTTCATCTAATCTTTACAAACTTTACCAGATTCTTTAGTTATGGCCCTTGATTTAGTCAAAAAGCTGTTTTTTGCCTGAAACTTTCAAAAAAACGTAAATGGCAGTCACTCGCTTCATTGATGTTATAAGAGCCATGTTAGCAAGTAGAGCGTCCACAGGCCCTCTTGGGCCTCTTGTTTAATGGTGTCTTTATTTGAATTTATTAATTTTTTTTTAAATATATATATTTTTTTTTTTTTTTTTTTTTTTTTTTTTTTTTTAATTTCTTTTTTTTTTTAATTATTCATTGATTGATTGATTTTTTAAAAAAAATTGTTTAATTATTATTATTTTTTTTATTTTTTTAATTTTTTTTAATTAATTTTTTTTGGTTTTAATTTTTTTTTTTTTTTTTTTAATTAGTTTATTTATTGATTTTTTTAAAATATTTTTACCTCTATGTTGGACCAGTCGGACCAGTAACAGAGGAGTTACGGCTCTTGATTTAGTTAAAATGCTATATTTTGCCTCGTTAATACGGTAGGGCCGTCATTTTTCATCTGATCTGTACCAAACTTTACCAGATTCTTTAGTTATGGCCCCCGATTTATTTAAAAAGCTGTTTTTTGCCCGAAACTTTCAAAAATACATAAATGGCAGTCACTAGCTTCATTGATGTTATAAAAGCCGTGTTTGCCAGTAGAGCGTCCACAGGCCCTCTTGGGCCTCTTGTTTCTTTCTTAAATCTAGATCTCATAACATGTAAAAAACAACAAAAAAAAAGTTTTTATATACGCCTGTCTTGACGGGACATATATTATGTTATCACTCACGACGGGTGGTGGCGGGCATCCGGCATTGTAGTTTACGCTCCATAACTGGATTAGTTTTAATCCAATCATGGTGAAACTTGGACACAATGCTTATGGCCACAATAGCTCGGTCAAGTTTGATAACCAACGCTATTGCTCAAGAAACACCGGAGTTATGGCCCTTGGATTGTTCAAAATTGACGGTGTCCACTCCATAACTGGAATAATTTTAATCTAATCTCGATGAAACTTGTACACAATGTTTATGGCCACAATAGCTTGGTCAAGTTCGATAACCAACGCTTTTGCTCAAGAAACACCGGAGTTACGGCGCTTTGATTCTGGAAAAATGAAGATTTTTGCGGTTTCCGCTCAATAACTTCAACCTTTATAATCCGATCTTGATGAAACTTTGGGCATAGTCAAGGTAAATTTGTACATGCCGATGATGGTCATACATATTTTGAATAAATATGGTGGTTGTGGTGTGGGGGACATTTATTAGCTGGGAGTGTTTTAGTGGGTATTGATTTGTGTTCTACACTTTCCTCTTATCCTTGCAGAAAATAATCACTATGGCTTCTGGAAAAGGGGAACCAGACTTGACCTTTGACCTTGTTGAGATTGGAGTGTCCGGGAACTTTGACATAGTACCATCGATTGACAGATCCAAGGAGAAAATACAGCTGCCCTTGAAAACAGTGAGTAATGAACTGGGATGAGAACAAATCATTAGTGCCAATGGGGATAAGAGCTCACTCTCTACCTATTTACCATGAACGTTCCTACAGATGCCTACCTCCACCCTACTACAAGATATTTGTCACTGGTCCACACATATATCAACAACCAACAAGGGTCCTTGATACCTAATTTATACAGCCTCAAACAAGTTATTTCCTGCTCATAGGATCTATTAAATTACAAAATTAATATCAGTTGCCTCAGTTTGGATTGCATGCAAAGTAAGAACTTAAACATGTTTATCATAAAACCTAGTGGTATGGTGAGGTAGTAGCACCCCCACTCACCCACACTTTGATAGCTCCAGTTCTTAATACCGGTATGTATTTTACCACTGAATGGCATATCATGCTGTATCATACTGATTGTGTTACAGGTTCCAGTTGGCTTACCACCAATCTTGCCCGATTTAGAAGATGAGTTGGAGGCCTTTCTCACAACCCCTGGCGATTTACCCATACACAACATAGACAGGGCACAGAAGTAAGTTCCCATACACAACATAGACAGGGCACAGAAGTAAGTTCCCTTAAACAACATTAATGTAAACAGATCACAGAATAGAACTCATTTCTTATTAGCTCTACTGATCAGAGATCAGCAGAGCTTATGCCGTGGTGCGGCGTCCGTCGTCCATCTGTCTGTCCGTAAACTTTTATTTGTAGCGACAACTCCTCTGAAACTACTGGATGGATATTCATGAAACTTTACAGAAATGTTGCCCATAAAGTCTAGTTGATCCTAGCTAAAATTCATGTTGATGTGAAATCCAAGATGGCCGCTAAAGCTAAAAATAGAGTTTTAAAATACAAGTTTATAGCGACTACTTCTTGAAAACTATAAGTGATATTGATATGGAACTTTTTCTAAAATGATCAGCATGACATGTTTTTTTTGTTTTTTTTGTTGTTTTTTTTGTTGTTTTTTTTCAGTTTCAGCAATTATAGCCCATTTATTCAGAAAGTAATTCTCATTTTACAGCAGAAGTATATAAACAATAATAATCAAATAAACAATAAATAATTAACATATACAATATCACTTTCACTCATCACTTTCATTCTACAGGTACATTTGATATATTTTTGGCTAATAAAAGCATTCGACTGAAAAAGTGTTTTGGACTTGACTGTGTGCATTCTCAATTGTTAATTATTTTCGATACATACTATTCTATTGTTTATAATTAAAATCCAGTCAACTGGTAGGGCCTAGATTGGTCAATATTCAGCATTTTTTAATATGTGATAGAGAGCTGTACCAAGTCATGGATTTGGATTGTTCAGAAGGTTGTTCAGAGATACATACACAGGTTGTTTGGACATGATGTTGATCCTTGTCAAAAATCGTTTTGATTCAACATTAAACATGGCTGCCAGTGGCCATCTTTGTTTACATAGAGTTATATAGTAAAAACTTGTAGCGACTACTCCTCTAAAACTACTTGACGGATTGTCATGAAACTTTACAGGAATGTTGCTCTTGATGTCTATTTGATCCTAGCAAAATTTCAGATCTGCCAGAAAATAGATTTTTAAAAAATAAGTTTGTAGCGACTACTTCTTGAAAACTATAAGTGATATTGATATGGGACTTTTTCTAAAATGATCAGCATGACATGATGTTGATCCTTGTGGAAAATTATTTTGATTCGACTTTAAACATGGCTGCCAGTGGCCATCTTTGGTTACATAGAGTTATATAATGAAAATTTGTAGCGACTACTCCTCTGAAACTACTTGACGGATTTTCATGAAACTTCACAGGAATGTTGCTCATAATGGCTAATTGATCCAAGCAAAATTTCAGGTCGGCCGGAAATTCAAGATGGCTGCCACGGTTAAAAATAGATTTTCAAAAAACAAGTCTGTAGCGACTACTTCCTGAAATCAAAATCAATCAGTAGAGCTTCAAGGTCATTGACCTCTTGTATTACTATTAATTTTAACGGTTTTATTAGGATGTTTTTTGATGTTGCAGGTTTATTCCCCGTGTACCGGAGCCATTGAACTTGTTGTACACAGAGTTATGTCCCTTACAGACGACCATCCAAGTGGAGAGGAATCGTACCACCGGTAGACTACTGGGATATAAAGAGGTAACTGTCTCTATCAGTTACAATGTATACTGAAATCTATGGAATGCGCATATTTCATTTACCATTGTTCTGAAATTACAAACAGTCGTTTTGGTTTTAACCTGTTTCCGCAAATTCAAAATGTTTTGTAGCATGTCCATTTTATCTGTCTGCTATATTCTAACTTTCGATAACTGATATTTAGCGTGCACCAGTCATTCTGACAGGGGTTATTTTCAATTAAATGATTAACAACTGTGCAAATACAAGGAAAATGTCAATGACCATGCTGTAAGTCTTTGCTGATCTACATTTTGCCAAGCATTACATATTTTTCATTAGTCAAATTCTTCAAAATCCTAGTGTGTCTCGCCATTTTTGTGTACAAATATTTGTGGCCTTACTACATCCAGGGATTATGAATCACACTATCGGAACGTCTTGTCAGTTTCCTTAGTCCAAAAAACTTCCATTTGCAATCAACTTGCTGAACAATTCCGTAGAATTTTCATACATGTAATACCAAAGGAGGTGTGTAGTTCCCCCACTATTTTTTCGTGTTCTGGAGTGCTATAACCCCCTTTTTTTTCATTTTTGCAATTTGTGTGATATTTATATTTCTGATAATGAGACAAGTGAAATACATCTAAAAATTGTTAAACCTAATCACATTGATTTGATATGAAGTGTGATGAAGTGTGATGCAATGTTGACAGATTGATGATGTTCTATAAACTTGTGATTTCAGGAGTATCTACTGGACACAGGAAAATCGGCGCAGAATTCACTGTCCCTTAAACGAGCCCCAGACCCCAGTAGCGATGTCCGCGGCAACAGTCTAAACTTCCCCTTCTGGCCAGGCGGCCAGGATGAACCAGAGATAGACACACTTCTGCAGCAGACGCAACATGGCTACATCAATTTTGATACAGGTATTGTTGGTGCCGAATGTATGCTAAACACTGGTTCAGTTTAGTTATTGTATTGCCTTTAACATATACTTGGTAAAAAAAGTTTTGGACCAGGGTATATCAAGTCATATAAAAATAAAACTAGTGGACAAAATTAAGTATCTTTTTTTAGTAACAAAGGTCTACCCTACCCGGGTAATTTGGTACCAGAAACATTAAATTCCAAACAAGATTTGATTTTAAAAAAATATCGCGAACACACAAAGGGTCTGTAAACAATGTTGCAAAGTCCATACAAAGTAACAGTTACGGACACATTCGAGTAACCAATAAAAAGATTATTATTTTTTCGCAAACTTTCATTGTAAACGATAATTATTGTTGATTGTTGATCTATTGTGAATTATCAACTGAGATACTAAGGGTTTTGGTCGAATGTCATGGTTCAGCGATCATTGCACGGGTTCGAACACTGCCATGGTCCAAAACTTTTTTTACAGAGTATATAACAGATGTATGGTAAAAGAAACGTACACAGCTAAAACTAGAGAATGCAATAATAATATTGACATAAAATAAAGACAAAAATGATAATAAAAAAAACACTTAATATTTGAAATAAACTTAATCTTTGTTATACACCCATTTGAAGAACATATAAGTATAACACTTACATTCATGAAACTTGGTACATTGCCCTTGTTGAGAGGAGAAACCCTACTGCTTTTGAGATCAGTAGGTCATAGGTACATTGCCCTTGTTGAGAGAAGAAACCCTATTGCTTTTGGTGTCGGTAGGTTAAAGATCAAGGTCCCCATGACCTCATGGATATATGCATATCGCACGATAACCATATGCTCATGACTCTGATATGCACACATGCATTCTGCGCATTAACTCTGTATAACACCAACAATCATGGGTACAGAATCCATATTACCTGATGGTTCAGTTAAAATATGCAGGAAGCCATGTTTTCTTAGTGTTAATTCATTTTCGCATAATCAAAGTACATTTTCATGAACAAATTTAACAACTATTCACCTCACGTCCAGTCCTTTTAATGATTAAAATAACTTGCTGTACACAGATTTGCTGTCAGTTGCGCCTGGTCTACCTGAAGGAATGACATTTGATATACCAGAACAACAGGACAGGACTCCTCAGGAAGCAAAGTCAGAACCTTCCACAATTATGACCTTGGCTGACATCATGACCTTGGGAGGTGACATTGATGACCTTGACCTTGGAGAGGATGATGAAGAAGAATTGACTGAAAAAGAACAAGAGAAGGTATTATTGTTACCATTTTCAGGTTTTATATAACAGTCATTGAATATTATTGGGGCCACGGTGGCCCTGTGGATAGCACGGTAAACTCTGAATAGGGGGATCACAGGTTGTGCCTTATCTGCACCACTAGATTTCTGTGCAACCTTAGGTAAGACACTTCACTTAATAGCTTCAATTTTTGAATGTGGGCGTAATCTGGGGTCCTCTTTATCAGAGTCTATCCTTTGAGTATGTTAAAGAACCAAAGAAATCTGTTTGATATTAGGGAAGGGCAATGTTCCCGAATTCCTATGTATCCCTATCCCTTTTTGGTTGTATTTGTAAATGTGAAAGGTGAAGGTCATTATGTACATTACAGGAACAGAGGCAGAATAGTGCGCCACTACAGCGCAGTGAGAGTCTGGAGAAATTGGTTGACACACCGACTGACAAACCTCCGCCGGCAGCAGACGGCAGCAAACAATATGAGCTTAAGGAGGAGTGGGCTGTCACTGTAGACATCAACACTCCAGTGGACGACTTCTACAAGAGAATACCTGATATGGCATATACGGTACACATGCTTTAAATATATGAGATATCTACAGTACACATGCTTTAAGATGTGATGGCATATACTGTAGACATGCTTAAAATATGATATCACATATACAGTACACATGCTCAAAATTTGATATACATAGTATGCATGCTTAAAATTTGATATGGCATATACAGTGTACATACTTAATTTTTTTCATTTGAATGGTGTTTTATGTTATTTTTAGCACATTTTAGGCATATATGACTCTTTGTTTTGATATGGCATATACAGTACACATGCTTCAAGTACCAGATACAGAAAGAATAAGTTTGATGGAACATTGTGCTTGTGACCTTGAGTATGTCACTCCAACCGCTTTGACAATCTGAAGGCGGCGATAAACAAGTGGAGTCTGTCCTTCTGGCATGTAAAAGGACCAGAGGAATCTATTAGTATGAGTAGATCCCAGATGTGTCCTCTCCCTCTCTTGGGGCAGCTATAAAGAGTTAATGAGGTGTTAAACAATTTTGCAAGCAAGTCAACCTTAAGCTATGGTAGAGTTTTATTGTATTCCCTGTGCACAATAACTTACTACATGACAAACGATATCTTTGCTTGTAATACTAAGCTGAATTTCTAAAGTTGGACATTTGAGTGTTGACAAACATGTTGAAAAGCTCTACTCATCCTCAATCAAATAAAGGTGTCGCCGTGGTGTAATAAAGGCGTTGCCGTGGTGTAATAAAGGCGTCGCCGTGGTGTAATAAAGGCGTCGCCGTGGTGTAATAAAGGTGTCGCCGTGGTGTATAAAGGTGTCGCCGTGGTGTAATAAAGGTGTCGCCGTGGTGTAATAAAGGTGTCGACGTGGTGTAATAAAGGTGTCGCCGTGGTGTAATAAAGGTGTCGCCGTGGTGTAATAAAGGTCCGTGGTGTAATAAAGGTGTCGCCCTGGTGTAGTCGCCGTGGTGTAATAAAGGTGTCGCCGTGGTGTAATAAAGGCGTCGCCGTGGTGTAATAAAGGCGTCGCCGTGGT
The DNA here is from genome assembly GCA_037043455.1 of Cyrtodaria siliqua. Classification (NCBI taxonomy): domain Eukaryota; kingdom Metazoa; phylum Mollusca; class Bivalvia; order Adapedonta; family Hiatellidae; genus Cyrtodaria; species Cyrtodaria siliqua. The sequence continues at coordinate 398,836 of JAWPHD010000216.1, forward strand.
GTAATAAAGGCGTCGCCGTGGTGTAATAAAGGTGTCGCCGTGGTGTATAAAGGTGTCGCCGTGGTGTAATAAAGGTGTCGCCGTGGTGTAATAAAGGTGTCGCCGTGGTGTAATAAAGGTGTCGACGTGGTGTAATCAAGGTGTCGCCGTGGTGTAATAAAGGTGTCGCCGTGGTGTAATAAAGGTCCGTGGTGTAATAAAGGTGTCGCCCTGGTGTAGTCGCTGTGGTGTAATAAAGGTGTCGACGTGGTGTAATGAAGGGGTCGCCTTGGTGTCATGAAGGTGTCGCCGTGGTTTAATGGTTACTAGCACCTCGGTTTAGTAATCCAGGGATTGTAAATTTTATTCCAGGCAGGACCGATTTTGGATTATGTATCGAATCTCACACCCGACCATTCGGATGAGACTTTAAACCGAGATCTGCTTGCTGAAATGCTCAATACAGCATGGATATAAAGTAAATGCTTATATGCACACTCAGTAAATTATGTTTAATTATTTATCCCATAAGCTTCCCTTATTAAAAGATGAGTAAAAGCAAACAATAATTTAACAGTTTATTATCATGACTCTTCCAGTGGCCGTTTGAACCGGACGTTTTCCAGAAACAGGCCATACTCCACCTGGAGAATCATGAAAGTGTGTTTGTGGCCGCCCACACATCCGCGGGGAAAACTGTTGTTGCAGAGTATGCCATAGCTCTGTCACTCAAACATATGACAAGGTAAAGTACATGTGTGAATATGTGTGTACTAATGTGCACATATTTGTTCACCTAAGAATTTATTTTACACATTTGTACATGTTTTTACACATTTGTACAAGTTTTTACACATTTGTACATGTTTTTACTAATTTGTACATGTTTTTATGCGTATGTACCTGTTTTATATCCCATCAAAAAATTAGGACCTATTATTGTAGGTCCATCTTCAAACAATTTACACATAAGTAAGAGTAACACCATGGTTACATATAACCCTCAATGTTCAGAACACTTTAACATCATGTAACCACTACATTCAGGACACCGTATCACAGGAACATGAATGTAATCTCTATGTTCTAGACAAGTTCACTTAATTCAAAATAAGTTTTTGGAGAGTTTTCTTTCGCCTGCGTAGCATGGCAGACACTTAGCGATCACTTTGTTCGTCGTCATCCGTCACACTTTAACCCGCAACCTAACCTTGGCTTGAAAAGTATTTGACCTATGTCTGTTTTCATATAATTTTAATCTGCCCCTTAACCAAGCTGATGAAGAGAAATAAGTACACAGCAGGCGACAAAAGTGTTCCATGGAACACCCTTCTAGTTTATTATTATTATTTAAGTAAACTGTTTTTTGTTTTATGCTCAAGTTTCCGCTACATGCTTTCACAGAACCGTTTACACGTCACCCATAAAGGCGCTGTCCAATCAGAAGTACCGAGACTTCAAGACGACGTTTGTTGACGTAGGTCTCATCACAGGAGATGTGCAGATCAATCAATCCGCTGCCTGCCTCATTATGACTACAGAGATCCTCAGGTATGCTTGAGAAATAATTAAATTCTCTCCAGGGTTGTAACTTTATATTGAGGCAAGTAATGCAATTGCCTATAAAGCAAAGTTGGTCTGTTAATATATGTGCATTTTAAATAAAACCCATTCGACTTGGAACTCAATGGGTGGTCTCTTAAAACAGGTAGTCTCTTTATAGAGGTCTCCCGAGCAGGTTTGATTGTACCTTATATTATGATTGATAAAGAAAATTAAATTCAGTTGTCATGAAATGACGTTCAATAGACTGATGTATGCACATTTCAGATCCATGTTGTACAATGGCTCAGACGTGATCAGAGATTTAGAATGGGTGATATTTGACGAGGTTCACTACATAAATGATGCAGAGGTAACTATTGGTTTAAATGGAATGGAGGGAATCAGAAATAGTAGTAGATGTCTGTCCAAATATAACTGAAACCATCATAACATTTTTCAATTTCATAACGTGCACGTGGGCTGAATTGGGCCTCATGTTTCGTGTGGTTTAATTATTGTTTGGTTTGGAAGGCTTGACAACTCGACAACCAGTTTTAGTTGTACAAATCATAAATATTAATTGATCGGCATACATGTGATACTTTCAGGACCTCAATCTGGGAGTTTAGCGATCATCGGGGCTTTAAGGTTTTCATAGGTACCTGTTTTGTAACTGAAGTAAAAAAAAAGAGATTGCAATATATATTACGTGCAACTGATAGCAAGATTATATCACTAGAATGATGTTTTCATTAGTTCAAAATGTCGGGTTTACTATATAAAATCAGTAACTCGGGAACAATAATGGGTTGGCAACAGTATTGTAAAAGTGCAAACTACTGGTCAATAAATGACTTGGTCAGTGGCCTCCGAACATTACATTTTGATTATTTACAGTGATTCAGCAGTGGGCGGGGAATATGAATATCACTGTACAAAACTAAGAAGATGCTTTTTATTTCTCCATTGCTTATTAGTAAGTATGCTCCTTTTCTGGGGCTCTTGTTTAACTTTAATATGAATTGAATTGAATGTTGTTTAACGGCTCATCAACACAGTATAGGTTATTTAGAGCTGCCCCAGAGAGAGGGGAAGGATACATACTCTTATTATCGAATAGATTCCTATGGTTCTTTAACGTGCTCTGAGGAAGTTTAATTAGAAAGCTAATTTGTTTAATATTTTTGTGAGTGAAAGCGGTAATTAAAGAGAACCAAACTTACAATTGTTTTGTAGAGAGGCGTGGTGTGGGAGGAGGTGTTGATTATGCTGCCCCAACATGTCAATATTATACTGCTCAGTGCTACGGTACCTAACACGGTCGAGTTTGCTGCGTGGATAGGGTGAGTTTATATTTTTAGGGATCCTGAGTTGTTTAGATGCAATTTGAAGTATATTGTAAATGAAAGGATTTTTTAAGAAGTATAGCCTACAAGGAGATATTTATAGATAGGTATAATGCATGTCGCAAGTTTATTGGTGATTATAAGGCATAGTGCAAAGAGATCAAAGGATAGGGGGTCAGTAAAGGAGTAGGGGGAAATTAGATTTTAGAATTACGGGATAGAGGTAATATCATCGTCAGATAACCCCTGGTGATTCGTTCCGTTACTCTTCACTATCACTCGTTGGACATTACGCCTGATTTCAGTCGTTTTAGCAGAATAGAATAGAACAGAGCAAGCGATCCCATTGGATATCCCAATTACGATGAAAACTTGGGTAAACCAATCACATTGCTGCATTGCTCTACATTGATTATGACCGAAATCAGGCGTAATGTCCTACAGGCGATAGTGGAGAGTAACGTAACGAATAACACGGGGTGGTATCTGACGATGGGGTAATATGCTCTGAAATGCACTGTGAAAGACCCTGCAATATCTGTCACAGTTTGCTGCTTCGATAGGGTGAGTTTATAAGCAGCATGGAGATATATAGATTTATAGGCCCCCCGCAACCCGGTTCAATATTTCTCAATGAAACTTAAAATGTAGGTTGTCCTTTGGGTGAGTATGAACCATTTTCATTTTGATGTCAATCGGTTAAATTTCAAGGTCACAATAGCTTGAAGTAAAAAGCAAATTATTTTCCAAACAATTAAAAAGTTCTTTTTGCTACACTCTTGAAACATAATCAGAACCTGATGCCCTTGCAGACATTGTAACATTATCCATTACAGTCGAACCAAGAGGAAGAAGATCTACGTGATCAGTACAACAAAGCGGCCGGTTCCCCTAGAACACTACCTCTATACGGGTAACAGCAACAAGACGAGCAATGAGTTGTTTAAAATTGTCGATGCTAAAGGCAGCTTTCTGACTCCTGGGTAAGAGTTTGTACGTGTATCATTCAACAGTGTTTGATATACTGAATAACAACAACACACTTTCAAACGGACATGTGTTTGTACTATTTATTAAAAATTCCTATCTTCTTGATGTTTATCTGCTCTTATTCATTCAAAAATATAAGGCCTAGTTACCTACGTTTTGTCAATTTATTTGTGGTAGAAGCTTTTATAAGCACCATGCTTTCTTTATATAGAACTTTGTATCTATTTAGCAAAGAAATGTGTGATGTCTAAAATTAGCAATATCGTCTCATTCTTTAACCTGTCGACGGTTGTATGGGATGACCGCCAACTTTGGTCAAACATGCGTTGGCCCCCTACCAACTGGGGTTTGACTCCAAGGTCACCATTTGAAATGTGTGTATTAAATACATCAACATCAAGGTCACATAAGAAATAAAATATTTTCAGCAGGTTTTATATATAGTGTGAAATCAAAACTTGGTTTTGGGAGTTGAAACACATCGAAATCGCGGGCCTACGGCCCTTATTATTGGTGATCCTCAAGTCCCGCCCACCAGGTAATGATCAGGTGCAAGATAAACCTGCTGGAAATATTTGATTGGTATTTCTTAAATCAACTTAATCCTCATTATTGACATTGTTTAGACATAAAATATTTCAAGTTGGGTTTATATTGTCCCAGATCAGTACCTGGCGGGACTTGGAAGACCATCGATACCAAGGGCTGTAGGCCCGCGGTTTTGATGTGTTTCAAGTCCCAACCACTAGGTTTTGATCTCGCACAATATAAACTCGCTGGAAATATTTTATTTCTTATCTGACATGGACTTATATGTATTTTATATGCACATTTTCGAGAGACTGAACATAATACAAAGAAATTCTCACAACTTACATTGTATGCTCGTCTCTCAGCACCAAACGAAGAAAATATACAGCTTTATCGTGTTCTTAACAAGTTCAGTTTATTGTTTGAGCATAGCATTTCTTAAAAATTGCGTAATCATTATTTTGGATGTTTTCAGACGTTGAAAATCGTTTAAAATTACGTTCTAACGGTTGAAGCATGTGATGTCGGAGGTCTTGATAGCGTTTTTAAAAAATTCTCTGACAGTAACCAATCTGCATTGAGTATTTTAATAAACCATGTTATTTCTTAAGGGTGCCCTCTGGTGAATATCAGAACAGATAGAATTTTTTATTTCCCTGTTTTTTATGAAGACTAACATATTACTAGTTAGTTTCTGGAAAAATAATGATGGGTCGGTGATATAACTTTTTCGCAAAATTAATCTTTAGTAATACACTCTCACAGTGTGGTTTTAAATTCTGAATCAGCTGAAAATTGTGTATGGCAACTTATATGTGTGTAGTGTGGTTTGCAGAACAGGTATCGATTTTCCGTCTTTTTTAATGTAATAGTTCATACTTTAGGACGAAAAATTAAGAGTTGTGGTATTTTTATCACCATCTGAACAATTATTACATCCCTTGTCATTACCCCACCCAGTTTACTATAAATTGCATTTTTAATTTGTGATAAATCAATTTTTCATGATAAAGGAACAGTTAACTTTTTGAGATTTTTTGTCTACAATATATATAAGACCTGAGTTTTAGAATGAAAAAATAAAAATTGGGGGTCGGTGTGCATATAAGAAAGATATTCAATAAAAACTGAGAAAAAATGTGCTTTTTTAGATTTCGACGAGCTCTGACATATAAAGGCATAGGTCTGTAACAAATAATAGGAACAATACTTTGTATTGCTGTCTCTGTAAATCCTAACACATGTCTTTGTAATAAAGTTTAAATTAAGTGAATATCTTAAACGGTTTTTGAGAAATACCATCTTTTGTACCCCTACCCCCCATTTTGGCTTATGTTAAAAATTGTCAATTTTGGGCACAAAATGTGAGGTAAAAAAAAAACTCTTAAAAATGTTCATTTTTTTTGCACTAAAATATCCCTATTGGGCATGAGTTTGTTACTGTATACTTATTTTTTCCAGTTTTATTATAATTTTTGAAATATAACAAATGTAAATTTCCGGAAGTGCAAAAATCCAAAACCTCAGCAGTGGTCACCCTTAAATCATTTTCATCCCGATTATTGACGTATACTCAGTTGCAAAAGAAAGCGGACACTGAGTTTTTAATGATTTAATTGTATAAAGTTTTTTCAGAATTAAATTGACAAATTCCAAAATGAATATGCCATGTTTGGTACCAAAGTTTTTATCATTTCATTGCCAATATCATGTTGTCATTTGTTTTTCAATAGGTCGAATCATTAAGGGACTGTCGCTTGATAAAGAGGCAAGGTTGTAAAGTAAAATTTTCAAAGTGTCCAGTTTCTTTTGCAACTAAGTATATTGTGCTCATCAACATTCCCCCATTTCAGCCCTATTCAACCTAAGCTGTTAAGTGTTGTAAAACACCATTTATTCTAAAATTGTGTTATAAATTGTATTTCAGTTATCAGAAGGCTGTTGACGCCAAAAAGGAGAGAGCGAGCAAAAACTCACAAAGTTTTGGTGCCAAAGGTCCGAGAGGGGGACACCCAAATCAGGTATTTAAACCTTTATTGTCACTCACTCAAAAACACCTGGCATTCTGTGAAAGACGCGTTGTTTAATGTATTGTTTAATACTCATGTTACTAGGGCAAGAATATCTGGCTACATGTCATCTGTTGTATTGTTTATTACCAGGACAAGAACATATGGCTGTCGGTGATAGACATGCTGCGGAAAAGGGAGCAACTCCCAGTTGTTGCGTTTACTTTTTCTAAGAAGAAAATTGACGAGAACTGTTCCAACCTGCAGAATCTGGATCTCACAACCGCCAAAGAGAAAAGTGAAATCCACATATTCTTTCACAACTCGATACGAAGGCTAAAGGGGACAGACCAGCACCTACCACAGGTTTGTTGGCTTTTAAAATAGAGGTCATTGGGTTTTCATTATGAAATATAGGATATATTTATTGAGTATTAAAGTTGAAATCTATTAAATAGTTCAGAGTACCAGTTTGTTTATCAGATTTGCTCGTCCAGAATGAAATATTATCTCACCAATTATTATTGACTGTTGTTTAAAAAAGAAAAGAAAAAAAAAAGCAAATTTACATACTTATGGTAACCCACAAAATGGCTTGACCGGACACAAATATTTGATATCAAAATTTGTACTATGTGCAACTCACTGTCTGCTAATGATACATACACATTTTTAATATCCCATTTGCCTCAAACAGGTTAGGAGTTATGAGCTGGACATGAAAGCTTCAAAACTTTGACCTGTGACCTTGACCTTGAACATACACCCTCGAATTTGGTTCATTACAGTCTGATGATGATAGTCATACATACACACATCAAGTTTCCTGCAATTTTCATTCATTGGAGGAATAACTAAATTATGTCTCCCCACCTACTGGGGAGACATATTGTTTTTAGCTTGGATGTCTGTCTGGATCTCTGTCCATCACAAATCGTGTTTCCACCATATCTTTTGAACCGCTTGAGGGATTTGGAAATAACTTGGCACAAATGTTCACCATATCGAGACAACATGCAGAGCGCAACTTTCAGCCAGGTAGGTTCATATGAGAGTGTTTGGGGAGACATGTTTTTGTTATAAAAACAACCCCATCTAGTTAATAAATGATTTTCTCATGCAATGTCATAGTGGGACATCTATATCGGGGACAGTTTAAGTCAAGTGAGAAAATAAACTTTATTTATGAATAAAACCTTAAGTATCATATTGAAGTCTAGTTGACTTCCTGCCCAGTTAGGGAATGTAGCGACACAGCTAAACCATCTTTATTATTGAGAGTTCTGAAATACTTGACTAAGGGTGAAAGAATTATCAAAATCGGATGCTAAACAAAGAAGATATGATCATTTGAAATTCCTGTTGAATTGGATATGGAAGGGGCCATTTTGAGAGCTATGACATCACAGTTCTAAATGACCATATATGGAATATTTATAAATTTGAAAATTTACTGATTTATAGGGTAAAAATGACAGCAACTGTATGAAACATATGTAATACTTAATGGCAATAATGCTTTTATGACCAGTAAAAAAATTCATTCATTTGCAGCAATTTTCTTCGTTTTAAATGATATTTATCAATATTCCATATATGGTAATATGGAACTATGATGTCATAGTTCTAAAAATGGCGGCTCCCATATTCATTTTAGAACAACCTTTAAATGGTCATATCTTTTTTGTTTATCATCCGATTTTGATAATTCTTTCACCTTTTCCCAAGTTTTTCCGAACTCTCACTAACAGAGCTTGTTTGGCTGTGTCGCTACATTCCCTTTAACATATTTAATAAACATGAACATGACCAAAACGACAGCTTACAGCATGGGCATTTGTGTCCATAGAGCATACAACTGCAACAGTGAGAGTTTGTAGTATTGAATCCATACTTACAGGTTTTAAGCATGGAGGACACACTGAAACGCGGTATAGGTGCCCATCACAGTGGTATCCTGCCCATACTCAAGGAAGTGGTGGAGCTGCTGTTCCAGAAAGGTCTTGTAAAGGTACACACATGCTTGCATCATTCCAGCTGTTTGTATAATGGGAAAAGAAGATCTTCATGTGCCATCCAGTTGTTTCTTATATGTTTAAATAATGTGTGTAGTTTTCTCTACATATGAAAACAATCGGTTATCAACTCATTATTTAGTGCAACTGCCAGAGTGGGTATTTTCTATTTAGTGCAACTGCCAGAGTGGGTATTTTCTATTTAGTGCAACAGCCAGAGTGGGTATTTTCTATTTAGTGCAACTGCCAGAGTGGGTATTTTCTATTTAGTGCAACTGCCAGAGTGGGTATTTTCTATTTAGTGCAACTGCCAGAGTGGGTATTTTCTATTTAGTGCAACTACCAGAGTGAGTATTTTCTATTTAGTGCAACTCCAAGTGTGGGTATTTTTTTATTTAGTGCAACTCCAAGAGGGTATTTTCTATTTAGTTTAACTCCCAGAGAAGGTATTTTCTATTTAGTATAACTCCCAGATTGGGTATTTTCTATTTAGTGCAACTCCCAGAGTGGGTATTTTCTAATTAGTGCAACTCCCAGAGGGTATTTTCTATTTAGTGCAACTCCCAGAGTGGGTATTTTATTATTAAGTGCAACTCCCAGAGGGTATTTTCTATTTAGTGCAACTCCCAGAGTAGGTATTTTCTATTTAGTATAACTCCCAGAGTGGGTATTTTCTATTTAGTGCAACTCCCAGATTGGGTATTTTTCATACAGAGGAATGCCAGGAAGCAATTTGAGTTAGGTTACTTTTGAGTACAAGACAGAATGCAAAATCACTAGTCCACTGTATAAATTGTATAGGTATGTAACGATTTTATAATACTGTACCAAATTCTGTTTCATATATATTATATTTCGACTATACTAGATCCTGTTTGCTACTGAGACATTTGCCATGGGTGTCAACATGCCTGCCAGGACCGTCGTGTTTGACTCGACCAGAAAACATGATGGCACCCATTTCAGGTACCAATATATTACAAACATTTTGGATTTGCTCCCATGGTAACTTAATGGTCTAAAGTGATGCTTTGTGTATTTTAATCCCTACATGTCAGTTTGACAAAAGTGTATTGTAACGCATCAGGTCATTACTTCAAGAGTTATTGTCCTTGACTGAAAGAATCAATAACTTATATAAAGAACGTTTACATCTGTGTTGAAAATGTTTTAAAAAAGTGCATTCTATTGCAGTACAGCGTACATATGCTGACCATACAATATGGTGTATTGATTGGGAGCATGTTGCAATATACTATGGCAGGGCATGACAATTTCACTTGTCCGCTCACCATCACAATTGCTCATTGTTGCAGGACGAGTAGAAATTGAGATAAATTCTTTACAATTTATAAATTTGACCATTCAGATATTATGTAGGACGAGTAACTCAGAAGCCAATTTTCCTGCCCTGTATGATATAACAGTTTATTATATAACCTATAAATAGACGCGTTTTCATTGGCTAAAAAGTAATTTTTTAGAAAAAATATCTAGCGATATTGACCTGTTTTTTTGATATTGACCTGTTTTATATAATTGTTTTTTTGATATTGACCTGTTTTATATAATTGTAAATTGAGGGTTATATAATAAAACAGTTATGGACTTTTCAGCTGTTATACATGATGTTGATATGTACCAAAAAATCATTATTGACCTCGGCTATCGCCTCGGTCAATAATGATTTTTTTGGTGCATATCACATCATGTATAACAGCTGAAAAGTCCATAATTGTATAATATAGTTGAGCCCTACCATAGATAGTTATCGTTCAGTAAACAACTTGTTACAACCACAGATGAGACTTTACATGTACCATCATCTTTTTTTGCTCCGATTTAGGGACCTCCTTCCCGGGGAGTATATACAGATGGCTGGGCGGGCAGGTAGGCGTGGCCTTGATACGACAGGAACCGTCATTATTCTGGCTAAGGGGGATGTGCCAGAAATGTCAGATCTACATAAAATGATGTTGGTGAGCAAGTTTGTCTTTTCAGCTGAACCTTCAGTACGAAAATAGTTTAGCATTCAAGTTTTACATTCAAGTTTTTAGTTAAGAAAATTTCTCAGACACCAGAAATCATAATGCTTCCAAACTTCAAACATGTTTACATCTATCTACATAACAGCAGTATGTTTTTTAAAGTTTTACATTCAGGTCTTTGTTAAGTCTATTACTGATATACCAAAAGCCATACAGTTTTCTAAATTCATACACACATCTACATCACAGCAGTGTGTTCTTCCCAAAATTCTGTCAATACGAATGACCTTCGTCTTCTTTTCGCACTTCATTAATCAAGTCCATTGCTCAGATACCAAAAGCCATACAGCTTTCAAACTTTATACACTCTTACATCTACATACCGGTAACAGCAAAACATTCCAGTCATCGACATATCATAGTGAATGACCTTGACCTATAATGTTTAATTATGTGTTCAATATTTCAAGGTAAGCTCACAAAGTTGGAATCCGTCTCACGGTAACAGCAAAACCTTCCAGTCATCGGCAGATCAATGTGAATTACCTTGACCTATAATGTTTAATTATGTGTTCAATATTTCAGGGTAAGCCGACAAAGTTGGAATCTCAGTTCCGTCTCACGGTAACAGCAAAACTTTCTCGTCATCGGCAGTTCAGTGTGAATGACCTTGACTTATAATGTTTAATTATGTGTTCAATATTTCAGGGTAAGCCGACAAAGTTGGAATCTCAGTTCCGTCTCACGTACTCCATGATACTCAACCTGCTACGTGTGGAACAGTTACGCGTGGAGGACATGATGAAGAGAAGTTTCTCCGAGTTCCACAGTCAGAAGGACGTGGCAAAATACAAGACACAGTTAGATCAGGTATGCAGCACTTTATCTTTTGTCTTGACTCTCTTTAGAATTATTAGTGTTTTCATTGATTCACATTTGTGCGTCTGCATTTTCTGTCCTTTGTTTTTAATACTTCAAAATTTTCTTGTCAACAACTACAGACCCTAATGAGTTCCATGTTAAATGAGAATGGAACGTCAACAGAATGCAAAGGAAAGCTAATTAAATTGGCCCCCGTCATTTGTATGTGCTAAATGCAAAATTGACACTAAATGTATGTTCATGAATGTAAAATAAAGCTGAATGCATTCTTAGCTCAACTGAGCCTAATGATTCACATCGGTTACTGGGACCGCTCTCCATTGTCTGACTGTCGTTGTCAACCTCTAAAACTGCAAACGATGTTGACCAGTTTTGACCATAAACATAAGAGCAATGTTGACCTGTATAACATTTCCAGCCAAAGAGGGCCTTTTGTTTCAAAAACTTGATGTAAAATTGACAATGTTGATCCATAAAAGTCAAGGTCAAGGTCTTTTGTTGACCCGTTTTCTGTAATTTGAAGTGTACAACCTTATGTACAATTTTGATCCAAGTAATAATTACGTGATGTGGGTATTTGCAAGTAATAATTACCTGATGTGGGTATTTGCAAGTAATAATTACCTGATGTGGGTATTTGCAAGTAATAATTACGTGATGTGGGTATTTGCAAGTAATAATTACGTGATGTGGGTATTTGCAAGTAATAATTACATGATGTGGGTATTTGCAAGTAATAATTACTTGATGTGGGCATTTGCAAGTAATAATTACGTGATGTGGGCATTTGCTACCCTTGACATATACGAGGGCATTATCTCGGGTAGCAAATGTTGATGCTGTCCCACCAAAAGGCCAATACATGTATTATGTAGAATAAATGGTACATAAAAGCATGCAAAGTTAGAAACTGAATGTGTAAACTTCCTTTTGCCTTTATTTTTTCTTCTGCATAATATGGTAATATACATGTACATCGTGCGTAATTACGCTTGAAAGAAAGTTATAATGCTTCTTTCTCATTGCAGTTACACAAACAATTAATGGGTATAGAAGACATCGAGTGTTTTATGTGTTCTGTTGACCTGGAATCCTACTGGCTGGCGTGTCGTGATTTCCACGACCTACATAGTCATCTGCAAGTAAGTGTTCATCTGGTCACTATGGCAGTGGTAGTTACAAAGATTGATATTATGTTTTTATTTTGGTCACTGTGGTAGTTATAAACATATGCTCCTTGAAACTCTGCAGTTCTGCAGGTGAGAAGGTTCTCTGCCCATTCTCCATATTTTATCTCGATGTACATGGAGGATGAGCCTGGCATGTTCATTCCTGTTAGGCGCCATATAACCTTTCATGTGTTGGTTCGCCTTAAAACCCCAGTTCAGTTCAAAAACATATGCTTCCATTTACGGTAGTCCGGGAGATATGATCCTGTTGTTGGTCACTGGTAACTGTGATCCTGTTATTGGTCACTGGTAGCTGTGATCATGTTATTGGTCACTGGTAGCTGTGATCCTGTTATTGGTCACTGGTAGCTGTGATCATGTTATTGGTCACTGGTAGCTGAGATCATGTTATTGGTCACTGGTAGCTGTGATCGTGTTTATTGGGTAAGTAAGGTAGTTTTAAACAAAAGTTTCAATTTTAATATAACCTTACAAATGTATTCATGTGCATATACTATTAAGAACGTTTCAGAGTTGGAGTAAAATAATAATGAAATTAACGTATTAGGGAACATCTCATGGCATATTTGAAATTATTAAATGCATCATATTTTAGAGAAATTGACCCTAAGGTGTAAAAACGGCATACCTTCCAAGTCTTCCGCAAGGAGAACATCTCCCGATTTGTGTGGGGTCATAAAAAAAAACACTTATAAAAAAAAATTCAGAACACATTGAAAATGTTCCTTAAAAAGAATTCAATATAAAATAGTGCGGAAGCTCTGTAAGTAAAATTTGCAGTTTGTTATTTCTTTCAGATGTAAAGAATGCAAAATGTGATGGTCCTATTGATAGCTTGTCTTTCTTAGTATATACCCCTATTTAACATTCAGTAATATGTTGATATTTCAGACCGTCCTTCTGACCCATCCGGCGGCCATTAAGGCCTTGTCCCCCGGCAGAGTTGTCATGGTTAACCAGCACCCTCATATCAACGTCCTGGGCGTCGTGTTGCGATCTTCTGTCACGTCAAATAACGAACGCTCATTTACGGTACTAGTCATCTGTGATAAAAACGGGAACATATCTACGCAAGAATCGTGTGACACAGACACTGTTAGCCCTGTGATAAAAACAAAACTATTCCAACTAGAGGGGCCGTGCTGGCATGAAATGGTGCAATGTAAATCGGCAAATATAGCCACAGTTACCACTAAAACTTTACGCATTGATGCAGACAAGATTATGGCGGATGTAAGGAAGAGAGAGCAGCCACGGTTTAGGTGGGTAGATAGTTCAGTAGTTTACATTGTTACATCTCTTTGCGGGACATGCTAAAGCGCGTTAGAAACGGGTTAACCAGTATTGCAATGTTGACTTCTGCGACAGTTTATCAGTCTTTTTAACGGTCGCAAATCGTGTTTAACGACTCTTCTAAAGCCAGCAATTTCTTTCACTCTTTTGGGAATGGTACAGGTACCCATTCAATGGGAAAATTCGTGTTGTGCCTTAAATTGGGAATTTTTCACTATCAGACAAAAGCAATATTGTATGTTTAAATACTTTACAAACGCATTGCCATGTATACATTCTCTTGCAGTATTTCATTACCCTCCCCTAAAAGTATATATTCTCCACCTGCTTCTGTTTAAAGTTCCCCTCTAAAAAAATTATCAAAAAAAAAAAGTAATATTTTTTTTTTTTTTTCTTTTTTTTTTTGAGATTTTGAGATTTGGAATTTTTCTACTCCAATTGGGAAAAAAACATACTGTTTGCCATTGGGAATGGTACCGTTTTTCGGTACCACTTATATAAGGAAATAAAACAATGAAAACATTGCCTTTAAACAAAATGTGCGACTGATGTACCATCACAAAATTCAACATTTCAATACATTTAACCCTATAATTGCCCAATTTTGCAAAGAAAAACTTGTCCAGTCCATAAATTAGAGTATTTAAACATCATACTGTCATTATCTTCTTTTATTGTTGCATGTTGAAGAATTGATTCATATTGGCCTAGGGGCGTCCGTGTCCATTGGTTAGCATCTCCGAATTGAAATCACTTGTCCCTCACCGCTGTGGGTTTGATCCCTCATGGGCCTAGGAATCTTTATGTGAGGAAAGTATCCAGCTGGCTTGTGAAACATCTGTGATTCAAAAATAGAACCAAATCTCACTTGTGTAATTTCTATGAACGTTTTATTTGTGAGAACATGCTTAAAATATTAACATTTATCTATCACATTTAGAACTGACCCGCCATCTCAGTCAGTAACCATGGCGACCCAGGAACTGGTGCGACTCACAGAGGCCAACCCAGATGGGTTGGCTGGGCTGGACCCCGTGAAGGACCTCCACCTGCGTGACATAGAACTTGTGGAAAGGTTCCGATCACTGGAGCTGATGAGGGAGAAATTTACCTCATATAATTGTATCAACTGTCCGAGATTCTCTGAACACGTATGTTATTATATCTCTGAACACGTATGTTATTATATCTCTGAACACGTATGTTATTATATCTCTGAACACGTATGTTATTATATCTCTGAACACGTATGTTATTATATCTCTGAACACGTATGTTATTATATCTCTGAACACGTATGTTATTATATCTCTGAACACGTATGTTATTATATCTCTGAACACGTATGTTATTATATCCCTGAACACGTATGTTATTATATCCCTGAACACGTATGTTATTATATCTCTGAACACGTATGTTATTATATCCCTGAACACGTATGTTATTATATCCCTGAACACGTATGTTATTATATCCCTGAACACGTATGTTATTATATCCCTGAACACGTATGTTATTATATCCCTGAACACGTATGTTATTATATCTCTGAACACGTATGTTATTATATCCCTGAACACGTATGTTATTATCACCTGAACACGTATGTTATTATATCTCTGAACACGTATGTTATTATATCTCTGAACACGTATGTTATTATATCTCTGAACACGTATGTTATTATATCTCTGAACACGTATGTTATTATGTCTCTGAACACGTATGTTATTATATCTCTGAACACGTATGTTATTATATCCCTGAACACATATGTTATTATATCCCTGAACACGTATGTTATTATATCTCTGAACACGTATGTTATTATATCCCTGAACACGTATGTTATTATATCCCTGAACACGTATGTTATTATATCCCTGAACACGTATGTTATTATATCCCTGAACACGTATGTTATTATATCCCTGAACACGTATGTTATTATATCTCTGAACACGTATGTTATTATATCCCTGAACACGTATGTTATTATATCCCTGAACACGTATGTTATTATATCTCTGAACACGTATGTTATTATATCTCTGAACACGTATGTTATTATGTCTCTGAACACGTATGTTATTATATCTCTGAACACGTATGTTATTATATCTCTGTTTTCAGAAAGTGAAGTGGGGTCTATATAGGAATTGTGTTGTCCGTAACGTCGCGTCCAGTCCCATTAAACATTTTTGTCCCGTCGCGTAACACTTTTTTGTCCTGTCGCATCACGTGACACTTTTTCATTACTAGCGTTTCTCAAGCAGTTTTGAATGGGTTGTTCCCAAACTTTATAAACTCATAACAACTGATTACCTTATATCCCTGTACATCACACCTGGCTAATTGTTGTCCTGTCGCGTAATACTTTTTTGTCCCGTCCCGTCGCGTTACACTTTTTGTGTCGCCTTTTCAAAGAAAAGTGCGATACATAGGGATCACTTTGCCATCCGTCCATCCGTCCGTCAGACCATGAAAACTTAACGTTGGCTTTAACTTTCTCATTTCTTGATATTTCTTCATCAAACTTTCAGTATATACTCATCATGACAACATCGACATGACCATACTAAAATGTGAAAGTCAAGGTCACACTGAAGGTCATTATAAGGGTTAAATACTCAGTTTTTTCTTCACAAAAACTTAACGTTGGCTATTACTTTCTCCTTTCGTGATATTTCTTCATCAAACTTTCAATATATACTCATCATGACAACACAGACATCATCATACTAAAATATAACGGTGAAGGTCATTATATGGGTTAAATACTCATTTTTTCACGAAAACTTAACTTTGATTATAACTTTCTCATTTCTTGATATTTCTTCATCAATTAATATATACTCATCATGACAACATTGACATGACCATACTAAAATATAAAGGTCAAGATCACACTGAAAGTCATTATATGGGTTAAATACACATTTTTTTCTTCACGAAAACTTAACGTTGGCTATAACTCTCATTTCTTGATATTTCTTCATCAAACTTTCAATATATATTCATCATGACAACACCGACATGATCATGCTAAAATATAAAGGTCAAGGTCACGCTGAAGGTCATTATATGGGTTAAATACTCATTTTTTTGTTCACGAAAAGTTAACTTTGCCAATAACCTTCTCATTTCTTGATATTTATTGCATCAAACTTTCAGTATATATTCATCATGACAACATCGACATGACCATACTAAAATATAAAGGTCAAAGTCACACTGAAGGTCATTATATGGGTTATGTACTTGTTTTTTTTCTTTACGAAAACTTAACGTTGGTTATAACTTTCTCATTTCTTGATATTTCTTCATCAAACTTTCAATATATACTCATTACATTAATTTTTAATTACTACTTTATTTCTTCACCTTTCGTTGTTTTTTGCGCACAATATGACCTATTTATGTGTCGACGTGCCGTAAAACACCATTCATTCATTCATTCAATATATACTCATCAGGACAACATCGACATGACCATACTAAAATATAAAGGTCAAGGTCACACTGAACCATACTAAAATATAAAGGTCAAGGTCTCACTGAAAGTCATTATATGGGTTAAATACTCATTTTCTTCACAAAAACTTAACGTTGGTAATAACTTTCTCATTTCTTGATATTTCTTAATCAGACTTTCAATATATACTCATCATGACAACATCGACATGATCATACTAAAATATAATGGTCAAGGTAGCACTGAAGGTCATTATATGGGTTAAATACTCATTTTTCTTCACAAAATTATAACTTTCTCATTTCGTGATATTTCTTCATCAGACTTTCAATATATACTCATCATGACAACATCGACATGACCATACTAAAATATAAAGGTCAAGGTCACACTGAAGGTCATTATATGGGTTAAATACTCTTTTTGTTTTCTAAAGCTTCACGAAAACCTGCCGTTGGCTATTACTTTCTCAGTTCTGTTTATTTCTTCATCAATCTTTCAATATACACTTGTCATGACAACATCGACATGACCATACTAAAATATAAAGTTCAAGGGCACACTGAAGGTCATTATATGGGTTAAATACTCATTTTTTTTTCTTCACGAAAACTTTGTCAGGCCAGTTTGTCAAGGTCATTTATCTGGGTCCAAAAAAAACTTGTTATACTGACAAAGTGCTGACAGGCGACACACGTGTTCCGTGGAACAACCATCTAGTTTATTACCAGCATTTCTCAAACAGTTTTGAATGGGTTGTTCCCAAACTTCATATACTCAAAAACTGATGACCTTATATCCCTCTGCATCATCCCTGGCTGATTGCCTAATTCTTACAGAATTATGGCCCTTTGTCCGACTTAGAATCAAAAAAGCGGGGGTATTCATCACAGAATAATAAGCGGGGGTATACATCACCATCAGTGATAGTTCTAGTTGTAACAGTTGTTGTAAACCTGGCAGTTTGTCACTCGAGATACCATGTAATGTTCAAAAAGTAGCCATGGATATCACCAGATTAGTGCTTCAAGTCTTATTATCAATCATGTTAATTTCACTGGATTTATGCTCAGTTTCAGTTTCTTTTCATTTACTGGACCAATCACTTCGAACATTCCCAAAAGCAACATAATCATTTTCTTCATCTGTATAGCTTTTTTAATATTAAACATTGGCTTTAAAAAACAACTTTGAATATATTAACAAAACAATATGTTATCAAGTAAACCAAACCCGAGATCCTTCGCACAATTTACTATGACTTTAGCCTTTAACCACTCTAGCGTAATTATAGTGCACTGTAATCATTTCACGTGACACCTCCATAATTTATGATATAACCAGTACATATATTGGTAGATATGGTGTTGTTCAAATCTGATATGTATTCATATTCAACTATTGGGAGGGGTGCGCTGGTCCACTGTGCTCATCTCTTTTAAGAAAGGTTACAAGTTCGAGACATGGCAGCACTTGTTGCCTTTAGCAGTTCATTTTTATCCTACTGCTTTTCCATCAGATGTTGACTGAACAGGGTATGTGAGAGGGCATGTTGTAACTGTTATTTGACACACAATCATTTTATCCTCCCACCCCACCCCACCCCACCATGGACACCATACCCCATGTGTCACGTTTATATTAGAATATTGGGAAGGTTGTCCTGGTCCACTGTTCGGTTACAGGTTCAAGACATGGCAGCAGTATATTGCACTTTTTGCCTTTAGAAGTTCACTTTAATCCTACTGTTTTTCTTTCTATCAGGTGTTGACTGAACAGAGTATGCGAGAGGGCATGTTGTAAGCACAAATGTTGCATCCTGATAGAATTTTTTTTCTTTCTTGTTAAATAATATAGCCGAATCCCTAAAAGCACTTTGTATCAAACCATTTCTTGCATTGTATTTCAGTTTTCTCAGATCAGTGGAAACATGAAACTAAAAGAGGACTACAAGAGACTCCAGTTTCTACTGTCCGATGAAAGTTTGTCTCTTCTACCAGAGTATCAACAGAGGGTCAAGGTGAAACTTCATTATTGTCGTCTCTAATAATATTATCTTTTCATGATGTCAGTGGTATTTCGTGGAATTTCAATTTAATTACATTTTGGTTGTAGGTTCTCCCAGAGTCCACAAACATACATGCACATATTTTTGAGCACTGCATCTTATTATATACTTGGTAAAAAAAGTTTTGGACCAGGGTATATAAAGTCATATAAAACTAAAACTAGTGGACAGAAGTAAGTATCTTTTTTTAGTAACCAAGGTCTACCCTACCTGGTTAATTTGGTACCAGAAACATTAAATTCCAAACAAGATTCACCGGGTAATAATGTTTTTATTGGTTACTCCAATGTCTGTGTTACTTTTTATGGACTTTGCAACATTTTTACAGACCCTTTGTGTGTTCGCGCTATTTTTTTAAAATCAAATCTTGTTTGGAATTTAATGTTTCTGGTACCAAATTAACCGGGTAGTCCACTAGTTTTATTTTTATATAACTTTATATACCCTTCTCCAAATCTTTTTTTACCGAGTATATGTTGATCACATAAGAATGTACCTGTGGCCGAATGGTTAACGACGTTGCGTTGCAAACCTTCTCCTCTCACCGCTGCTGGTTTGAATCCCACTGGGAGCTTGACTTGTAAGTGAGGAAGTGTCGATTCTTACGAATGGCGGGAGGTGTACAGTACTGGTTCTACCCAAGTAAAATGGGTGGTCTGCCTCCACCACAAAAAATCGACTGTCATATATAACCTTACTTGTGTTGAAAATGACGTAAAACACCATACAAACGAACAAACATTTTGCTCAACATTACACAGTAGGATCACACAAATTACTTTTTAGCCTGTTCTGACAAAGGTAAAAAAGCCTATGACACCCGCATTGGCGACGGCAAACACTGGTTAAATTTACATCCCAGATGTTCAACTGAAATTTGAACTTAACTTTGAATAGGGATAAAACATACAAGTTGTTATCATGGGTTCTGCTCGACCACTCTTCACGAAACTTTATAAACATGTTTGAAATGGGATTGGGCAATACACATATTGAGTTTGGTGTCAGTAGGTCAAAGTTCAAAATACCTTACCTTTATCTTGAATAAATGTAGAAATATATGTCTCCTGGGAAATTTTGCATCAGCTCTGTAGTTCCGCAGATTAAAAGATTGTATACACATTTTTCTTTCCTTGTACATAGAGGATGTACATTCCTGTTGTTGCCATGAACCTTTTTGTGTCGATGCTACTTAAAACCCATTAACTAAATTAAAAAAAAATTAAGTTTTAACTTCAGAATTAAATTCCATCAAACTCTGTGTTCTTACAGGAAGCCTTTTTGTGTTGGTGCGCCATAAAGCCCAATTAACTCATTTCAAAGATTTTAAGTTTTAACCACACAAATAAATTATGTGAATCTCGTGTTGATTACAGGTGTTGAAGGCCCTCAACTATATAGATGAGCATAATGCGGTGCAGTTGAAGGGGAGAGTAGCGTGTGAGATCTCCAGCCATGAACTCATGATTACGGAACTTGTGTTCGAGAACGCCCTCACGGAACTACACCCCACTGAGATAGCCGCTCTACTGTCTTCCATGGTGTTTGAACAAAAGAGATGCAGTGAACCAAAGTTGATTGATACATTGGAAAAGGCAAGAAATATGTATTTTTTAATGAAATGTGAATTGATCATATAGTTTTCTATAGTTATTGATGCTGGGGTTGTCTGAAGCGTCTCCGTGGCCGAATGGTTAACGGAATTGCATTGTAAACCTTCGCCTCTTACCACTGCGGGTTGGAATCCCACTGGGAGCTTACTTGTAAGTGAGGAAGTGCCGATTCTTACGGATGGTGGGAGGTGTACAGTACTGGTTCTACCCAGAAAAAATGGGTGGTCTGCCTCCACCACAAAAAAATTGACCGTCATATAACCTTACATATGTTGAAAATGACGTAAAACACAATACAAACAAACAAACTGAGGTTGTCGGAGTTGACCAGATGTGTATAACTGGGTATACGGCGGCATGGCATAATGGTAGAGCATCTGCTTCTCATGCAGGAGGTCAAGGGTTTGATCCCTGGCCAGGTCATACTTCATAAACATAGCACTAGCAGCTCCCATGTTTGACTTGGACTTAGACTAAAATAGGTGTCAGTATAATGTGATTGTTTGGGGCATCATGTCATATGTCTATGGTGTGGTATTTCAGTGTGGCAGGTCTGTAAAGTTGAGCATTGAACTCACTGCTACAAGTAGATCCTGTCTTGACATGACTGAAAGATTAAAATCGATGTTTAACCCCCATATGTACATATGTCCATCTGGGTAAATGGACAAGATGTTTTCATTTGACCAGAATGTTTACCACTGTAAATAATTTAAGCGGATGTATACAACTGGGTTTGTTTTATGCATATCAGGGTCGTGAGCGTATACTGGAGGTAGCCGGTCAGATCAGTGCCAAGCAGCGAGAGATGGGCATGCAGGTGGATGTGGAGTACGAAGACTCGTTCAAGTTTGGGCTCATGGAGGTTGTCTTCGAGTGGGCTCGTGGAATGGTAGGAAGTTACTTAGTTGATAAAACCTAAAGGCTTCGTGGTAGTGGTTTTGAAGTGCCACTTTCTGGTGTAGTGTATGCCTTTGTGGTGTAGTGTATGCCTTTGTGGTGTAGTGTATGCCTTTGTGGTGTAGTGTATGCCTTTGTGGTTAGCCTATGCCTTTGTTGTGTAGCGTATGCCTTTGTGGTGTAGTGTATGCCTTTGTGGTGTAGTGTATGCCTTTGTGATGTAGCGTATGCCTTTGTGGTGTAGGGTATGCCTTTTTTGTGTAGCCTATGCCTTTGTGGTGTAGCGTATGCCTTTGTGGTGTAGCCTAAGCCTTTGTGGTGTAGTGTATGCCTTTTTTGTGTAGCCTATGCCTTTGTGGTGTAGCGTATGCCTTTGTGGTGTAGCCTAAGCCTTTGTGGTGTAGTGTATGCCTTTGTGGTGTAGTGTATGCCTTTGTGGTGTAGTGTATGCCTTTGTGGTGTAGCCTGCCTTTGTGGTGTAGTGTATGCCTTTGTGGTGTAGTGTATGCCTTTGTGGTGTAGCCTATGCCTTTGTGGTGTAGCGTATGCCTTTGTGGTGTAGCGTATGCCTTTGTGGTGTAGCGTATGCCTTAGTGGTGTAGTGTATGCCTTTGTGGTGTAGCCTATGCCTTTGTGGTGTAGCGTATGCCTTTTTGGTGTAGCCTATGCCTTTGTGGTGTAGCCTATGCCTTTGTGATGTAGTGTATGCCTTTGTGGTGTAGTGTATGCCTTTTTTGTGTAGACCACTGCTAGTGGCATGATTTCTTACATAACCTAGTGTTCATTAAAAATGTAAATTGTTTTCATTTAACATTATCAGGTCACAAGGATATGCTGCATTCACTCTGCAGCACAACCGCAGCCTTTTATGGGACATGGTATTGAGCCCCGACCTGTAGTATAGCCCCACTGTAGTATAGCCCCGACCTGTAGTATAGCCCCGACCTGTAGTATAGCCCCGACCTGTAGTATAGCACCTGTAGTATAGCCCCGACCTGTAGTATAGCCCCGACCTGTAGTATAGCCGCGACCTGTAGTATAGCCCTGACCTGTAGTATAGCCCCGACCTGTAGTATAGCCGCGACCTGTAGTATAGCCCCGACCTGTAGTATAGCCCCGACCTGTAGTATAACCCCGACCTGTAGTATATATAAAGTGATATTATTATCTACTGTAAAGTTTCTTACCTGAAGCATTAAAACCTTGAACACCACCCTTACTTCGAAAGGCTTTGTTGGTCCTAGTTAATAAGGGCTATCCCATTAAAACCTAACCGGGCCAGGAAGGCAGTTTTAATAAACGTCTGTGAGTGAACCTGATTTTCCGAAATTTGGTTCTTTAAACTCAATTTTGCATCTATGCATGGGTGTTGAATTTTAAAAGTGCCTTCCTGTGTTCCCGTGCATGTTTTAATGGAACAGCCTTAAATCAATCTACTTGTACATCAAAATCTCAAAATATAAACCCCAAACTAGTACTCCACCCTTCGTATATTTTACAATCCAAACGTCTTTGTTGTGCTTTACATTACCTCCCAAACTTGAAGGTGTTATCTGGTTATTTTTGACACGTGCATTATCACTATATTGCTTTTTGCAGCCCTTCTCCGACATCACCACGATGACCGATGTACAGGAAGGCATCATTGTCAGGTGTATACAGAGGCTAAACGAGACATTACGAGACGTCAGAAACGCAGCCAGGATTATCGGAGACCCCGTGTTATATCAGAAAATGGAAGAGGCATCCTCCATGATTAAAAGAGACATTGTTTTTGCTGCGTCTTTATATACTCAGTGACTGAAAAAAGCTTTTAAAAACAGAATGACTGATGGTGTTAGGAATAAACAAAATGCAATGATGATAACCTGTAATTTGTGCTACTTCTTTATGTGCCCTCAACATGTAGTAATTGTCACTTCCAGGATTTACCTACATTTATTGTATTTAAAAGAGGATACTTTTACCATTCGCTATTGTTTGGAGCTTACTTTTCAAAACTGGTTGAGAGATAAAAAGTTCACGTGCGAAAGTTGTTTTTGATGGGACTTTTTCATTGCAAAAGTACACTTCATAAAAAATCAGTTTTTTTTTTATCCGAAAATGATTTTAATGTGTAAAATATTGTAAACTATTTATTTCTTAACCAATTTTTAAAACGAAGGTATTTTTATTTACCACTAAAAATTGCAGTTCCAGTGATATATTATTGATGTAGGTTTTATTAAAATGTCTTGTGTTCACGTCATATAATAATGTAAATGTGCCGATTAAAATTATAGGATTTTTTCATGGGTTCTAAAAATACCCATGACTGAATATGCGTAATGAATTATGAGTTGGTAACTCTTGATTCGACGCTCCAGTTTATATACTTCGTCAGTAGGGTTTAGAAACTGAGGAGCACATAATGTAAATTTGCCTGTTGATGGCAGGATAGCTACTTTAAAGGTATAGGTTTATTCACGGATTAAAATACCAGTGACTAGAAACGGTGTACAAGTGTTGTAAAATGTGGCTGTTGTTGGCGGGATAGCTTCTTTAAACCTCCTAACCCTTCAGTTTAAAGGCTAGCACACTGGACCACAGGTGCTTTCCATGGCAAAAACAAGAAATATAGCTGTCAAAAGAAAAGCAATGCTTGCCTGTCAAAATCTTAGTTTTTAAGAAAAGCTAACATGACCTAATGTTTATTTTGATGTTTGGTGATTTAGACATGTCGATTTGTTCCATAATGAAGATCTTGGATGTGCAGTTTATTCGAAAGAGAAAATAGCAACAGCTGAACGTAAAACGGATTAATCACCAAAGTCTAAAAATGAGTTCAATGTGGTTATTTTGAGTGTTATTTTATTTTGAGTGTTTTGTTTTTCTTTAAACATATCTCTATAATTTTGTGAACTTTGTAATCAACTAACGACATGATGTTTACCAGAGCTTGGTGTAAACCATTATGTCATAGAAACAGAGTAAATGTAAACATTAACACTAAATTCGGACCTGCCAAATAACGACAAACTTACACTACAAAACCATTTATCAAAACTCTATCCAGGTGTTCAGGTCATATAATAATGCAATTTTGCCACTTAAAATTAGTTTTTTTCATGTATTCTTAAACTACTGTGATTGAATATGCATAGAATGAATTATGAGTTGGTAACTCTTAATACGACGCTCCAGTTTTGGGATTTTGGTCTGGCTGGTTAAAGACATTTATATTGTGTTTATAGAGTTTGGATTCGCAAGATACTTAAGTTACCTCATCTTCAGTAGGTTTAGAAATGATGTACATATTTTGTAAAGTTTGGCTGTTTTTAACAGGATAGGTACTTTAACCGGTGCTAAACCAACAGCAGTACTCTTCAACTCTTGAAGGTCGGCTAAAAACTTTACTCCAAAAAAGGCAAATGAGTATTGCAATACTCCAATATGGCCATATCTTAAATAAGGAAACACATTTGGGTTAAACAGACAAGGAAACAGAACAATTGAATGATATATTTATTTCATGAGATGTAAACAAAAACGTCTATACAAACAATTTTTATTTGTAAAGTAGAATCTCGAATGAAATATAAAATGAAATGCCTCCAGTTAGATTAAATATATAATTAGTAAAAGTAGTAAACTTCATTTATGATATAAAAAAAAAAGAAGCATGCTTTTATTTCAGTCATTGACCATTTTAACTGCCATTGTATCTCAAACATCATGAATTTGTTGTTTTTTTGTTCAATATAAAACATACAGAAAGATTCTTGTGATATAGAAACAAGTGCGCTTGTGCACGAGTTTCTATATCGCAAGAATCTTTCTTACGAGGGAATTATTTCCCGTATCATGACAACAATGTTTTTTTAAACTATATAGTATATTATATTCTGTGATGAATTTCTTTCCAATCGTCAATATTTTTACACCAGTTTGCCTTTTTACACCAGTTTGCACGAAAATGCCAAGTCGACGTTAATTCATACAAACAAAACAAGTGGAACCGGAACTCATCGTTAATTTCCGTAATCGGTATTTCCTAGTGGCGGAATCTGACGACGACATCCATAAAACAAACGGAACGTCATTTGTCGTTCCCGCCACTGACGGAAACGGCCGAACAATGTTCCGTACTGCGAAATAACTCCCACTGGGAGATATTTCGCAGTAGAGCAAACAAGTAGATATAGCTTTTCTATTTCCTGTACAAATCACAGGCAAATATGTAATATACAACATTATTTCCAGTAGAGTAAATAAATGTTTCCTAATCCTGAATTTTATAATGCCTTGCAACTGGAAGCATATTAACAGTGGGGTATTATCTTGTTTTATCATGGAGATATGCACTTTTCTGCCTAATAAAGGGGTGACATAATAAATTTTGCTTTAATATGCACTGGCCAATAAAACGGAATCCCCCGGCTTTTATTGTACGTAACGTTATCTGACGTCATGCACGTAACGTTGCCAGACGTCATAACAAACAAAAAACAACAACATGGCGGCATCCCCGATAAGCGTAATATTCTGAGAAAAAGGTAATAATAGTAATTCATGCAGAAAATTTGGATAATCTACATGATAAATAGAATATTATATCAGTGCCTTTTACTATAAAGTTTATTAGGCTCGGCAGAGCCTCGCCATACTTCGTTTTCTAAGCCTCGCCTAATAAACTTGATAGTAAAAGGCACTGACATAATATTCTGTATGTAACACTTGATGTAGGCAAAGGTTAACATTTAACCCACTAAGGCGACTATAATAGCCTTGATGAGTAACTTACAGGCTGATCAGGGTTTACAATGTCCAGCTGCCGATCAGTCATTTTCGCCCAAAACACCCCTTTGTCACATAAATGGAATGATCTTAATTCAAAGAAATAACAGTCCATTATATATATGTAGCGGGTTAAGGGTTAATAGAAGAAATACATGTTAATTCTAAGGTTTATCATATGTACCGAGAGAAAGATTCCTCAACAACATGGCATTATGTCTGGACTTCTTGTGGTGCATTGGTTGTATGTGGGGACCTCATTTCTAAGTCTCACTGGAAGACTGGTTCGGTGGGAAATTATTTTAAATATTTCGATAACCCAAAACAGGCCTGTCCTGAACTGAACATGTGATCCCTGGGTTATAAATCGGTGATGCTAACCATTACACCATGGCGGCCACCTAGAAAAAAGGTTTATCCTCGTTCTTATATACTTTTACTTGACAGGTGCAGGTGACATAAGGCTTGTTTCATTGCCCACCTGCTGTACTTGGCAAGTGTGTTGTCACGGTACCCAGTTATTATTGGATTAGAGCATGACCTAGATACCTTTTGAGTGCTAAATTGGACATTACAGCATATCTGTTATAACCCTTTATAACCCGGTAGGTTTGTAAGAGATACAACGACTACAAAAGATTTCATGCTACACCAACATGTTACCCAGAATTCTCGGAATTTAAAGTGTGTGGCCACCTTTGTGTCCATATTTAAGCAATATTTCCTACTTGTATACATTTGCTAGTGGGTCTGATTTGCTAATGGGGCATATTTGCTAGTGAGACATATTTGCTAGAGTGTCATATTTGCTAGTGGGACATATTTTGGGACATATTTGCTAGAGGGCCATATTCATATTTGTCAGTGGGACATGTTTGCTAGAGGGACATATTTGCCAGTGGGACATATTTGCTACAGAGACATATTTGCTAGTGGGACATAATTTGCCAGTAACATATTTGCTAGTGGGACATATTTGCTACAGGGACATATTTCCTAGTGGGACATAATTTGCCAGTAACATATTTGCTAGAGGAACAGTATTCCCAGTGGGATAGATGCTTTTATGGTTTTATATACAAATGATTACTAAACATTCTAGTTTCTCAAAATCCAGTATTATTATTTCTGCTTGTTAACTCACTCATGTGAATCTGCTTAGTAAGAAGCAAATACTAGTCACTGCATAAGTAGATTTTTATTCAATGTCAGACTTTTTCCAAGATATTATTACAAACCTTCAATAACATTTTGTGAAAATTAAAAAACGTGGCATTGGAGATGACTGTGACATCAATCTATCAAGCAGGTAATAATCGTGTTCATGTTTTACATTAATTCAAGCAATTATAATAGGGCATGCTTACCATTAATCCAAGCAAATTATTATTGTAGGCATGCTTGCCATTAATGCAAGCAATTATAAGTTGCTTACCATTAATGCAGGTAATTTTTAAAAGGTCATGCATTCCATTAGTGCAAGCCATTAAAAGTCATGATTTCCATTAATGCAAGCAATTCTAATAGTCATGCTTATCATTAATGCATGTAATTTTTTATAAGTTTTGCTTTCTATTAATGCAAGCCATTAAAAGTTGTAAAAAAATTTATTAATGCAAGCACTTATAATAGTCATGCTTACCATTAATGCAGACATTTTTTATGTCATGCTTTCCATTAATGCAAGCAGTTATAATAGTCTTGCTTACAATTAATGTGGGTAATCTTTAATAAGTCATTCTTACCATTAATGCAAACAATTATAATAGTCTTGCTTGCCATTAATGCTGGCAATTTTTAATAAGTCCTGCTTTCTATTAATACAAGTAATTATAATAGACCTGCAACTCTCTAGCACCTTTATTGATTATTTGATCTTTATCAAACTTGTACAGATTGTTAATATCAATGAAAGCTCGAACAAGTTCGAAAACCAGCCAAATTGGATCAGTACCACCGGAGTTATGGCCCTTGTTTTTTCTGAAAATGTCGTTTTTTGCCTTGTGAACACTCTAGCACCTTCATTTATTATTTGATCTTTACCAAACTTGCACATATTGTTAATACCAATGAAAGCTTGGACAAGTTCGAAACCAGCCAAATCAGATCAGTAACACCGGAGTCATGGCCCTTGTTTTTTCTGAAAAATGCCATTTTTTGCCTTGTGGACACTCTAGCACCTTCATTTATGATATGATCTTTACCGAACTTGCAAAGATTGTTAATATCAATGAAAGCTCAGACAAGTTTGAAAACCAGCCAGATCGGATCAGTAACACCTGAGTTATGGCCTTTAGTTTGCTGAAAAAAGCTATTTTCTGCCTTGTGACCACTCTAGCACCTTTATTTATTATTTGATCTTTACCAAACTTGCACAGATTGTTAATATTAACGAAAGCTCGGAATAGTTCGAAAATCAGCAGATCAGAATAGTTTGCAGGAGTTTGGCCCTTGATTTAATTAAAAACGCTGTATTTTGTCTCGTTAAGATGATGGGGCTTTCACTTTGCATCCGATCTTTGCCAAACTTTACCAGGTTGCTAATTTCAATGAAAGCTTGGACACGTTCGGAAACCAGCCAAATTGGATTAGTAATACCAGAGTTATAGCCCTTGATTTAGTTAAAAATGCTGTATTTTGCCTCGTTAAGACGATAGCATTTCATTTGGCCGGATTTTAATGAAAGTTTGCAGGGATGATCAGTATCAAGCCTAGTGCATATCATTGCCGTGTTCCGGTTGAGTGATTTTGACAGAGTTATGGCCTGTTAAAGGTTTTAGTACACAAACTTTGTCTGGACTAGTTCTCCTAAACCCCTGGCCGAATTTCAATAAAACTTTACAAGGATGATCAGTACCATTCCTAGTCGTGCATATCATCACCCTATTCCGGCTGTAAGATTTGTTGGTGGAGTTATGGCCCTTCATAGGTTTTAATACACAAACTTTGTCTGGACTAGTTCTCCTGAACCCCTGGCTGGATTTCAGCGAAACTTGGCAAGGTTGATCAGTATCAAGCGTAGTTTTTCGCCGTGTTCCAGTTGAAAGATTTTTGGCAGAGTAACGGCTCTTTAAAGGTTTTAATATATAATTTTGTCGAGATTAGTCTCTTCTGAACTCACAGCGAAAGTTTTTAGGATGATCAATACCAGGCCTATATATGCATATCATCGTTGCGTTACGGTTTAATGATATTTGGCAGAGTTATGGCACTTTAAAGGTTTAGTACACAAACTTTGTCCGGACTAGTTCTCCTAAACCCATGGCCGGATTTCAACGAAACTTTGCAGGGATGATCAGTACCAAGCTAGTTGCATTTGTCATGGCCGTGTTCCAGTTGAATGATTTTGACAGAGCCTCTTAAACACAAACTTTATCCTGACTAGTTTTCCTGAACCCCAGACTCGATATCAGTGAAACTTGACAGGAACGATCAGTACCAAGCCTTGTTGCACATATTAATGTCGTGTTCCCCACCACAGACTCCATTTAGCCAGTAGAGCGACACAGGCCCTCTTGCTTAACATTATGCAAGCAGGTAATAAGCATGGCCATGTGTAACTTTAATGCATTATTATTAACTCTAATATCATATATTTTATTGCAAGTTATAACCCCAAATCATACATATTCTGTTTCAGTTGCGCATGTTTACTATATACATATAGTTTATAAAAATGCATATAAATCAAACTTAAAAACAATTGTAAAAATAATCTATATTAAATATACATTCAATAAATTATAATACACAGTTAAAAGTCTGAATGAAGCTGAACAACTAACTGGTAGAGCAAACTGTGAAGCACTGGTATCCATTTTTGTTCCAAACTCACAAACTTCCTAGTTTGTTTTGATGAGGTCCTCCTGCAAATAAAATATGATACTTGATATTACATGAGGGTTGTCCCACACTGAATGGGATGTCATGTATACAATTTCTGAGGCTATCCCACACTGAATGGGATGTCATAATTATACCATTTATGGGGGTTGACCCACACTGAACGGAATGGTCATATACTGGTATGCCATTTACAAGGGTTGTGCAACACTGAATATGCTGTCATACACTGTTTACGAGGGTTGTGCAACACTGAATATGCTGTCGTACACCATTTACGAGGGTTTATCCACACTGAATGGGATGTCATGCACCATTTACGAGGGTTGTCCCACACTGAATATGATGTCATAACATTCATGAGGGTTGTCCCACACTCAATGGAATGTCATACACCATTTACGAGGGTTGTCCCACACTGAATTGGATGTAATATATATATATATATCATTTAAGTGGATTGCATGTCATACAGACTATTTACAAGGTTGTCCCACTCTAAATTGGATGTCAAACCATTTACGAGGGTTGTCCCACACTGAATAGGATGTCATATATACCATTTACGAGGGTTGACCCACACTGAATATGAGTCCGTATCAAGTTTCTAGGGTTGTCCCATCTGAATATGATGTATGAGGGTGTCCAACCTTGAATAATTAAATAGTTCTTGAATGGTTTTGAAGTTATATTCCGAAAATGAAATCTTGTTTCCATGGAAACACCAAAAACATTGGCCATAAAAGAGGTGCCCCCACCCACCCCACCCAAAAAAAAAGGCTATTGCAAGAAATCCTTTCTGTGAATTTGTTTTTTAAATTTTCATATAGAATTAAGATAACGGTACAGAAATAGTTTTGAAGATTTTGTTTAATTTCGCTGTCTTTTTTTTGGACATATTAGCTGTTAAATACTCACTGCATTGACCTTTGACCTATTAGCAATCTTCCTTAAAAAAGATGTGTCTGCAATGTTTTATGAAGAAAGGTAATATAGAACATGGGAGATATTGTGCACCAAAACCATTTCCTGAAATTGACGTTCACCATGACCTTGACCTTCTAACCCAATACACAGATGGTCAAGAGAAGATTTTAAAGCGGCACACAACAATGTTTCAAGTATTCATTAAATTATCACCTTGATTTATTAATCCAGTATTATGTTGACTTTAAAGGGACTGGAGGCGATATGAAGAATTGTAATGTCAATCTATATACTAGTATGAATGAATGGTGTTTTACGGCATGTCGACACATAAATAGGTCATATTGTGCGCAAAAATTGATGAAAAATGAAGTATTATTTAAAAATTAGTGTAAATATATAAAGATAAAACTATTAAAAAATAAGGGATGATAAGGTGTAATATAAACTATGTATGTAAATCAATAAATGCCCGTCAACGGGCATATAAACAAGTAAATATATATAAGAACACATTATAACGATTTATATAGTCTGATCTCTTTTAGGAAATCTAAAACAAGACTAAAATCTAAAGTATCAAATAAGTATGAATACAAAGCTAGACCTCATGGTCCGTCTGATTTAATTATTTTTAAAAACAATGACTACTAGTTTCTGTTGTATAAACGCTTTCAAGCTGTAATAAATTAATGTTTCTATTTTTAGTAACAGTGACCTTGACCTTGTCCCCAGTGACCTCAAATGCAATCCCAAAGCTTTCTTTTCATATAAGCTACCTACACAGCAAGTTTCGTCGCAATATCTCATTGCTAACCAAAGTTACTGTGCGGAAACCATGACTTATCGCCATGATCTGCCTGCCCGCCTGACAAACATCATTGGCCAACCAGACTTTTCCAAAGGAAAACCTGGTCAAAAAGATAATAGAAAAGGACGTTATTATAATCGACTTTTACATATGACACTAAGGCATTATAATGGTTTTTAGCTCTACTGATCAGAGATCAGCAGAGCTTATGCCGTGGTGCGGCGTCCGTCGTCCGTCTGTCTGTCTGTCCGTAAACTTTTATTTGTAGCGACTTCACAGCTGAAACTACTGGATGGATATTCATGAAACTTTACAGAAATGTTGCCCATAAAGTCTAGTTGATCCTAGCAAAAATTCATGTTGATGTGAAATCCAAGATGGCCGCCAAAGCTAAAAATAGATTTTTAAAATAGAAGTTTGTAGCGACTTCTTCTTGAAAACTATAAGTGATATTGATATGGGACTTTTTCTAAAATGATCAGCATTACATGATGTTGATCCTAGTCAAAAATCGTTTTGATTCAACATTAAACATGGCTGCAGTGGCCATCTTTGTTTACATAGAGTTATATAGTAAAAACTTGTAGCGACTACTCCTCTGAAACTACTTGGCGGATTGTCATGAAACTTTACAGAAATGTTGCTCTTTATGTCTAATTGATCCTATCAAAATTTCAGGTCGGCCGGAAATTCAAGATGGCCGTCACAGCTAAAAATAGATTTAAAATAAATAAGTTTGTAGCGACTACTTCTTCAAAACAATAAGAGATATTGATATGGGACTTTTTCTAAAATGATCAGTATGACATGATGTTGGTCCTTGTCGAAAATTGTTTTGATTTGACCTTAAACATGGCTGCTTTGTTTACATAGAGTTATATAATGAAAACTTGTAGCGACTACTTCTTTGAAACTACCTGACGGATTTTCATGAAACTTCACAGGAATGTTGCTCTTAATGTCTTATTGATCTTAGCAAAATTTCAGGTCGGCCGGAAATTCAAGATGGCCGCCACGGTTAAAAATAGATTTTCAACAAACAAGTCTGTAGCAACTACTTCCTGAAATCAAAATCAATCAGTAGAGCTTCAAGGTCATTGACCTCTTGTTATTTGTATTTTGATTGATTCAGATTGACTCTAGTTCCTTTAAACCTGCTTCCATATAATTAACAAATTAACAGAATTTGGAGTTTTCAATATTTTTTCATTTTTCTACCATATGTTTATTATTCTTTAACAATATATCTAATTTGAACTATAAAAATAACTACTAATTGATTTATGTAGAAAACCTAACTAGATATCGCAAGTTTGAAAAAAAAAAACATGCACGCTATTGCCATCTGTCTCTTTAAAGTGACTGTCACAGGTGATACCTTGATGATATTGAGTCCTGTTTCTGACTGATTTGGATCTGCTTGGATATGACTTGCTTTCATTCTCGGATGGCTCTGGTGACGGGAAATCATTGGGAGTGTGAAAGAAAAAACGCTTCTCGAAATCTGGAATGAAAATGTTATTTAGTTTACATCAACTTCTAATAAAATTTAATTATTTAGTTTTTTATACAATTGTAGTCAATATTCATATAGATTTTAATACACATATATCATTTGTGTATACCATTATACTTTATAATCACAAAGATTCTGGGGAAAAAATGTTTCTCAAAATATGAAAAAAACATATTTTGTACATTTTAGGGTATGCTGCTTGTTTCTGATTGTTTTGGTCAAAATATTTACAGTAACAGGGTTCTTATAGTTCCATGCAGATTGATAATGCCAACATGCCCATTTGCCCATCCGTACAAATGGAGCCATCATTCGATTAACAGCAGCATATTGTACCTACAATGACCGGGTTGGGTTTTTTTTCTTTTAAGTATATATATACAGAAACCAGGGACTCATATACATAGACGGGTCCTGCCAGAAACAATGGTCAATTGTAAGCTATATCCCTATATATACTTATTTATCCCAGTGCTGATTGTCAAGCGTGAGATTTGTTGAGCTCTTTTGTTGTCCCTATATATATATATATACACACATATATACGTGTTTATCCCAGTGCTATTGTGAACTATAATACATCCAGAAACAATGATCAAGTGGTATATATACACATACATACGTGTTTATCCCAGTGCTATAATTGTGAGCTATATACCTCCAGAAACAATGGTCAAGTGGTATGTGAGCTTTATTCGCTGCCGACTCTTATATTGTTTTAGTAATTGCATATAGTAATGTAGTAATGAATAGTTTCTTTGAGTTATAGCAATTTTATAATTACACACGGTAGCAATGAACAGCTTATCTGTTGTAATGCGCGCTAACGCAAACGCATCCCATACATGTGAGTAATTGTATTTCTGTGCTGATGTGTCCTTTAGCACGTCAATTTGTAAGGCATGTCAAGGATTCGCCCACCTTGATTCAAGATGTTTGGTAGCACAAATTGGGGAAAAAGTGTCTGGCGTGTTTACGTCTACGTGACAACTCTTTTTTTGAATATTGTTTTAACACCCGTGACTTGGTCTGTTATTATGTTAACTTTGTTCCCAGTTCCTACCCAGAAATAATGCTATTTTCTCTCGGCAGCTATTTTACGCTTGCGTAAAACCTTGCTTGTCCCTATGTATACACATGTTTATCCCAGTGCGTATGGTCACCTGAGATGTATAACCCTATACCTGTATACTCACCATTAAAGTCTGGACTACATAGAGGATCTTTGTGGGGTCTGCTTGGCGGTAATTCTGGAGGTGTGTCTGAAACAGAAATGTTCATAAGAATGGTCATGTAGATTCAAACATAAAAAACTCGAACCCTTCAAACTATTTTTAAAACGGTTTAGTATAATTTGATAAGGGGTACGTGACAAAAAAAACATCCTAGCATGATGTGACAGCAATAAAGGGTTCTCTGAACATTCAAGCACATGACAGCAAGGAAACTAATTTAGAACATCCATGCATGTGACAACAGGAGTAACTGATTCAGAACATTCAAGAACGTGAAGGCAGTGGTAGGTTTCTCTGAACATCCAAGCACATGACAACAGGGGTAACTGACAAGGAAGAGCCAAGCATTTGACAACAGGGGTAACTGATTCAGAATATCCAAGTACGTGACGGCAGTGACGGGTTTCTCTGCACACCCAAGCACATGGCAGCCGTGGTGACTGACTAGGAACAGCCAAGCATTTGACAGCAGGAGTGAATGATAAAGAACATCCAACCACGTGACAGCAGGGGTAACTGACTCAGAACATTCAAGAACATGACAGCAATGGTTGGCTTCTCTGAACATCCGAGCACACGCACGCCCGGGAATCGCACCGCCACAATTGCTTTGGCAATACCGAGAGTTTAAGGCGGAGAATTTCCGGTAATGCATGCGAGCGAGCAAAATTGCTGGAAGTGACATTGTGCACAATTGTTTTGTATTTAAACCTGTTTTTCAAGAATGGCACGTGCTAGCAAATTGACCAAAGCGAATATTCCCAGAATTTTGGCATCGACCATCTACGCATGTTTGAGAAATCCTTTCTGTCGTATTCAATTTATGTGGGCGAAACCTCTCATAACATATGTAGATGATATTTGTTTTTAATATTCAGACCTTTACATTTATCTTGTAAATTTTCGCAACCATGGATATAGATATCTGACGTTCCTATGCGAATTTATAGACACAAATATGGTAAACTGAAGAAGATTTATCGCAAAAATGCACGGCAGTATAGGCGTGTAACCTACAACGCAGGCGTGATGTGAAATAAGAACAAATTATAGGTGGACATATTCGTCGTTTTGAGAGATGTTATACGTGCATGTAAATTGTCTCAGAACATCCAGGCACATGACAGCAGAGGTTACTGATTCAGAACATCCAAGCAATTGTATCTGATTATAAGTAATATGCAGCTACGGCAGTTGATTTACTACAGCTCCTCTATTTTTATGACAAAGTTTACAATATGAGCTTACCATAAGCTAGTCCAATACGCGGAGGTCGGGATGTGGGTGGTGCTGGTGGAGAGCCTGGTTCTGTAATAAACCATTGTTGTTTATTTATTAAATCCTTATTTACATAAACCTTTTAAATTAACGAATGCACATTAGGTAAAGTTAGCCATCAGCATTGAAACCTGGATATTACTGAATAATTTGCTGCATAACATGTATGATCACATGTAACTGTTTCTCGCTATTTTATTATTATTATATTTTGGTTTCCCATTTTTTCTATATTTCTCATTGCATGAAAACAAATAAAAACGGGATAGTTTACCATGAATAGTTACCATCTTCTTATGTGGTATTGTGTCCGTCGGTGGCAACGTTGGTAACGGTCTGTCTGTAAAATGATATATCTTTTTAACTTGCATTTGATATGAACTTAAGTAACGGTTATTACTGTATGCGAGAAGAGACAACTTCAATACAAATGTTAATAGAAGCCAGAACAGTTTTTGCAGATTGAGGATACAACATTACTTTTTATAGGAATATATAATTAAACTAGCCATACTAGTATACGCGTCTATAGACGTGAGAATCATGGCTCTGTGGTAGGTACACACAGTAAAACCTATAATGTTCGTAGATAACGCGTCTATAACTCAAACTATAGTTTGAATGTTGTTTTACGTCATTTTTAGCACATGTTAGGCCATATATGACGTTCGATTTTTTTTTTGTGGTATAGGCAGACCATTCCATATTTCCTGGGTAGAACCAGTACTGTACACCTCGCCCCATCCGTAAGAATCGACTCACGGTGTCTTGTTAGTTCTTCTACACAAATTGCATTTGTTCAGTCATTAATTTTAATTATAAGAATAGTTTAAAGCAATTCGTTTTTGCGTATTATTAACTGTTGATTATATTGCACCAATATTACATCTAAACCTGTGGTAGAACAAGACGAAAATAAGGAAACTTTAAAAAATTATTTAATCATATGCAAGCAGGTTTAAACTCAAAATTATACTGGATAAATTTATTCAGTTTTTGATAACTGATCCCTGTAAATTTGACGAAGCTCCGTAGTGAGCCCCTTTCTAATTGCAATATTATTCCAGTAATTTCTATATCTTTGTTTTACGAGTGCCATCCATCAAGTACGCATGTGCAAGACGTATTAGGGCGTTGCAGTTTTCAGTATAAATAACAGCTCGATCCAATCAAGCAATGGCATTATCACGCGGCATGAGCATGAATTGCAGCCAGTCGCCTGTGTTATTGGGCAAATGCAATGTCAAGGAGTGCTGTTTTGATAATGGGTAGTCGTGTTTTACATGTATAGGATAGAGCATGAGTTTTGCACGTGTACGGTGAGATAATGCACGAACGTTAGCGAGTGCATTATCGTCCGTACACGTGCAAGACTCATGCTCTATTGTATTTATACCACAATAACTAACATATGCTGTGTATATCCTCGGGTATTACACGATGCATAGTGTGTATTTAGGCTGTTGTGGTATAAAATGTATTTCACGCACTAGGGCTCCCAAACGGCTAGGATCTAGATCTTCTAACATTTCATAGCTGCAAATGTTACTCGTAAAAGGTTCGTGCAGAATATATAGATAGATAGAACATACCATGTGGTGATACATCAACAGCGTCCGGATTAGAATATGCCCTAGCTGTATGTCTACCTATAAAAGCTGAAAAAATAAATAGTTGTTTGATTAAAATCTTCAGTGCAAAATAGGGACATCAACGTTTTACTTTCTACTTCCGTATGCTTGTCATTTAGAAATATTTGTAAACAATTGAACATGTCTTCCAAATGTCATATTAAAACACTTGTAAACAAATCTGATACCCTGAAGAATCACTCAGAAGTAAACTGTGAGTAAAAAAAGAACAAAACATGTTCATGCGCGATAAACTGAGGGAGTATTTACGACAAATGTCTGTTTCAATAGCATCTTAGACGAGTTAGACGAGTTAGAAAAAGAACAATAGTGATGCTTTCGTTAAAGGGATAATGCCGTGCAAGGCGTCGGCTATGGTTGGTCATCGAACTCAATTTGTTTGTTTGGTGTTTAACGCCGACATGTTAACCCCTCAACCACGCAGTCGCTATATCCCCCATCTAGAAGCGGGAATCATGGCGCTTATGGTAGTATTAGGATCCTCCTGTATTGTAGTAGTAGTAGTAGACCCCAATACGCACTTTTCTGGCGAGGTTTCTTAAGACATCACGCAACGCCTGCATAAACAACCACCGTATTTCAATATTTAAACAAACTTTAAATATCACACCTGCATGCATAAAACCCGGGATTTGGTATCATATACACGCACCCATATATATATGGCTTATATACATACCACACCCTGTGGCATAAAACTCACCAAAGAGAAAAATGACACGCTGATATAGTCTGTGTTTCTAAGGTCATTGTTAGTTTCCGACATTTTATTGTTAACGTTCGAGATAATCTCGTTCTCGTAAGACGTTTCTTTCCGTATTTAACCCCGCCCTGTCAACGTCAAAGAAAGTAGAGCGAACGGTTAGGTCACGTGATTATTAAGAAAACGTTATGACGATGTTTATAATAAATCCTTTTGCGTAAAGATAAAATATAGACCTATATTCAATATCTTCAAATTATTTTTTTATGAGTTAAATTTTTATAGTAATTTTCTGCTATCGAGCTGCGGTTTGAAATGTTTTCATATGCGTGTCGATTGACGAGTCCTAAGTACGTATTATTTTGGTAGTAAAATTGTCCCGATTAAAACTAAATTGTTTTCATACATTATTTCAAATCTGGCAACATCTTATTTTCAGATATTCTGAAAATTATATTTACACAAGAAATAAATAAGTTTCAGGCAAAAATATTCCAATTTAACAGGTTTTACCAAAATCTTGTAATTTAGTAGTTAGCAGAGATATATGTGAGTACAAGGAACAATAACTCTGCTTGGAGATTGCCCGCCCTTCTCCAACACCTGACAATTTCCGGTTAACGTTGTGGTTGTTGTGGTTGTTGTGGACGAGTTTTAGTTTCCAGAACAACACAGCGCGAGATATTTCGAAAGGTAAACATTCCAGAAAAATATGTCGACATCGTACAAAAAATGCATAGCTCGACGAGATGTTCTTCTCTTTGGTGAGTTGTATGCATATACACGTGGTATTTAAGGTATAGTCTACTGGTATACGGCGGTTGTTTATTCAGGCATTGCTTGATGTCTTCAGATACCTACCTATTAAGGATTGCATCGTAGGTCTATGGTATAGGTATGTGGTATATGTTATGGTCGTAGGTCACCATAACAGCTATGATTATCGCAGCTATCCTCCATCGTCCTCAGATAGCATTATTAAAATGGAGTTGTCATATTTAAGAGGCCGTTAAAATAAAACGCAGGTAGTCTTACACAGAATTAAATATAAATTAATTAATTGAATAATATATTGTTATATACTCTTATATGTATGCTCTCCAATTAACATGTCGCCAGTTGTCAATCATTTATCCATTTCAACCAATCAAACCAGAACGATACCTCCGACAAACAACAGCACGTGTATAAAGCACTTGCAACTATGTTATATAAACTATTGTCAATATACTCCGACATCAACAATAGGGCGGAGATATCTAGGTACTGGCGACATGTTAAAATTGGGAGGAAATAAATCAAAACTTTTCTCTGTCAGCACTGCTAACTAGCTTTACCTCTAGAAATAATCGAAATATACAATTAAATGTACTTACACTTGGTTTCAATTGACCTTCTGCCGATAGGATGAGAATCCGGAGATAACTGTTGCTGACTTCTAGCCGGCACCGGAGGATTGTGGTTATGCTCCGTTGTTGTATCCTCGGATTTTCTTCGCCTAAAGCTCATAGGAGGCACTGGGGGAGGGCTATCAATGGATGCACTCCGCCCACCGTGAGCGTTGTGTGATCCTGAATGGGTAGGTGGCAATGGGGGCGGGGCATCGTAAGACGCACTACGACCAGTATGATGAAAGTTCGATCTTGATTGGATAGTGGAGTTAACATGACCAACGGTAACATGCGTAACGTTGCTATTCGTACCACGTGACGGTAACGGCGGAGGACCACCGAACGTGTGATGTGACGTCATAACTGATGCCATTACTTCATTTTCTGTTTAAAAATAAAGGTAATAACCAAATTGTATCCATTAGTATAACAGATGACATGATGACAAAAAGTATATGACCATATGAAACAGTCATATAATTAATGTAACGAATGATATTTATTGATTATATTTGCATTGGGGTATATGCACGAGCACAGGAAATCGCATATTTTAATTATTACCTTCTGTTATTATAAAAATAAAAGACCATACAAATCTAATAACCGTTATATCGTGTACGTATTTTTAATAATGAAAAAGCAATTATTAGAATAAAAGCATACGTGTTAACATTTTGTTTTCATCAAAAACTTTCATCGTCGGAATTCCCACAATGAAACCAAACTACTACGATTTGTTTTTATCATGTGACCTACTTCCTGTGACGTAATATATGTAACTGCGCAATGCACCAATGCACCAATCCCGAACGAATATGCAAAAGAGTAGTCCCAAGCCAAATGACTACAGCTCGTCACATGTGGGCGAATATTGACGTTTCCACTTACATTGAAAGTAAATGCGGATGCAATAAATAATAATGTACACATCATTGCCTGGTTATAAGGAAGAATATGGATCAGATTTAAAAGCAAAATCTTATATTTATTTATTTAACAAAAACACTATAAAAATAATGTAAACAATTCCAACCAATCAAACGATCATTCAAAATCCACGTATTGATCAAATAACCTATGGAAAACACATACATTGTTGTTGCAGCTCGTTATAACAATTACGCAAGTTGAACAGAGTACATATTAAAGTGAATATGGCAACACCGCCGACCAATCTTTATTATTGAGAGTTCTGAAAAACTTGGACAAGGGTGAAATAATTATCAAAATCCGATGATAAACAAAGAAGATATGATCATTTGAAGGTTCTTTTGAAACGGATATAGAAGCGGCATTTTTGGAACTATGACATCACAGTTCTAAATTAGCATATATGGAATATTTATGAATATGTTAACTGATTTATAGAGGGAAAATCACAGCAATCACAGGTATGAACAATAAGTATTCTAAAGTGTTATAATGCATGATTTGGACAGTAAAAGAGTAAGCATTATTTGTAATGATTTTCTTTGCTTTAAATGATATTTACTAATATGCCACATATGGTAATTAGAACTATGATGTCATAGTTCTCAAAATGGCTGCTCTATGGCAAGCCGTTTTACGATATCGCTAATTAGCGATATTCTAATTACTCAAAAATTAACTAGCGATAACTGAAAAGGTCACTCCATGCTTTCTTAATGTAATTAAATTTTTGATATCGCTAATTTAATTTCAATAAGCGATATCGCAAATTCAATTTCAGATATCAACAATTAATTTTCATTTCTGGATATCGTTAATTAATTTTTTGATATCGCTAATTTAATTGTTGATATCACTTATTCTAATACTGATATCAAAAATTGTAGTAGCATATCAATAATTGAATTAGCGATATCCAGAAATGAAAATTAATAGTTGATATCTGAAACTGAATTCCAGAATTGAACACACACACACAAAGGCTTTTCTCAGTTCTATGCCTTTATATACATTTGTTTTTTATAAGTATGTATTGATAAATTGTTATTTGAATGAATACAATCAAATGGTGTTATTTGTCACCTGTTTTTCATAGTACAGTGCAGTCTTTAGGGTTTTGAGCGCCACACAACTTAAATGTTTTGGGGAAAGTGAAATTTTGGGCAGGGCAAGTGGATCTTAAAATATTTCCAGTAATTTTGCACTAAATGTTCTGTGGCGAGAGTTGAACTAAAACTGATATTTAATCAAAATGTTAATCAACGTTAACGTCATTGAGTTTTTCGTGCAATGTAACAACCGGTAAAGCTTTTAAATTCAGTATTTCAAAAAAGCTAGATCTACCGATGTAGACACATTATTAATCTAATTATTGTGTGAGAGCGAGATTGGTACCCTTTTGAAGCAGGGCCATTTTTTTTAAAAGGGAGAAGTCCATATTCACTCTTACAGTAATTCTATTAGTGACATCAAAAATTGAATGAGCGATATCGAAATATATGGTATTTAGCGATATCAAGAATTTAATTACCGATATCGCTAATAGAACTAACGATATCGATAAATGAACTTTTGATATCTGTAATTGAAATTTTGATATCGTTAATTGAATTAGCGATTACACTTGAAAACGGCTTGCCATACTGCTCCCATATCCGTTTTAAAACAACCTTGAAATGGTCATATCTTCTGTGTTTATTATCCAATTTAGATAATTCTTACACCTTTTCCCATTTTTTTTCAGAACTCTCAATAATAACGATTGTTTGGCTGTGTCGCTACATTCCCTTTAACTCCAATGATGTAACATCTTACAAGCTTGTTTATACTTATTACATAAGGAATGGTTGTGTTCGCAATACTTTTAATAAAATATGTACACTTTTTTCAATATTCAGGTATTACAATTTAATTCTTAACAAATCGTAGATAAAGTGTGTATGTAGATCATGCATTATTTTGTTTACATACAACGTATATATATATATGAAATAAATGTATACACGATATTACTACCTTTTGCTTCTATTTCCTTCCTATCACAGACCCCAGCCACACGGTATACCACGTTGAAGCAAGTATCAGTGTTTAACTGTTAAGTCTTAACAATAAATTCTTACTTTCCAAACCCACAGTTTTAACCGTTTCCTTACTTCGATATGGAAGTTGGGCCGTTGCGAACGCGTAATGATAAAACGTTTAACACTGTATGAAAGTTGAACTATCCTAAATCAAGTTTCGTAAATTCCTAGATGTGTTGCTAGTATATAATATGACATATGTTAAGGTTAATAACATATTACGCATGCATGAACTTTATAAAATATCATTGAAACTAATACGGTTAATACAATTCGTCAGCCTGATTTTAAACGATGAGACATATGGTGATTCACGGGTGTTAATATCAAGTTAATTCCGTAGTTTTAGATGGTAAAACTGACAGATGTATGAGTGTAGTACTATAAATGCGGTTGTGTTACATATATGGAGGTCCAAATGAGTTATCACAAAGAAACTTTACTGTGTAGCCATAACCTTGACAATAGATATTCTTCATACTGATACATGAGAGTAAACAAACTATGAAACAATGGCAGTTTAATATATTATTTTCCTGTAGAAGTAACAAAGTTAAAAACGTCGGCGTCGATTTAAGGACCTAAATATATAACACAACGAAACAATATTGTTTCGTTTGAATTCGTTTGAAAGTTAAGCAACAAAACAAAACATGTGTAAAAATGACAAATAAAAAACAAAACAGTTTAAAAAAAAAAAGAAAAAAGAAGCTTTATCCTATGAAAACTAATTTCTTGCATATCGCATTATCCGCGTTTTACATGAATGATGGAAAGCCTGTTCTTACACACGGGGGAAGAGAAAAGTCGCGCGCTGATATCAACAATGACAGTTGCATGCCGTCCTTGTGTAAATAAAC
Source organism: Cyrtodaria siliqua (assembly GCA_037043455.1). Classification (NCBI taxonomy): domain Eukaryota; kingdom Metazoa; phylum Mollusca; class Bivalvia; order Adapedonta; family Hiatellidae; genus Cyrtodaria; species Cyrtodaria siliqua. Next base: position 442,669 of record JAWPHD010000216.1, read on the forward strand.
ATAATAGTTGGCGACGTCGATGCGCAGAATGTAAATGATATATTCAAGAACAGGTATCCGGTTCAGATAGTGTACCTCGTGTTGGAATTCCCTATCTTCAACCATGTATATATTTGTATGTAGATCTATGCTTCAACGGATACCCATGAACGATTCTTATAATATTGATAACACTCTAGATAGTTTAATAGTTCCGCGTGTGAGTGGCCTCTTATTTTAACCTGCTATATTGTTTACGTGTCTAATTTGTTGTATTTCATACAATTTAACAAAATCCATATACTTTTATATGATTATAATTTAAAGAGATAACATCCTTCTCACCCTGAACTGCAGAGTTGCTGAAAATTCTATCGTAGAAACTCCATATGCAGATCAGAGTTTTTAATAAAAGTATTCCAAGGTACCTTAAATAGGCTCTGACTACGGATATCGATATGTCTTCACTAAACCATACTCAGAATAGCATAGCCAGAATCCAGAAACTAAACATTCATATATGTTATATACTGATTGATTGCAATCATTACAATACCGTACAGTGTACATATTAAGTAAGGCCGTGGACAGTGGATTAAGATCTACAAGTACATAAGTAAATGTTTTATTGCAGAACCAATCAAAAATGAGTCATCATTATCTTTAGCATTGTACTGGACGAAAAAAAGGCAAGTTTTAATTTTCAGTTTCAGAAGAAATACAAACTCATACATCTCAATACAAGTTTCCTACATTTCTTTAAGTTAAGCATTTTTTTTTTGTTAGAGGATGAATGTTTTACGTTAGGTATACTTTCTGAAAACTTGCCATAAAGCACATCTCTGAGGACACTGACCCGTGCACGTGGTTTGTATGTGTGTGTATGGGTGGGGTGGGGTGGGGGGTGGATGGTGGGGGTGACACCACAGCACTGCTGGACTTGGATATATTGTTAGTGCCGTGGACCAAGATCGGTGTCGTCTCCTTTGTCCCTCCCGCCGTGAAACAGCGCCAGGACAATGTGGGCTATATAAATATGGAATGTGTGACTGGCGACTCATCAGCTGAATGGATCGGAAGTGGGGACGAACGGCGCTATACACGGAGCAAAGGTATCAGCAAACTGTGTGCTTACTCAAACTTAAGGCACGCTGGGGACGAAGGTTGAATTGGCAAGAAGAAGTGGACCCTTGGCCCAGTAGCGGATGTATGAGTAGTGGATAACAACACCGTAGTGGATTTAGGAAGACATCAGCAACAACACCGCCAACTACACAGAGCGGAAGCGACACACCATCTGCACATCTACAAGAGAAACGACGCAGATCCTCCCTACAGACACCTCCACAAACCACAACTAGTCCACACTATATTGTGCCCAGGTCTACCGTGACTCAGGTGGCTAACAGGGCGAAGGGACTTCAGTCATTAGAGCGACACACACACACACACACACACACGTACGCGCCATAAAGCAAACACTCATTAAGAATATTACACAGGTAGATTGCCAAATGTTTGTTTAACCTGTTTCAACGACCGATCTTTTCTTAAAAGTTCGTGGTCACCGGCCGAGCAGGACCAAGCGCCTTTCCTATAACTCCATTTAAAGGATGGTTTGTTGGTATCTTTCTGATCTGCAGATCATTTTGCACTCGCTCACTCATTCTGACCATTTTATAAAGAATTTGCTGTTCAGTAATGCTCTGAATCGTTCCTATCATAGGCTATTTTGTCTTATTCCTCACTAAAATAATTCTGACATACTTTCTGTGCGGTTTCGTTGCTAACATCGTTTATTTATTCTTCTAAATTCATTACGAACACAGTCTTCTTCATACGTCAGTGCTTTAATTTGTACACATATTCTTTACTAACGACGAAATCTTAATTCCTCTGTGCCTTCTTTATTATTTTAATCTTTCCTCATTATTTACTAACGTTGTCTTCTTTATTCTAAATCGCTTTCTTTAAATATTCTTGGCACACGTTCTTCAACATTAGTACTTTAACTTTGTTTTTACTAACGCTGTCTTCTTATTTTAAATCGCTTTCTTTAAATATTCTTGGCACACGTTCTTCAACATTAGTATTTTAACTTTGTTTTTACTAACGCTGTCTTCTTTATTCTAAATCGCTTAATTTAAATATTCTTGGCACACGTTCTTCAACATTAGTATTCTAACTTTGTTTTTACTAACGCTGTCTTCTTTATTCTAAATCTGTCTTCTTTATTCTAAATCGCTTAATTTAAATATTCTTGGCACACGTTCTTCAACATTAGTATTTTAACTTTGTTTTTACTAACGCTGTCTTCTTTATTCTAAATCGCTTAATTTAAATATTCTTGGCACACGTACTTCAACATTAGTATTCTAACTTTGTTTTTACTAACGCTGTCTTCTTTATTCTAAATCGCTTAATTTAAATATTCTTGGCACACGTTCTTCAACATTAGTATTTTAACTTTGTTTTTACTAACGCTGTCTTCTTTATTCTAAATCGCTTTCTTTAAATATTCTTGGCACACGTTCTTCAACATTAGTATTTTAACTTTGTTTTTACTAACGCTGTCTTCTTTATTCTAAAACGCTTAATTTAAATATTCTTGGCACACGTTCTTCAACATTAGTATTTTAACTTTGTTTTTACTAACGCTGTCTTCTTTATTCTAAATCGCTTTCTTTAAATATTCTTGGCACACGTTCTTCAACATTAGTATTCTAACTTTGTTTTTACTAACGCTGTCTTCTTTATTCTAAATCGCTTAATTTAAATATTCTTGGCACACGTTCTTCAACATTAGTATTTTAACTTTGTTTTTACTAACGCTGTCTTCTTTATTCTTAATCGCTTTCTTTAAATATTCTTGGCACACGTTCTTCAACATTAGTATTTTAACTTTGTTTTTACTAACGCTGTCTTCTTTATTCTAAATCGCTTAATTTAAATATTCTTGGCACACGTTCTTCAACATTAGTATTTTAACTTTGTTTTTACTAACGCTGTCTTCTTTATTCTAAATCGCTTTCTTTAAATATTCTTGGCACACGTTCTTCAACATTAGTATTTTAACTTTGTTTTTACTAACGCTGTCTTCTTTATTCTAAATCGCTTAATTTAAATATTCTTGGCACACGTTCTTCAACATTAGTATTTTAACTTTGTTTTAATAACGCTGTCTTCTTTATTCTAAATCGCTTAATTTAAATATTCTTGGCACACGTTCTTCATCATTAGTATTCTAACTTTGTTTTTACTAACGCTGTCTTCTTTATTCTAAATCGCTTAATTTAAATATTCTTGGCACACGTTCTTCAACATTAGTATTCTAACTTTGTTTTTACTAACGCTGTCTTCTTTATTCTAAATCGCTTAATTTAAATATTCTTGGCACACGTTCTTCAACATTAGTATTTTAACTTTGTTTTTACTAACGCTGTCTTCTTTATTCTAAATCGCTTAATTTAAATATTCTTGGCACACGTTCTTCAACATTAGTATTCTAACTTTGTTTTTACTAACGCTGTCTTCTTTATTCTAAATCGCTTAATTTAAATATTCTTGGCACACGTTCTTCAACATTAGTATTCTAACTTTGTTTTTACTAACGCTGTCTTCTTTATTCTAAATCGCTTAATTTAAATATTCTTGGCACACGTTCTTCAACATTAGTATTTTAACTTTGTTTTTACTAACGCTGTCTTCTTTATTCTAAATCGCTTAATTTAAATATTCTTGGCACACGTTCTTCAACATTAGTATTTTAACTTTGTTTTAATAACGCTGTCTTCTTTATTCTAAATCGCTTAATTTAAATATTCTTGGCACACGTTCTTCATCATTAGTACTTTAACTTTGTTTTTACTAACGCTGTCTTCTTTATTCTAAATCGCTTTCTTTAAATATTCTTGGCACACGTTCTTCAACATTAGTATTTTAACTTTGTTTTTACTAACGCTGTCTTCTTTATTCTAAATCGCTTAATTTAAATATTCTTGGCACACGTTCTTCAACATTAGTATTTTAACTTTGTTTTTTTACTGACGCTGTCTTCTTTATTATTTTAAATATTCTTGGCACACGTTCTTCAACATTAGTATTTTAACTTTGTTTTTTTACTGACGCTGTCTTCTTTATTATTTTAAATATTCTTGGCACACGTTCTTCAACATTAGTATTTTAACTTTGTTTTTACTAACGCTGTCTTCTTTATTCTAAATCGCTTTCTTTAAATATTCTTGGCACACGTTCTTCAACATTAGTATTTTAACTTTGTTTTTACTAATGCTGTCTTCTTTATTCTAAGTCGCTTTCTTTCTTTAAATATTCTTGGCACACGTTCTTCAACATTAGTATTTTAACTTTGTTTTTACTAACTTTATTCTTTAAAATTGCTTTCTTTTATTCTTGGCACGTATTTATTACTAACACTGAATACAGATGTCTGTTATTTTAAATTGTTTTGCTGTTTCTTAGCACATATTCTTTACTAACACCTATTTAGTAGTACACGTAACTCTGACTTTTAAAAACCTTTCTTTAAATTGGAAACACATGTTTTCTGAACTTAACAGACCCTCTTAAATGTTTACAGTTTGGGTTTACGTTTAGAGGCCTTTTTAAAATAATCTATGTTGTAGAAACAAAAAAATAAAAAGAAAAGCCAAGAAAACAAGCTGTTGCTATCATAATAAGATATACGTTTTTTATGTAACAATAAGTAATAGTTATAGAATGTCCTACGAGTTGTTACGAGCATATGTCATGAAATATATTGAATCGTAAGCCGAGCTATTTTCATGATATAAGCATGTAACACCAAGTTGGATATTCTATAACTGTTTTGTCGCTAGCCATGTCCCCTTTCGTTTTCCTGTACGACTCTGAAGAATAGAAAGTACTCTCAGGCATGCGATAAGTATTAGTTATAGAATGTCCAACGAGGTGTTACGAGCATATATCATGAAATATATCGAGGCATAAGCCGAGATATTTTCATGATATATGCTGTAACACCAAGTTGGATATTCTTTGACTGTTTTATCGCTTGTCACGCCCCTTGTATGATATCTGGTATGACGGCATACTTTTCAAAAAGTGTGCCGTTATACGAAATATCAGTACACTTTCGTTTCCTGTATTGAATATATCATACGACTTTGGACAATAAAAAATACCCTCAGGCATGCGATAAGTAACAAACACAGATAGCGACAATGAAGTTTAAAACAAAACATCCCATTACGTTACTTATTTGAAAATGTATATATCGGATCTCGCCTTTCGGTGTTTCACCGAAAATGAAAGTCTCGATTCCCATCAAACAGACAGGACATATCTTTAGTAATGCACACTGCCTTTCGTCTCAGGCTGATGGACACGGATATGTTACCGCTACCGCATCGGATGATTTGGCTGTTTGTGGTTTACCACATAATCCACATAATGTCCTTGATCTGCTTTTCTTTAGATCTTGGCACGCATCTCATAAAGCAGATTATACCAGAAGGTCTATATGCACAAAATGTAGCTATCTACAGTTGGTGTTGGTAAATTAAGTAAAAACGGACCTGAAGTGCTCACCTGATAATAATGGTAACAGTAGATAACAATGCTTACATACTAAATACTGAAAAGGTGATCCATTGGGAGCAACCATGAGCGGTAATTAATATGAGGTGCAATACCTCTCTACACCACTAGCGCCGGCGTAAGCGGTATTCTACTTTGAAGCTATAAAGATTGGGCTTCATGATCTCAAAGGACCAGTAAATAATAATATTTCTGATTTGTAGTCGGAACGACTTTTTATAGCCGCTACACAGCACTAAACAAACGCTAGTGTGAATGTCCATAAATACTGAAAAGGTGATCCCTTGGAAGCAACAAACACAAACAAGAGAGAAAAGTAGCAGACTCGGTTTTAGTGAGTCTGTTATTAGTCTACTGTTAGGTTTAGTGTTGGTCTTAGCAACTTCCGCCTGGGTAAACAACGGTAGGTCACGCTGTTATTTACCAGAAAGAGCATCTATTCCAGTTTGCCACATGTTGGTTCGTACAGCAGTTGTTTATTTGTGTATTTTTGATATTTTTTTGTTTTGTTTTGATATCACATTTTTATAGATATGTCAAGTTGTGAACTGTCCTGGAGAGAGAGGGTAGATGAGCCGACATTACGGTCTATAGGAAATACTAGTAGTAGGTACTTGTTACATTTAATGTAACAATAAAAGTTGTAACCTTAACATTATGGTTACCTTTACCGGAGGTTGTTACATATAACGTTAAAACCGTTAACGTTAAAGATGAAATCGTTACCTTTAAACGTAAAATCGTTACCTTTAGCGGAGGTTGTTACCCTTAACGTCAACATCTTTACCTTTAGCGGAATTGTTACCTTTAGTGGAGGTTGTTACCTTTAGCGGAATTGTTACCTTTAGCGGAGGTTGTTACCTTTAGCGGAATTGTTACCTTCAACGGAGGTTGTTACCCTTAACGTCAACATCTTTACCTTTAGCGGAGGTTGTTACCTTTAGCGGAATTGTTACCTTTAGCGGAGGTTGTTACCTTTAGCGGAATTGTTACCTTTAGCGGAGTTTGTTACCCTTAACGTCAACATCTTTACCTGTGGCGGAATTGTTACCTTTAGCGGAATTGTTACCTTTAGCGGAGGTTGTTACCTTTAGCGGAATTGTTACCTTTAACTTTGTTACAATGCCTAGTTGGGTCCCTGAAAACAACTGTCAAACTATATACAATGGTTCTTGAGAAGAAAATATTTCATGTGTTTTTCCCGATATAACTATATATAAAGTATCCAAATAGCTATACAAAAACCCATAAATGGAATCAATGAAGTGTACCCCAATATTAAGTTTGTCATAATGACATACTTCTTGTGTTGCATTCATATAGATGTAAATGTGTACGACATTCAATATATTAACAATAGGCAAATGTCGGTCATGATGACGTAACAACTTTTGAATGAATGTTAAGTTTTTCTAGATGTATCTGTAAATAAAGTTTAAAGCTCTATTTTTTTTTTATGGTACTTCAACTCCAAATAAGTCTACAGTTACGCTAACGTTGAAAAAGGGGCAAGTTTAGTATAACATTAGTCTTTAGCCTACGACCATATTACAAAATACACAGAACAGAACTTAAATGGCAACTCCGAAAACGTGGATCCAGTAAGCGATTCATATATATACAGTGGAAGAGAATTGAATTGAATTGGGGTTTTAAGGCGCACCAACACATGAAATGTTATATGGCGCCCAACATGAATGAAATGCCAGGCCCATCCCCCATGTACACCGAGATAAAATATGGAGAACGGGCCTAGAACCTTCTCACCCTGAACTGCAGAGTTGCTGCAATTTCTATTGTACACTGGAGCCACGTTATAGTTTTTCTGCCACCGCTCTAGTGATTCGAGCGAGATTGCACCTGAAACAATGCAGGGGTCATGATGAAGACCTTTAATGAGCATGAACAAAAAATGATAAAATGAAGATGAATTTGGGGCGAGGGGGTGTAGGGGGGTTCTACCCCTCTAGAACCCCTCTGCCTTCCCCTCAAACGGGATCTGCAGTGGCCCGTAACCAAACGGGGCCCCCGGAACCACACGGGGCCAGTTGAAGAGAGTTAAAGCAACTCCCAGACATACGATATATATATATAGTGAATCATGCCATTGTTAAAGAAGCCAACCCGCCAAATAACGTAAAAATCACACTACGAAATCGTGTACCAGGTATTCAGGTCATGTTATAATGTATATGTGCCGATTAAAGGTTATTGAAATACCCATGATTGAATATGCATAAAATTCATTTGCGCATCTTCTAGGCTATGCGTGGCAGAGGTCATTAAAATATAATTAACATAATGCAGGGCATTGTGCTTCAAACGATATCTGCGGGAAAAAAACACAAAATATTTTAATCTACCTGCTTTACGGATATAATTTCGTTCTTTAATATTTCAATGTAAAGGGAGGTAATTTCAATTTTTTCAAAACTTTGGTTCGTTATTGCATTATAATGACAAGGTTAGTATCCATTGATTTTGCAGTTTTTATAACTTGAAACCCAGAACTGTTATTTAGTGACGTTTAACCATGTTCTTTATCTTACTGGTATTTTTAAATATGAATTACGCTGTTTTAACTAAATGGGAGATAACTCTGATACTTACACTGGATCACAACTAATTAGAGAAAGATAGTTGAAATGAATTGAATGTTGTTTAACGGCTCATCAACACAGTATAGGTTATTTAGAGCCGCCCCAGAAAGAGGGAAATGATACATAGGAATCCGGGAACCTGCCCTACTCTTATTATCGAATAGATTCCTATGGTTCTTTAAAGTGCTCGGAGGATAGACCGATACACGGGACCGCCCGGTTTACGTCCCCATCCGACGGACGAAGTGAAAGAGAATTGAATTGAATGTTGTTTAACGGCTCATCAACACAGTATAGGTTATTTAGAGCCGCCAGGTGAAAGAGAAGATCAACCTATTTCATGCAAATGTTTTATAATACTTCAAATTATAAAATAGTATTCAATTTCATTAAGCTAAATGTACATAAAGACTTATTTGTTTTAGTATATATACCTCGTCGTCAATAGGTTTAGAAACTGTATACATGTGGATGTTGTGGGCGGGATAGCTACTTTTATCTTGATATTGCTCGAAGGAATATTCTTAACTCATATTCAAATATCTGGGAAACAGACGTGAAGAACGTGTCTAAGTTAAGAACCTATAAACAACTGAAGGACACAATTGAATATGAGACTTACCTGAGATTAAATCTTTGAAAAAATGAACGAGCATTATTAGCACAGTTCTTGTTGTGCGGTATATTGCCTCTGAGAGTAGAAACAGGACGCTATATAGGAGAATACGTTGAGCAAAGACTGTAAATTTTGCAAATTAAGTGAAATTGAGGACGAATGACATTTTCTTTTGATTTGCGCTATGCATACTGTTATAAGAAACCAAGTATTTCTTGAAACAACTTACAGACAATTCTTACACGTGTCTTACGAGTAATGAGAAACTTTGTCACCTTTTAAAATAAGGAACAAGAAAAGTTGCTAAACCTACCTTAAAAGACATAAGTTGTGAGAATTAAATTTTGTTTGTGTTATGCTTAACATCTCGAAAATATGTATATTAATTATATACATAAAAATCCATGTCAGGTAAAAAATAAAATATTTCCAGCGGGTAGTTATATTGTGCGAGATCAAAACCTGTCTTTGTGACTTGAAACACATCGAAACCGAAATTATCCTCAAGTCCCATCTACCAGGTATTGATCCGGGACAATATAAACCCGTTGGAAATAATATATTTTTTAAATTAATAACTTTACGTTCACATGGTCACTGCTTATCCAGACAGAGGGGGGTAATTCATGTTCATTTTGTCATTTTTGTCATGTTTATTAAAGGTTTTCATCATCATCCCTATATTGTTTCAGGTGCTACTTGAGTGGTGCCAGAAAAAAATTATCATGGCGCCACCGAAATATGGATTTCTTACAATAAAATTTGCAGCAACCCTGCAGTTTTGCAGGTGAGAAGATTCCAGGCCCATTCTGCATATTTTTTATCTAGATGTAAATGGAGAGTGGACATGGAATGCCATTCCTGTTGGCGCCATATAACCTTTTTGTGTTGGTGCGCCGTAAACCCCCATTTCAATTCTTTAGGACGAACATTTGAAAGAGCAAATTTTGTAAATTGTATATGATGTATATTATTTGAACCTAAACAACAACATAGTCGTTAAGGTTTTTGTGTTTTGATTGAATAGAAAACAATTTCAATATGAAGCCATACATTACTGTACGCCCACTTATACTTTCAAGTAGACAGTCACGGTTAAACGATTGCGAAATCAATTCTTCCTAAATATAAATATATCTCATGATCTGTATGCTTAACGTGTACACACACTTATATATAATTTACGGTTTTCGTTCTTTATCTACCTGCGGAACGACACAGGCATGTTGAAATAAGAGTAATAAAGAGATATGTGTACATAAAGTTGTATAAATATACTTTATATATATTGAAGTTAAATGTCAATTCACGTTTTGAATGTCGCCTTGTCATTGCGACTCGTTTTACTTGTATATTTCGGGAGATACACACATACATTGGGACATTATAACTGATTAAGATAATATTGAACTATTTTTCTACTGCAATGTTCGAAATGTGTATGCTTTGCTTTTTTACCTAGTTTCTTGGCAATAATTAGATATATATATACAGGCATGCATTATATGAATTTGATATGCATTTGGCTTGCGTTTGGCATGCATTTGGCATGTATTATACATGTATTTGTCATGTATTAGACATGTATTTGGCATGTATTTACCACATCAATGTATACTGACGAGATAAAGAAACGCCTCATCTGGAATTTGCGCTATATATTGTATGTACACTATGCTGCTGTTAATCGAATGGTACATGGCTACGTACGACCTTTCTTTTCGGAAAAAATACTAAAACAACACAAAACACAGCAAATAGTATTTCTTCAAAGTTTGATTATTGGCAGAGTATCTGTTTGGCTCAATCATGTGAGCAAACTTAGGATGCAAATTTCTGCAAACTCTTTACGTTAAATACAGTACTAAAATAGTCAATTTTTCAAAGAGGAACTTCAATATTTATGAATTTCTTGTTATAAAGTGTACTGTGATTAAAACGTCTACAACATCACAGTTGTGTCCTTTCTCTAACCAACTGCAACTTTGTTTTACAAAACATCTTGGGATTTCTTTGGAATATTATGTGGCATTAAGTGTGCGGTATATACAATATATAGCGGAAATTCCCGATGAGGCGTTTCTTTATCTCGTCAGTATATATGCACTTCTTTAGCCTTGATATCGCTTACAAGAATATATTATACTCATGGTCAATGAACGCTTACAAGAATATATTATACTCATGGTCAATGAACGCTTACAAGAATATATTATACTCATGGTCAATGGAAAAGCACCACAATTTGTTTTTTAAACGTTAGATTCTGAGGCATTTTGGACACAATATGATATAATCCATATAACAAGTCGACATTTAAAATTGTTACGTGCCTATCTGGATTTAGTGCATTCCACACTGTTGTTATGACATGCACGTGCTTTCCCGGATTTCTTCAGTTACATCGCACAAAGAAATCATTTTCTTTGAAACATTCATTGCATGAGACTACCAAAAGACAAATAATAAAAAGGCCAGTAAAATCATTCGGAATTTATTAAGAGACAGATTAATGCAGGTTAACGTTTTCTTTTTATGACTGTCCATAGTAAACAATGTTTTAAAAATGACAAAGGTAAATAACTGCGTAACTGCTTGTCATAACAGCGCAATACAAGTTAGGTATCAAGATTCAATACTTAAACAAGAGGCCCAAGAGGGCCTGTGGACGCTCTACTGGCTAATATGGCTCTTATAACATCAATGAAGCGAGTGACCATCGTCTTAAAGAGGCAGAATATAGCATTTTTAACTAAATCAAGAGCCATAACTCCGCCGTTACTGGTCCGATCCGGCTGGTTTTCGAACTTGGCCAGTAGAGATAATAAAAAAAACTTAAAAAAAACAAAACTTTACCGAGCTGTTATTGACATTAACAATCTGGTAAAGTTTGGTAAATATCGAATGAAAAAAAATATGGCGTCTAGAGTGTACACAAGGTTTTTCAAGTATTTGACCTAGTGACCTAGTTTTTGACCCCCATGGCACCCATTTTCGAACTTGACCAAAATATAATTAAGACAACATTTCGACAAAGTTTCATCAAGATCGGGTCAGAAATATGGCCTCTAGAGTGTACACAAGGTTTTTCAAGTATTTGACCTAGTGACCTAGTTTTTGACCCTGTGTGACCCATTTTCGAACTTGACCAAAATATAATTAAGACAACATTTCGACAAAGTTTCATCAAGATCGGGTCAGAAATATGGCCTCTAGAGTGTACACAAGGTTTTTCCAATATTTGACCTAGTGACCTAGTTTTTAACTTCATGTGACCCATTTCCGAACTTGATCAAGATATAATTAAGATAAACAATTTGACAAAGTTTCATCAGGATTGGGTAACAAATATGACCTCTAGAGTGTACACAAGTTTTTTCAAGTATTTGACCTAGTGACCTAGTTTTTGACCCCACATAACCCATTTTTAAACTTGACCGAGATTTCATTGAGACAAACATTCTGACAAAGTTTCATGATGATTGAATCAGAAATGTGTCCTTTAGAGTGTACACAAGAAAAGTTAACGGACGACGGACGGACGGACGACGGAAGACGGACACACCATCCCATAAGCTCTGCTGGCCCTTGGCCAGTAGAGCTAAAAATAGAAACTATTGGTTCTGCAGTTTTATTTTAAATGGTTTGCGAATAATCCAACAGCATAAACATATGGAGTTAATGGTGTGTCATTGACAGTCAGTAAATTTGTTTTACCAGAGAACAACGTGTAGACACGTCCGAACAAAAACAGCAGTTTTATTCCGTGTATCCACTATATACTTGACGTAAACGATAATGTAATGGGTCGTCTGACCTCACGATCAATACATACTACATAGAGAGACACCCTAAGGTTTTACGTTTTAATTATTACATTACATAAAACATAAATATCTAATGTATACACATATTTAAGAATTTTAGGTAACAAAATTGTATTACCTTAAGTAGTTAAAGTTATCCATCCGAACACTTACATTTCCCTTTCAAAGTTACTTCGCTATGCACATTGGATTCAGTAGTACGACAACCCGGAAGATTTAGTGCGTGTTTTTAATAGGTCCTAAACACAGCTAATATTAAGTTTGTTTATACGCTTCAGTTCTTAAAAGTTAATCTCATTATTTCAACAATAGTACAGCAGTCTTTGTGAATGCTTTTTTTAGAGGAATCTCATGTACTGATTAAGGAACAATCGAACCTACAACACTATTTAATTTTAACAAAACACGATCAGTTTAAAGGACATACTTGCTATCTTTATCGCGAGCTTAAACAAACCTTTGTTTATTTATAGATCTATAGATCCACTATGTCGAGTGTATGTAAATATTTAAATATCTTTATATGTGTTTCGTTCTTTTTAGCAAATATTTTATTTAATTTCAGTGGCGAGAAGGTTTGAAATGCTACTGCATTTAGGCTATTGTGGTATAAAAATCTATTTGTACCACACTATCCTAAATACACACTGTGCATCGTGTAATATCCGAGGATATACGGCATATGTTAGTTATTGTGGTACAAATACAACAGAGCATGAGTCTTGCACGTGTATTATCTCCCCATACACGTGCAAAGCTCATGCTCTATTATATACATACACTATGTATCGTACATATATAATCTATACATATACACTATGTCTCGTACATATATATCTATATATATACACTATGTCTCGTACATATATAATTTATATATATATATAATACACTATGTCTCGTACATATATAATTTATACATATACACTATGTCTCGTACATATATACTCTATACATATACACTATGTCTCGTACATATATACTCTATACATATACACTATGTATCGTACATATATAATTTATATATATATATAATACACTATGTCTCGTACATATATAATGTATACATATACACTATGTCTCGTACATATATAATTTATACATATACACTATGTCTCGTACATATATAATTTATATATATATATAATACACTATGTCTCGTACATATATAATTTATACATATACACTATGTCTCGTACATATATACTCTATACATATACACTATGTATCGTACATATATAATCTATACATATACACTATGTCTCGTACATATATACTCTATACATATACACTATGTATCGTACATATATAATCTATACATATACACTATGTATCGTACATATATAATCTATACATATACATTATGTCTCGTACATATATAATCTATACATAATCAATCTGTCTCGTACGTATACAATAGATATATATATATATATCTATACACTATGTCTCCTACATATATAATTTATACATATACAATCTGTCTCGTACATATATACTCTATACATATACACTATGTCTCCTACATATATAATCTATACATATACACTAAGTCTCGTACATATATAATCTACACATATACATTGTGTCTCGTACATATATAATCTATCCATATACAATCTGTCTCGTACATATTATAATCTATATATATATATACACTATGTCCCGTACATATAAAATCTATACATATACATTATGCCTCGTACATATATACTCTTCTCAGAACACTGTGTCTCGTACATACAACATCTATATATATATACACTTTTTCTCATACATATATAATCTATACACATGTATTACGTCTCGTACATATATAATCTATCCCTATACACTAGTCTATGTTCTGAACATATATACTCTATGCCGAACACTGTGTCTCGTACATATACAATCTATACATACACACTTTGTCTCCTACATATAAATCTATACATATACACTATGTCTCGTACATATAGTATATACACATACACCATGAATCTATACACATTCTACTGGATAAAGGTTAGCAAGGGCTTATGCATAGCGCGTTGTTCGTCGGTGTCGGCTTTGGCGACCGTTAGCAGCACTTTCCGTGAAGCCGCTCCGTCAGTTTTACAAATGTCACATGGATGCCTCTAACAGAGTCAATACAAAAAAAAAGGGAAAAAACATAGACGGTCGATCCGATATTTAAGATGGCCGCCGTTACTGAATATATCGAAAGAACTGAATCTTTTCCTCATAGAGGTACAAAACGTTCAAGTTTGTGTTTTTGGTATTTAGTGGAGCAGATTGGTGAAAACAGTGTGCAGTAAACGACAAAAGCACCAAACTTTGCACACTGATAGACACTGAAATACTGATTAAAACTGGCTATGGACCCACTTTCAAAATGTCAATATTTTCAAAATGGACGATATTTTCAAAAAGGCCGCCATTTTTTTAAAAAATAAGATTTACATATCTAACAATCAATTATTGCATAATAACATAACATATAACTTATTTAAAGTCATTTTGTTTAGTGCATTATTTAAAGATAGCATTAACAATTATATATTTATATAATTATATTTGTGTTGTTTTACAAAGTTATTCCCCTTGAATTGGCAGACTCCATTTATTATGACAATGACAAAGTCGTCTGCTCACTGCTGAAACATGATGAGAAGCAATTAAAGATGAACTAAGTAAGTATATATTATTTTTAATAATATATACATGTTGATTATTGCTTTAGCAGTACTATTATAGGAACAGGATACAAGTAATTGGATATGAATATTGGTAAACATAAGCAAATTAGCATTTCCCAAAATATTTTCAGTTTCAGTAAACAATAAAAGAAGTGTTTGCAATCATCAATTGCCATTAAAATGTTTATATTATTATGTGAAACGAACTGTGTCTACAAAACAAGCTACAATATCATGCTATGTCTCCCCACCCCTCACACCCCTTTCTTAATCCTGGACAGACTGATGGCCTGTGATCAGTCACTTTACGCAATTGCCAAGCAAATACAGTGGAATTGGCCAGACACCCATAATACCATTATGTCATTATGTTTGGGGGCCTACATATTGAAATGGCCGCACTAAAATCTATTGGAGACTGGTTAGAAGACAGTGACTGGACCAGTGCCATTGTACAGGCAAATGTAGCATCAGCTGGCACAGCTGATTCATTTTTGAAAGCTACACATAATCAAGGACAAGACATGCCCATCAAGTGTCCACCAGTGCTCTACATATTCCTATGCACTGGGCGTACACGGATTTCATTGGGAATGCTGAACAAGACATGCCTCTCATTGAGTTTGACACGTGGCGATCACAGAGAAACTGAAAGTCCGCAATTTCAGTACTGCTCCATAACAGTTAAATTTGAAATGACCATTCTATTTTTTGTCAAATCTCTTCGTGAGGGAAACTTCAAACTTTATATAGACGCAATCACGACCCTGATGCCATGGTTTTTTGCACTTGATCACCCGAATTACGCTCGATGGTTACCGGTTGATATTCGTGATATGATGTCTTTGAAAAATAAACACCCGGCTCTAGCTGCCAAGTTCGAGAAGAGAAATTTTGTGGTGACAAAATCACATCGCAGTTTCTCATCAATTCCAATCGACTAAGCTCACGAGCAGAACAACAAGATTGTGAAAGATGATGGGGTAGCTGTAGGTCTCACTGAAAATACATCGCAGCTTCTGCGTTGAATGGTTTCTGGACCAGAGATGGCAGGAGTGATCAGTGAATTTGAGATGTCACAAGAAATCATCAAACGACAGCAAAGAAAGGGCCCAGATCTTCGCCATCATGGACAGGTCAGCAGTGTTCAAACAAGCTTTAGGAAACAGGTTAAGGATTTGTTTGTTAACGAGGAGTTAGGAAGTCCATTAAAAGAAAGTAGTGATGACTTGCTTGTGCTAAACATACATGACATAGTAGCATCCCCCACACCCCACCACCACGCTTCGCTAAAGCAAAATTGCTCTCTCTTTTCGCAGCTGTATGTTTCATGTCTGGTTCGGAATGGTGACTTAGATCAGTTTTTCCAGCACGAAAATCAATGCTCCCCACTAGCCCTTTCTACCTTTGGAAAACTGCGATCTGGGTGTAAATTGTACCTAATGGGCTGCCTTGAAAATCTATTTCCTGTTCAAGAGGAAGTACCAGCAGTTGAAGTATTAATCATGGATGATGCAGCAATCAGCAACATGTTGAAGCCACCCGCTTGTACAACATTTCACGACTATGCTGAGCAGATATTTGTACCGGTTGTTAAAAGTCAATTGCAGAATGTCAGAAGATTGGTAATCGTCTGGGATGAATATATACCCGACAGCCTGAAAGCCATGACCCGTAGCAAAAGAGGGAAGGGTGTGAGACGACGTGTCCAACCAGACACTAGGATTCCTGGGAATTGGAATCGTTTCTCAGGGTTAATGAAAATAAACCCGAACTCTTTGGCTATCTCTCTGAGCTTTCAGTTGCAATAGATCAAATTATATCAACCAGGGATGAAGACTTACTCTTTAGCACACAACGACCGGACGCTACTGACTTATCACCGTGTAATCATGAACAGGCTGATACGAAGCTCTTGTTGCATGTTGCAGATGTTCCCAAATAAGGATTCACCAAAGCGATGATACGTACAGTAGATACCGATGTTGTAGTGCTTGCTATCAAAATGGTGCATGACATACAACTAGCTGAGCTTTGGATAGCTTTTGGAGTTGGAAAGCACTATACATGCTTAGCTGCACATAGTATTGCCCAATTACTAGGTCCATCAACGTCAAGAGCCCTTCTTGCTTTTCACGTCTTTACATTTGCATTAAAGGGTAAAAAGACTGCCTGGGAAACAGGGAAAGTGTTTGGTGAGGTCACACAAGTCTTTGAAACACTGAGTCGCGTTCCAACACAGAGCATGTATTAGAAGTGATGCCCTTATTGGAACAGTTTGTTGTTCTTATGTACGACAGCGGAAGTACATGCATGGGAGCAAAGAAGCTCGCAAGAATCTGTTTACACGCAAAGGACGATCATAGAGGATCTTACATGAGTGACTGTGTATTATTGATTTTAATAAACGAGATACGAGGCTCTTGCCGATTATACTATCTTTTTATCCAACGAGTTTATTAAAGTCAATAATACACAGTCACGAATGTAAGATTCGGTTTATTACATAACACACCTACGACGTGATGGTTTCACTTTAATGTTGTTAATTTCCCTTATATACGGTGGCAATTTGTAAGACAAATCATGACGTCGTTTTGTTGTTTACATAACGTCTCTACGTTACGCTGTAAATGCGTTCGCCTTACAAATAATACGACATCTTAAACCAAACGTTACTAACATTCATTTTATGTAAGATTTCAAATAACGATAAATAATTATGGCGTCTGAACGTACCGTATGATATACCATGCAAACAACTGGGATTAAACGTTTGACTGTATACACAGTGATTCGGTCCTCATTTGCATCTGTAATACACTAGTGTATTACGATAAATAAGTCATGGTTGTATTGCACTCCCAGAAGCCATGTTATGTGATAAAATTGATTCCATTCCACCAACGGTAGCAGCTCTTCTACAGCACACTCAGAGAGTTGCCTACCAGGCTGGACATTGTTGGGGACAGGTACTGATACCTACTGTGCATTTCAGGATGTCTGTGCGTCAAATATGAATCGTTGCGTTGTGTCCCTGAGCAAGACACTTTATCTGCATTGCTTAATACTGGTTCTACCCAGGAAGACATCGAGAATGATTCAAATAAGTTCATAGAGCTTTCGTTACAATCGATGTAAAATAAATAAGTTTAAACTAAATATGAATCGAGATTTTTTTTATTGCTTATTTTATGTTTTCATACCTGATATGGTTAGGCAGAATTTTTTAAAAATTGTCGTCTGCGCATGTCTGTTTCTAGGGTTCAATGTTCAGCACCTCCAGCAATCAATCATACTTATCCTTTATTTTGAAATTATAACCTTTATATCTAGCAAATAAAGGTTAGGCAAATATTATACTGCGGTTATAATTTGTAATTTACACCACTGTTGGGCAACTGAATGTTTAAGTTACCCTACCCTAGAAAAATGGAATCTTCCGACGTCGCCATTTTGGTTTTCGGCTGTCAATAAAATTACATGTAAACATGGGAGTTCAAAACGATTTTTTGGCTTTGCGAAGCTTACAGGATGGCTACGCGAAGATTGAAAACAGTTTCAGGAGCGTCCGTTTTCATTCTTTTCAATCATATCAGGTATGAAAACATATAGAAAGTAATAAAAAAAAATCTCGATTCATATTCGACGCATAGGTACCCTGAAATGCACAGTACTCCAGGTTACTGGGGTTGGAAGAGTGGACCATCATATGTGGGAGCCACTATGGACACCACTACCACAAGCCTCAGAGAGTTGCAGGAGACGCTTAAATGTGGCTGTCAAAAGACAAAGGATGTAGCAGACGATGCAAATGCCTCAAAGCAGAAATGCTGTGTACAGCCCTTTGCAAATGTCGGGGAAATTGTGACCGTGATTAAGACATATGTGTAAAACCTTTAACCGATAAACCATAGGGGTGACTAAACAACTATTTAATGAAGTATGAATATACCTTATATATCAAGAAAACAAAAAAATCTTTTTACATTTTAACAGTAGTTTTTCTTGAAAATGGGGACCATTCTGGTAAAAATCAGCAAGATTATATTACAAGATTCATTGGTCTAATTAAGTGCTTAAATATGTGTGATAACAATAAGAATTTATATCAAAACCTAATACAAATGTGTTTAAATGATTGTTTTTTTAAGTTTTTGGCGGCCATTTCATTTTGAAAAGTCTGACGAGGGTCCATAGCCAGAAACGTTTTAGTAGGATACAGCCTATCTATGTGCCCAGTTTGGTGCTTTTTGTCACAAAATTCACAATTTTGCCATTATATGTCACCAATCTGTCCCACTAATTGGTCTTATTTTAAAGATGTCCACCGCGGGGAGACGGAGTCTACGTTACATCTAGTGATATTGGGACATTTATGAACAAAACTCCTCTGAAACTGCTTTTAATATTTTAAAGAAACTGGACAACGATGTTTCTTTGTTGGTGCCTTTCAGACTTATGTTTTTCTTCACCATTCGTGATCCAGTATGTTCACCGTTACTTGAAATAGACAAACAAAAACATAAAGCATTCAAACAACATATTCTCCATAAATTCTTGTATAGTGCTTATAAAGTTTGATGTGCACGTTTCTTACATCGACCTCTATCGAGTTAATGTTTTCGCGTTTTTGTCAAAATGTCAGGATGAACGCCACAAGAACGCGAAGTTTATATATAGAGTTTAATTAACATTGTTGAAGTGATACGGGAAATATATCCCGAGTGAGAAAGATTCTTGCGATATAGAAACGAGTGTGTTTTCGCACGAGTTTCTATATCGCAAGAATATTTCTCACGAGTGAATTATTTTCCGTATCACGACAATTTTTTTAATTAAACTATATAATATATATTCTGTGATGAATTTCTTTCCAATCGTCTTTTGACACAAGTATTCTTTTTTCTGTCACTCCTTTGGCGACAGCGCGGAGTAATATTATGAAGTCAAATCGTGACGTAATATCGTGACGTCTATCGTTTAGTTCATAACATTTGGCTACTGTGCTATCTAAGTATCTTGCGCACTAGGCGAGGGAAGAGATATGTTATAGATTTTCTCAAACTGGGAAATTTCTATAATTCATCCCAGAATATATAATATATATGTGTACCACTGACACTTCCTTTGAAAACAATGTCAATATTTGATTAAAACTAGACACATTCAAGATGGCTGCCTTTGCTAAACATTACGACAGTTAGGAAACTTGAAAAAACATCCCGAATTCAATGGTAATAAAATATTAAACGTACGCTTCTTGGATTGACCTTTATCAAACTAGTGTGTTTTTTTTCAGAGTCGTCAACTATTAAATACGGTTTTAATGGCAATATGTGAATTTTACGATCAGCTATAAAACATATGTATAACAACGGCATATCCTCCGAAACCTCTTTCGGTATATGAAACCTGGTAACAATGTAACTTGCTTGGTTCCCTTTCAGATGTGTTCCATTACTGCAGGTGATCTAAGATGGATGCCAATTTACATAGAGTTATACAGGGAAAATGTGCGCTCTTCTTGTAGACGGTTGTGTTATATTCAGCAATAATGATTTTGCTTAGTCACCATGTCTCGTGAGTACCTTAGCTTAGCTAATGCTAGTCAGTTGATCGCACACATATAACATATGGAATGCTTTTGTCATTCTGCATTGATTGATTGATTTAGCGTGAATATATGGCATTTAAAATACAAGCATACTATATTTAAACAAAATAGTATTAAAACATATATATATTAAATATCAGAGAAAATAATATTAATCAAAATAACGTAATACAGTTTGGTATTAGCTCGTTTATGCAAATGTTACAAAGATACTGAAGTTTAAAATACGGCAAAAGCAAATAATAGATATAGAATTACGATGGAAGTAAAGCTAACATAAAATAATGGCTGTACATGATTCTCTGGATGGTCCATACATAGATTGGTGCGACCTATTTTCAATGGGGTCCATGCTAACCTAACATGTTAAAGATCTAAGATTTTGGCAGTTGCTAGTTAAGCAATGAAAATGAAATACATTATTAATTGAACAACTCAATAATATCACAGTTTCAAGCACATCACAAAATACCAATCCACCACTATCATAGTAAAACATATCAAAATATTATGACGTGAAATATAATAAGTTAGAAAAGAGGATTTTTCAGCCATTACCATATATACTGTCTTCAGAAAAAAAATATCCTTTTTAAATTAAGTTTATTATTAATATCTTTGAAGTATGCAAGCTTTCCCCAATTGAAAATACCATTGTTGTAAACAAAAAGAGGATCTAAAGCTATTATCCACAGTAGCATGAAATTTGTATTTCCTACCTATAGTGTTGCACCCATGTGAATAAGCTACTTGTATGTTAACAACATTGTCCTGTAGATATGATGGACATTTATTGTTGTATATTTTATAAACATGGTTAAGTCTTAATTGCCTAACCCTATTTTCAATAGTTAAAACACCTAATTCTGAGAAATAAGATATAGACAAAAAAGTTCTACAGTCATAACTATTATATTACTCCCTTGTTTTGAGTCGTTTGCAATATTTGTTTCAAACTGTTTAGTGAGCCCATTATACCAAGAAGAACAAGAATAATCAAAATGACGTTGGATAAGATAATTGCTGCATAAGTTTCTTTTCCTGCGAGAATTATTAAACAAATGACCACGTCTATACTTTTGAGTTAGCTTTCTTAACAAAGTGGTTGACAATAGATGCTCCAGACAACTCATAATCTAACAATACACCAAGTTATTTCACCGAGGGTTGATGTCTTAACAATGTGGTTGACAATAGATGCTCCAGACAACTCATGATCTAACAATACACCAAGTTATTTCACTGAGGGTTGAGCTTTAATAGTTTGACCTTTTTCACTGTATGTTTTTATCCTTAATATTCTTTGATTTGAATTTAGATTGTGTGTGTGTGTGTGTAGGATTAGGTAGGAAATGTTGTTACGGCAGAAATCGGCGATTTTACTTAAATTTCTCCGCACAGCGTGCGTTTTCGTGCGAACTGTGAATTTAATGTGATAAATGGGAGTAAGACCTAACGAACTGTGTAGTGGATTTGAATCAATTCTGTAATTTGACAAAGATTCAGTCTTCGAAACGAGGTCGGTCATATCAAAGATGTCTACCATGTGTTATATAGGTAATAGGGGGGATATCTTTTTTTTTTATATATATAATATCTGCATCTCCAGTGCCAGTGAAATAATACCAACGAATCGGCATTTTTAAATGCAAACCTATTTGTCATTCGCATTTTTCATGATTTACCGTGCCTCATATCTTAATAAAAACAAGTGACCTATAGCTTAACTAGGGCTAGTAAATTGATCGATACCCTAAATTATTTTGTCGATACGTATGCTTGACTTTACCACATACTATAAAAATAGACACCTAAAGCCTACAGCTAGCAATTTGATCCATATTTTTGTCATTCCGCATGACTGATTTTACTTCGTATCTTAACAACTATACTTATAAATATATATTCAATTATAAAATAGTACCACATGCATCGGTATATAAGATGCACATTTGTATGCTGTTTCACTTGACTGGGTGTGTTTGATATCTCAAAAATAAAGCGTATTTCAGCTAGCAAATTGATTGGTAAGCTACAGGTAACTTCACAACTCCTCTAAAACAGCTTTTAATATTTCAATGGAAATGCACAGCGATGCATATGGTCGCGACTTTTCAAGTGTTTTTTTGTTGCAAATCGTGATCTAAGTTGACCGTCGCAGCAAAAACAACAACACTTTATTCCAGCACTTAGAGCCAGACAGACCCAATTACATGAAAGTACCAGTGCATGGAAGACGGGAGCCACAAGGGTACGTGGCTATGTCTGCGTAACTTCGTGGTTTCAAGCATTGAATTGAACTGAATTGGGTTTTAAGGCGCACCAATACATGAAAGGTTATATGGCGCCTAACAGGAATGAACATTCCAGGCTCATCCTCTATTCACATCAAGATAAAATATGAAGAATCGGCATAGAAAATTCTTACATGCAGAACTGCAGAGTTGCTGCAAATGGAGCCACGTTTCCACGTTTGCATACGCGGTGTCATGATAAAGACCTTGAATGAGCATAAAAAAATGACAAAATTAATATGAATGCCTCTGCATGTAACAGTGTGTTTGTGAGATTGCAGTGGTTGTATCCTACACCGGCAACCACAATGGGTTAGTTTAAAGCAGTTGAAGGGATTCTGGACTACGTACGATAACACATACTAGTAACACACTATTTTACACATACACGCACAACTTTCAACAACGGTTTGGCATCATTACTTAGTTTAAATTCTATTAAAATGTCAGACTAAATTAGTTGCTTTAACAGAGGCTATATTATATTAAAGGCCACGTTTAAATGACACATACGTTTTGATAAGATTTGCAGTATTACATCAGGTCCTCTGCATAAACATTACACACTCCCTTCTTCTCTAATGCACACATTTACATAATTTATACATCATATTTGCGGGGCCTCACTTTGTTTCTTTAAAGGGAGTATATCAGGATTGGTATTAGTTTTTAAAATTGTTAAATACATTATTTTAGTATTTAAATTCATAAAAATAATCTCAACGAGCCATAAGTAAAATTCAGCTGTTGTCAGCGGGATAGCTACTTTCATCTACATACACAGTATACACTCCCATTCTACTCTGATGCACACAGTTACATAATTATGTATACATCACATGTGTTCAAGTAAAATCAGGACCTTAGTTTGTCTTTATGAACTTTGTTTATCCTTTTCGGGGTCCACCGTTTCTATAGGGGGCATAAGGTTCGATTTCTCTCTGGGAAGGGATGGGTAGGCGGAATTCTCCCTGTAATGGGGAGATAACTCTCCTAGTTCGTCTCCCTCCTCATTTAAGTCGAGGCCGAGCAGCGAGAGAGGCCCTCCTGAATTATTTAGATTATTCATATGTATTGTGCGTGCATTCGGATTCTCATTCGGAACGATCCTTGAATCATTTCCTGAGATAACTTTCTCGTCTCCATTGAATATCACCATGGATTCTTTACTGGTATTCAACCCGAGTCTTGGCAACGGGCGGTTACTGGATGTCTCCGTCATAGCGATCCCAGAATCCCTGCGTAAAGAGGCGGTCATCAAGGCGCCATTATAAGCGCCGTAATTAACGCCGTTTGTACTTCCGTTCATAAGGGACATAGCTTTGCCATTGGGCATGAAGCTGGGACTTCCTGCCTCGAAGCCAATGTCTTCCCGCGTAATCACCGTGGATCTCGTGTCTTCCATCTCTAAATCTTCGAGGATGCCTTCTTTGTCCGGATCTAAAATAAAAGTATATTGGTTGATATATACCCATATTGATTGCGAAAACGAAGACTGATACAATCTACGGCGTGAATCCTCCACACTCCACTGCATTTTCATCTTTTAGATTGTTTCGTTTGACTTATTTCATTTCAAGGACCATAAATAACATAAGTCTTTCATTTATTTGCGTGTAATATATTATATCAATGTCACATTCATTAGAGGGTGATAGTAAGAATGTGATATTTATTTTGTTATACCGAAATCCCAACGGGCCAAAATAAGGTTCACTTTCAGTAGATCTACAGATTTCACTTTTTCGGATTTTTTACTTTCCCCCTCCCCCCCCCCCCCCCCCCCCGACACACACACCCCCACACACACACCTCCACACACCCTTTTTCAGTTACTTTGAAAGTTATATTGTTCGATTGGAAATAACGTAACTAAGAAAATGAGTGGTAGTTTATTGAAATCGGTAAAATTATTTTGAAGTTATGTTAAAATTAGCAATTTCACCATACTGAGCCGATGAAGTCATCGAACCAGTACGCACACCAACGCGCATCAAAGCTGCGCATGTGATATTTTTTTTACTGTCACCCTGCGATTTACTATCACCCTGTATATCACCCTCGTGTCAGGTAGTAAGAAATTACACATTGCTTTCTATGGTGATTTAGTGTTTACTCTACATTTTAAACCAATCAGATCGCTCATAATTTCAAATACTTGCCCCATGTATTCATGAAGATTTTACAACCTGCGCTCTTCGTGGTTTAGGGTGTGACCTATATAGAGACTATCGATAAACCTATCGCAAACACTAAGCCGGATAGAGTCGCTATGCTCTCTCCCTTTCGGTTTCTTAATGGTGAATATGTTTCTGCATAGCCTCTATCCTATACTTATCATGGGCGTTTTATGTGAGGTATAATAAACACAGTTATCACACACAACTAAGCCTTAAACAGTATTTGTCTTGTAAATAAGATGCAGTATGCCATTTTGAAGGCATTTTATTATGATAAACTTACAAACACAAACAATGACTTGCCATTTCAAAAATAAAATGTATGCCGAAACATATATATAACTGTAAAATGCATAGTGTGATCTATTTTGCTGCACATAATGCCAAGTTTGACTACGATCAAAAGGTGCCCACCCACAACAACAACAACAACAACAACAACAACAACAACAACAACAACAACAACAACAACAACGTTAGGGATTGGCGACAACGTATTCCATCCATGTCAGCAGAGAATACATATATCGAATCCAAGAGTGTCAGTCATGGTAAACTAGACACAAAACGCGAAACTACAATATCCTGTTCTTTGTTTATAAATAGTTATACTAGTTTCACATTTACCCGACGAAAAGTTAGTATGTTTCACACATTGCTTCACGAGTGCACGGCCCTTGGTTTATTACCATGAAAGAATAGACGAAGAGAAGTAAGACATTAAAAGAAGCAACATTTATATTATTTCACCAAACCCTTAATAGAAATATCAGAAATCACTGCACAAGTGGCACATCATGCACTTCTAAATTCATGCTTCGCCATAGTCTTTGTAAACCCACAGACCAATGTTGGTGCTTGCATGTTAAATGATGTACGGCCGCACACCCGTGACAAACAATGAAACATACCAGCACGTTACAGTTTCCCGTCGTTAAAGAACCGATGTAGAACCGTTAAACTTAGATCGTTGACATGTTTTAAAGAACAACGAAAGTTCGTAAAAGTAGAACATATTTTTGTATTTTTTAAGTTTTCATATAATAATATATTGTGCCGTTTAAAAAACGATGTTTTACGTAAACGGGGAGAAATTTACTTATACGAAGGTTTTACTTTTTATGATTTTTTTTTACATTTACCGACAAAAAAACAAAAAAACTACGAATGTTTTTATTTTTTACAAACTTATAAATGTTAGATTTTGCCTTGCATTTAGAAACGGAGATAACTTGTCAAAACTTATAAGCACATTTTAAATAAAAAAAATATGAAAACATTGAAAAGCATTTTAGTGTGTCGGCTCGTGAGGAAAAGGTGATCAAGGTCCGCTCATTATTCTCAGGTCTTATGCAAATTAAATTGTGTGTTTCCATGAATATTAACACAATTAATTGTATTTACTAATTCCTATCCCTTTTTATCCTCTTACGCTTTAGGTCTGACTACACAGTTAGCTCCCTTGAAAGCCACGGTAGGTAAAACTTGCGCCATAAAAAGTAGTAGTGTGTTGTTCGGTTTTAAATATTTTTAATAATTGCTGACTGATATATGTATTGCTGTTGCAGGTGAGATGAACACAGTCTGAAATTGGATGTGCAGCTATTAGACGACACTGACACCAGAATATGACAGTTTTATGGGGGTTGAAGCAGTGTAGGAATTCTGGTAGAAACTCTGGAGTAAAAGCCCAAAATAGTGCAAAGGATGCAACCACTCCAATTTTAAAAAAAACCAACCTGGTCAACGTACCATATTTTGTACATTTTTGTGTGGGCAAATGACTGTGTTTCATAAATAAGTGACTTTTAGCTTGGAAAATTTAGGTTCGAAATGGCCCAGTAAACTTTATTCATATAGGCCAACATAGTAAAAGTGTACTGTGTTGTGAGACCTTTAGGTTTGATACAAGGACGCTATGTTTGTTTGCACTCCACTGTTTTGTGTTAATTCATCTAATGCCTCATAGGATACATTTGGTCATTACAAAATGACGATTTGTAACTAGCAGTAGATGTCTTTTGACTACCAATGTCATCGGACCTCTGAAATCCTTACATGAATTTGTAGTATTTCTCACATCGGATAAGCGATAATATGTTAATTAAGGTTGTTAGATGCATTATGTCAGTATCGGATAACGAAATTGTGTATGTAAATACGTACTTGTATTTTATAAAACACAGTTAGGAGTTCGGATGCGTAGTAATTAAATCACGAGTGCGTTAGAACGAGTGATTTAATTTATCGCATCCGAACGACTAACTGTATTTTATTCACCGATAAAATACAAGTATGTGTTTATTATTTCGATTTTTACACGACAATAACCCCATTGTTTACGCTATTGTAGTGGCACTATATAGTATCTCAGAGTTCAACTAGGTTTACTAGCTGTTCCATTGGGCGCCCCCGTATGTAAAGTTCTGCGCGGTACAGTTAATACACTAGTAGTCACGTGACAAACAATTAAGTAATTGTTTACGTCATAAAGCTTGCGCTGTTTGGCGTCAAACGTTCTCAGCTTGTTCAATATGCTTATTAATGTTATATGTATTGTCAATTTGATACATATGATGGGTTTATATCGGGTGTGTGCAAGGTTTGGGAGCATGGCAAGTTTGTTGTGATTAAAATTTTATTAAAATTACTGTTGAGTTTGTCTTCGTGACGTATATTTACCAAAATGTTTATTTACTTTCGTTCTGTGACGTTAACGGTTTAAAAAATGACGTCATGTAACGTTTTGCTTCCAACGGGTGAAAAATACGCAGGGAATTAATGGAACAGCCTTATTTTACCGTAAAATAACATACAGTTGTCTCTCTTCTTTGTGTTTATGAAAGACTGCGCAGGTCATGTTAGAATATGTTTCAATAACTGGATACACATATATAATTAAAGGTGAATAATATAACAAATATTCGTTTCTTTTCTATATACAGAATCCACACTCAGTCATGGCGCCAACGGCGGAACGGCTATATATGATGTTAAAGAATCCGATATCCATTCCACAAATATAGTGTTTAAATGAATCGGTTTATATTATCTCCAACAGACAGAAACTCTGAATAATGGAACATGCAGCGCTGTAACCGCGAGAAACTGTAACTACTCCAATTAGAGTTCTTCGTCTATAGCCGATACTGCTATATCCCCATCTTCTCCTTCAACACTGTCGACATCGTCCTCGTCACCGTCCATCCTTAGACTTTCCAGTTTGTTTTTGAAACCAGCTTCCAAATCTACGATTTCTAGAGGTTCTTCGTGGATTTCAAGACCTATATGATATTTAATATTAAACATTTGCTCTATCTTAGTGTATGCAGGCATTTTTATAAAAGTAAGCACTCGAATATGTGTTAACGTATTGAGATACTTATGATGAGTGTCAACTGGTTTCCCGTTTTCAATGCAGCGGGTCCGATTATAACAGGTGACCAGCTGAAATGGGTGTAATGGCAGATGTCCCGCTTGATTGTAAGTAGCAATGCACGTGTTGCACATGAGTTTAATTAGCCTTAAACTATATTGCTAATTATCAGGTTTTAGCTATAATTATTTGCATGGATTTGAAAGTAATAATATTATAAATAAAGCCATGAACATTAATTTACCGTGAATTGTTTTGGAAAACATCATTCATCATCGGTGATGATACTCCTACTGAGGATGAGTCTAACGATATTCGTATGATGATACCAAACATCTATAATCATTTCTTTCAAAATTTGGGCTAATGTGTTGTAAGTTGTACACATCTAAATGAAGCTACCATGACCGTTTTATCATTTTTCAATTCAATTCAATTCAATTCAATTTTATTAAAGCATAAACATTTTTCAATGTCCATCGCCATCAGCATTGAGGCGGTATTACATACAAGACATACTAAATACAAATACACACATATATTAAAACATGTTCTGGAGAAGAGCATGAGAAATATTTAGTTATGAGTAAACAAATTTAAGGATAAACACGTATATATTATTGAAAGTAATTATAGCATACAAGTTGTTCACACCACTGGTATGGCTCGAAACACTATTAAATACTATGTATAGTACATGATCCACCTATGACCTATATAGATAATCTACAGTGTGATTGCACGAGCTTCACATTAATACTTGTTTCACTTATTTGACACCTTTTAATTGTTTGCTACTCCATCAAAGGATCGTATATGTCCCATCAAATTTCCTAACTGATTTTAAACACTATGACAAAACCCTGGTATTGTATTCGTGGATTAAACGTACTATTAAGGGATACTAATTTATCACACAGAAACTTGCTTTTTTCCCCATTGAAACACATATACAATAGATATGTAAATAAATTTGATAGGATATTTAGACTCGACGTGTCTTTTATCAGTTCAAACATCAAATATAAAACGTCTTGTTTTTATTGCAATAGCACAGATCATCATCATCACGTGAATCTCAGTTCTGAAGCTGAAGAGAGGATCATGGTCATCTAATTGCTACCATTTTATAAATACAAATAAACTATATGTTATATATTTTTTGCACAGCACGCATGCGTATTAAGTATTATTAAGACGAGACAGTATGTTAACCTATAAAACGTATTACTAATACACACATATGCATGTATTATATTTATATATATGCTTACATATATTGAAATATTGTTACCTTCAAATCTGGGTTTTGTATTTTCAACTATGGGTTTTCCAGCATTCGGGTCACGCTTTTTATAGTAGCAGAAATAAAACAATAAAGCTGCGATTATCAGCAGCAATAACGCAAATACTCCCAACACGACGCCGACAATCAGCCATGTGTAGTCGGTGACGTCATCAGCTACGGCATCAGTCAATGCTAAAATATAAATACAAAATGTATATGTCTACACCGTGCATTATGTGCTAAAATAAAAATAAAAATGTATGTTTACACCGTGCATTATGTGCTAAAATATAAATACAAACTGTATGTTTACTCCGTGCATTATGTGCTAAAATAAAAGTAAAAATGTATGTTTACAAAATGTATGTTTGCCCCGTGCATTATGTGCTAAAATATGAATAAAAAATGTATGTTTATCCGTGCATTATGTAATACAATACCACTCTTAAAAGTACGTATATGCCTTACTATTACAAGGCAGGTCAGAACAAGTGGTAGATTCGCCTGAGAGTTAAAACAAAAGTCGACGGTTTATTTGATGCTGCAGTCGACCGTAACACCCGTTTAGTTAATGCAGTAGCCGACCGTTACACAGCAGACGACTGTTACACAACAGACGACTGTTAGACAGCAGACGATTATTACACAGCATCCGACTGTTAAACAGCAGACGATTTTTACACAGCATCCGACTGTTAAACAGCAGACGATTGTTACACAGCATCCGACTGTTAAACAGCAGACGATTGTTACACAGCATCCGACTGTTAAACAGCAGACGATTGTTACACAGCAGCCGACTGTTACACAGCAGACGACTGTTACAGAGCAGATAAACTATGAACTATTAAAACATCACCGGACGTAAAAATGAGCACAAACGCAACGCAACTCAGCTCATGTGTACCCGATGTGTCAAGGGTGGCCCACCCGAACCTCACACACTTATAACGCGGTGACATTTAGTTTGGTGAATGATAAAAATAAACTAAAACGAATTCGACGGCGCGCCATCGCAAATACCCAAGTTTTCTTCACACAGGTCAATTCCCTTTAACCCTGTTATTTTTTTTAAGGGTATTTGTGTGTTTGAACTTTTGACCCCTATCCCAGAGTCCCATGGTGACCCTGGAGCAAATTATACCGATATTCCCAAAATCGTTACATTTTATTGAGAAAGAAAAAATAGATATTTGACCCAATTTACCTCTCTCCGCACACACTCAGCCCACCCTCAGCTCACCCCACCCAGCCCCTCTCCCCACACCTCGGCACACCTCTAAGGTGGAAACACTGAAATTGTTTGATATGCTTTGTATTTTCAGAGGAGTATACTTGTATATTTGCCAAGTTAATTATTTTTAGAAAAACGACACTGAAATAGAATTTTGTGTATATTGGACCTTATGACGCCGCTTACAACCTTTAGCCCCACCCCCTACCCACCACCACCACCACAACACACACACACACACACACACACATACAGGAGAAAACCATATTTTTATACACTGTAATCCCTTCATCAAAATGTTCGTTTGAGACATAATTAAACAAATAATTGACACCCTGTTACCCTCCCCCACCACCCACCCACTCCAACCCCAGGGAAGACGTCAGAGTTTTAAATAGTATATCATTTGACATGTTGTGTATCTCTTTCATAGACGTCTATTATACCAGTTAATGTGCAAAAGTATGGAATAATGACATTGTAATTGAATTATTAGTGTATTTGATGCCCCTTCCCCCAGACCCCACCGATGACATAGGAGTAAACAAATGTATACAATGTCATTTGAGACATAACTACAAAAACAAAGAAAAAAAAGATCCCAAATCCCACCCGCTTCACCCACCCTGGGCCCCTGGAAGACGTCCGAGTTTGGAAATAATAAAATCGTTACATATACCAAGTTATGTGCAAAAATATGGGAAAATGACGGTGTAATTGAATTTTTAGCGTATCTGACCTTTTGCCCGCCCCCCTCCCCATCCCCCTCCCACGCCCCGAGGGCTCCTGGGTTCGGAGCCAAAATAATATTGCTCTTGCACGCCTTCAACATATGATGAAGTTGGTTGAATTCCGTTTAGCGGTTTAGGAGGAGATAACGTAACGGACGGACGGACGCACAGAGGATAAACGGAGGCGATTTTAATATACCCTGTTTTTTCTCAAAAACGTTGGTATAATACAAATAGGCAGTTGCGTGTTTTCAGAATTAATGTAGTGCTATGTGCGCAATAGTTTACCCAACTATAAATATAAAGAGGTACTTACGGCAAGTTACTGAAATATAAAAACAAAATACATTTAGAATCTGTACTTATATAATAACATATGTGTGGTTAACCTACTAAATAATTTTCTCCTACTTTATAGTATCGAATCATTTGATGAATTTTCCTTATAATGAATAAAAGCAAATCACACATTTTATAATCATATATTTGCAAATAGGGTAACACTGTTACTTCGTCGATTGGATGTTCTTATTATTGCGAAAACTGTCGATTTTATGTATACTATTGTTAAAAATGCATCGATTGCATGTACTTATTTGTATAACTTCATCGATTGCATCTGGGATATACATGTACCTATATATACATGTACTTATATATACATGTACTTATATATACATGTACTTATCACTGTTATACTTTATAGGTTGTATGTAGTTAAGATTGTTATAACTGCATCGATTGTATGTTATAACTGCATCGAATGTATGTTATGACTGCATCGAATGTATGTTTTTCATCGAGTGTATGTTATAACTGCATCGAGTGTATGTTATAACTTTATCGACTGTATGTAATAACTGCATCGATTGCATGTTATAACTTCATCGATTGCATGTTATAACTTCATCGATTGTATGTCATAACTGCATCGAGTGTATGTTATAACTTCATCGATTGTATGCTATAACTGCATCATGCATTGTATGTTTTTTTATCGATTGCATGTACCTATTATTTCTATAGCTTCATTGATTGCAACTGGGATGTACTTATTATTGTTATAATTTTATCGATTGTATGTTATTGTGAATGATCTAACATATATATTCACTATGGTTTGAATGATATGTTCAACCAGGTCAATGGTGAATCTATACTCGATTATCTCTATGATGCAATTGGTCTCCCTAAAACATCATTAATGTGAATGCTACGCCTAATGACTGGATCATAAATATGGTCTCAAGGGAGATGCAAACTCACCATATGGAGACAAGACGAGCGTGGCGCCAGATGCTGGCGCTGTCGTGGAGCTCTGGGCTGTGCCACAGGTGGTATGTACCTGGGATACGTACACGGTTGTGGTGTCGTTTATTGTCTCCGATGTCACAGCCTGAAATACGGAGTTAGGAACTTGTAATAGTGTTAACAACAACAGGTCAACCTCCAACATGACGTTAGATCAACCTCCAACATAACGTTTGATCAACCTCCAACATGACGTTAGATCAACCTCCAACATGACGTTTGATCAACCTCCAACATGACGTTAGATCAACCTCCAACATGACGTTAGATCAACCTCCAACATAATGTTTGATCAACCTCCAACATGACGTTAAATCAATCTCAAACATGACGTTTGATCAACCTCCAACATGACGTTAGATCAACCTCCAACATAACGTTAGATCAACCTCCAACATGACGTTAGATCAATCTCAAACATTATTAGTTATTAGGATTTTTGACAGGGGACATGGGCTCACATTCCCTGCCTGGAAATTATATTCACCCGAGCCGTTAGGCGAGGGGGAATATATATTTCCAGGCAGGGAATGTGAGCCCATGTTCCCTGTCAATAATCCTAATAACGAATTTGTCATACTTCAAAGTTGTAACCATTTATTTAAGAAAAAAAAGGCAAACACACGATTTCATTTTTATTGCGCCAATTTTTCCGTAACGTGCCTCAAACTAGACGTTGTTTACTTTCGTGACGTCATCGCTCTAACGTCGTTAAATTTAGCGGATTTTTTAATAAAATAAACGTATTTTGTCACTATGTTAATGTTTTATTATCTGTAAAATTGCCAAAACAAATACACTTACGATTATTTCAGACTTTTACACATAGTGGAAAGCGCAGAAAAGCGATAGGAAGGAAACAATCGGCGGTTTCCAAAACGAATCGGCAACGTTATCGTCGCCATTTTGTTTTTGTGTATTTGAGTAATGGGGTTCGTCCTATGTTCACGTCTCGAGACGTAGACATGGGCTCATGTCTACGGCGCATTGACCAATGAAATCCTGAGAATTTTCTTTGCAGTATGACAAGACGTTATATCAACCTCCAACATGACGTTATATCAACCTCCAACATGACGTTTTATCAACCTCTAACATGACGTTTGATCAACCTCCAACATGACGTTAGACCAACCTCCAACATGACGTTTGATCAACCTCCAACATAACGTTATATCAACCTCCAACATAACGTTAGATCAACCTCCAACATGACGTTTGATCAACCTCCAACATGACGTTAGATCAACCTCTAACATAACGTTTGATCAACCTCCAACATAACGTTAGATCAACCTCCAACATGACGTTATATCAACCTCCAACATAACGTTAGATCAACCTCCAACATGACGTTAGATCAACCTCCAACATAACGTTAGATCAACCTCCAACATGACGTTTGATCAACCTCCAACATCATGTTAGATCAACCTCCAACATAACGTATAACGTTAGATCAACCTCCAACATAACGTTAGATCAACCTCCAACATAACTTTAGATCAACCTCCAACATGACGTTAGATCAACCTCTAACATCATGTTAGATCAACCTCCAACATCATGTTAGATCAACCTCCAACATGACGTTAGATCAACCTCCAACATAACGTTAGATCAACCTCCAACATAACGTATAACGTTAGATCAACCTCCAACATGACGTTAGATCAACCTCCAACATGACGTTAATTGGAATAGTTTACATTTACAATGATCAAAATTCGTAATTACTCGACTAATTTTCTTTCCACTGGGAGCTCCACTGGTAAGTTAGGAACTGTCGATTCATACGGATGGCGGGAGATGTACAGTACTGGTTCTACCCAGACATGGTGGGTGGTTGCCTCCACCACAAAAATCGACCGTTTATATATAACCTTACATGTGTTGAAAATAACGTAAAACAACATACGAACAAACAAACAATAATAAGAATAAGTTAAGTATTTTATTTTGACCAATAGTTTGTGGAAAAACAACAACAATTCTTTAAACTGTTTAATCTTTAGAGATTTTATCTGCTTTTATATGAAAATGTGATATGTGCTGATAAAAAACCTAACATAAATCAAAGTCCGCTTAAAGATATAAACTTCTTTACATGAATAATCGAATTTGTCTCCTTATTAATTGAATATCGTTTGAAATTCGAGTAGATGCAATTCAGCGTTAACATTATAGATTTGGAAAGGTTCTTTTGCAAACGCATTTGTAGTGGTAATGCTAGTAAAACATGAAGTCAAAATAATTTTAGTTGGCATGTTTTATAATTAGGAATATTGAAAGCTGCACTATTTGAAAGTACTTAACACAATCCTGTGTACCCGGCTGTATAAGCGTTAAACTTTATTTTTTAAAGAAACTAACCCGCCAAATAACGGGCAAAATTACGATACAAAACCGTATATCAAAACTCTATCCAGGTGTTCAGGTCATATAATATTGTATATGTGCCGATTAAATACTAATATTATGAGTTAGTAACCCTTAATTCAACGCTCCAGTTTTAGGGTTTGGCCTGGCTGGTTAAAGCCGTTTATAATGTGTCTATAGAGTTTGGATTCTCAAAATATGTTAAGTTATGAAACGATGTACATATATTGCAAACTTTGGCTGTTGTTGGCGGGGATAGCTACTTTAAGAAAATACATCGATCTTTACAATTTAAACTCGTTATATTTGCAGTTCAACTGTATCTACAATCAAGCGTGAAATACGCACAACAATGAGAATAGTATTGCCATATTCTTAGGTGGAATTTTGACTAGTATACAAACAGTCGCTGTTGTTGGCAAGATGCGGCGAACGTGATTGGAATTTGGGACAGGGAAGCAAGTCTGTGGTTCAAATAGGCCTCGCTTTGTTTTGAAATGGATTCTTTAAGTTTGTAATTTGTATTGCATCATATGGTAAACATAGTTTTTAATGAACTTATATGTATATACCACAAACGTATATGATGTAAAATTAAGTAAATTAACAATTGGTGCCAAAACATTTTGCATTTGATTGACATTTCTCCTATAAGTAGATGATGTTAATCGTAAACTCTCGAATGCGCAGTCGGTCACGTGTCAGTCCCTGTTCTATAATAGTTTTGAAATATGGTAATACGTGTTCGAATCCTGAACTAGAGACGACAAACACAACATGGCAGATGTTTCGGGGAAAAAACGCAAAAAAATGCAAAAACAATAAATATATATAATAAAAAAATGCAATAAATAAATAAATATAAATGAATGAATGAATGAATGAATGAATGAATGAATGAATGAATGAATGAATGAATGAATGAATATAGATAAATAAATAGATAAATAAATAAATACAGTGGTGGAAGATTAAATGCTAAATTAGTGGCGGAAAAAATATATATGTTAAATTACAGTTGCGGAAAAATATAAGTTAATTTACATTTTTGGAGGATTATATGTTAAATTACAGGGGCGGAAGAATATATGTTAAATTACCTTGGCGGAGAACTATATGTTAAATTACAGTGGCGGAAAAATATAATTATGTTAAATGGGAAAACTGAATCAGCTGGATTGTCGGTGTATATAATCCAGTCCCCAAAACACCAATGCTCTTTGGTAGAATAAAACAGATGCTATTGGCATTTTTTTTCTATTTTGAATTATTATTATGAATTTAAATGCGCGGAAAATTAACAGTGACACATTAACTAGGTAAATGTTTCTCAACCAGCTGAGAAATATAGAACGAACAGGTGTTCACAGTCATAGGAATTAGGAAAAAACAAAAACAGTCTAATACGTCTAGTAATTTTAATAAAATAAGCTTTCTTTCGTTCAAATATTTTTTTCCTTCACATTTTGATTTTTAAAAAAAGAGAAAAGTTTTTTAACCCAAATCTAAAAGTATTGTTACTGTTTGTCTTGATTATAACTAGTTTCTCTAAATATAAGGAGCATATACTGTCGCAGTGCGTTTATTTGCAAACTTGAATACCATTATGTCCGCGTTTTCCCCCCTTAGTTTTACACTACATACACTGTGTATAGACATAACCCCAGAAATAGATGAATCTTTTTTTATATGTTTTTTAAAATCTACTCACAAAGCACGTGAACTCGTAATTGACGCTTGCAGTGAGGGTTGTATCAGTGTTGTACAATGTTTGGTAGTAGGTTGTCGTTGTTCCTGTTGTTTTTGTTACTGTGGCAACGCAGTTTACTACGCCAACAGCTGAAATAATAATAGTTCTATGCTAAATGTCCAGAAATATTAAAAACTATTTTTTTGTGCGCAAACGATGATCAAACGTTTAACAAAATGTGTTCGTTGATATTTGCATAATAATGTTAACGAAGGGTACTATTATATTTGGCACACTTGGTATATATGAGTCAAACTTGGTACGTTACTTACTGGAATATGCGACTAGAGCTGAGCAGGAAGTATAGTTGAACGTCAAAGAATTTCTATCTGCGTTACTGCACACGTTCAGGTCGCCGGTTCCCGGTGATGATCCACATTGCGAGGTACCAGCTTGTGTGGTGAATGTATAAGTAAACGTCCCCAGTAAGGGAGTCGCACAGTACTGGGCTGATACGCCGCTCGAGGCTGCAGTTAAAAAATAACCACTGAATTTTCCTGATAGATAAAATAAGATTTTACCCAGATGTGAGATGGAGGGTCTCACCGTAACCACCCTGGATCCTTTATAAACAATTAAAAAAATGAATAAAAATACAGAAAACCACCTAAATATATTTTGAAATAATATTTAATGATCAACAGTACATCGTCTATAGTAGCAAATCCCTAAATTCGCTTCTTAGCATCTTCGTGTACGCTCGGCTCGTAGGAGTGCAGACACGAAGGAGTAAAGACCGCTCGGCTCGAAGGAGTGCAGACACGAAGGAGTGAAGACACGAAGGAGTGAAGACAGACGAAGCGATAGGGTGAAGATTTGAATTGTGCTTTACGTCTGTATAGCACATTTTAGGCCATATATGAAGGTCGATTCTTTTGCGTCTGTTTTTATAGTAAATTACATTCCAACTAAATGCCATTTTAATTTTTCTTTTACAGCTGACTTTGTTTCAAGGCTTTGTGTTGGCGTTAAATATGTAGGATGGACGCAGCGACAAAATAAACTTTTACAGATTTGTATAGGGAACGTTCTTCATCTAAATTGACAAGTCGTAGAGCAGTTCCACAAATGACATAAACACTACAGTATTTGTTGACTTCAAAAGACGTTGCTTAACATCCAATTTATCAAACTTCTAAATAATGTTTTGTTTAATCAAACAAACAATGCCCCACACGTCTTAAAATTGTTTTGTCTGGTTTAAGGGTCCTAAAGACCTCCTGGCCCCTTAAAATACCACGTACTACAAAAGGTGGAATGCGGAAAACTGTAATTCGGACATGATATAGCAATATCTAAGATTGAACTCTATTGTTTAATGAACGTCATCTTTTAGCACATTTAAGGCCATATATGACGGTCGACGTTTTCGTGGTAGTGGCAGACCACCCCATTTTTCCTGGGTAGAACCAGTACTGTATACCTCCCGCCATCCGTAAGAATCGATACTTTCTCACTTATAAGCTGAGCTCCCAGTGGGATTCGAACCCGCAGCTGTGAGAGGCGAGGAGATTAACAACGCAACTTCGTTAACCCCTTGACCACGGAAGTGCTTTATTTTTTAATGAAATAATGAGTCTGTTTGTACCATTGTTTATCATGACATGATACTCGGCTGTATCCAGGGGATTCGTTGTCGAGTTGCAGGCCTTTTCGATGGTTGCTGTGTACGTAGATGCGAATTGTCCGCGTCGTTTTGACGAAGCGTCTAAATCTGAATATGGACACAAGCATATAATTAAATAGGTTATAATTAAATAGGTTATAATTAAATAGGTTATAATTAAATAGCCTAAATGCTTCTCCATGCTGTTTCCATAGTAAAGTGAGAATGTCTACAACACGTGAAACATCTCTAACCTGGTTAAAATTCTGACAAACTTACTTTATCATGCAAACAAGCATGTCTGCTATTAAAATTCAACAAGGAAATTGGGGGCTGAATATCAACTAAAAAAGATTACTAACACTGGGACAAAAGTCAATCTTGTTTCGATCCTTTGCAATTGCACATCCTTTCTACTTTCATTTTTGAAATGTACATCCAAAACTGTCAAAAGCATGACGAGTTGCATTTCCAGATATCAATAACATGTCCAGAATACAGTTACAGCCAAAATATAATAGGAAACTGCAATAAAAAATGTTTTAAAGAAAATAAGCGCTGCATATAAATACAAACCTACTTCATATAATGTTCAAAGGACCTCATATATTAGATGCACTACATATAATGATAACTGGACCACATATAATGGTTTATCTACTACATACAATGACTTATCTATCGCATATAATGATTAATCTACTGCATATATGTACTTTTCCACCACATATAAAGATTTATTTACCACATATACACACTGGTAAACCGACGACCGAAAGATCAGCTGGCTACCGAAAGATCAGCTCAAAGCAAAAAGGTACCCATCAACACTGGGGTAAGTATTTCTACTCGTTGGATACGTTAATCTCAACATATTTACAAACGAAATTGTTCTCCGTGTTGCGGAATGAACGATACACGAATGTGTGTATATGTATTTGCATTATGTCATATATTTTGTCAGATATGGCGAGTTAAAGGTGAATGTTTCCCAAAAAGATGTCAATTCTGAAGTTTATACCCTAAATACTCATACAATATTCAATACTGAGGTAAAACAGGTATACGATTAAAACAATTTATATTTAATGTAAAACGTTTATAATTCTTACTACAAGAATCCACGTATTAAAAAAGTTATGAATATTTAAACTACACCGGTCGGTAAGAAAATGCGCCCGAATGGCACAGCTCCGAAAATTATTGGCGCCCCGAAAGATCAGCCCTGAAATCAACTTGAGAAAATCTCATTTTTGTGACCAGACAGGTGTTTTATTAGTATTTCATGAAATCACAAGAAATACTGGTTGCATTTAAATACATTGCATCAGACAATTTACTGAAATTGATAAAACCTACTTATTTAATCAAATAGTATTTATGCTAAAAACGACACGAATAAAAAAAGTTCACGGTTATCGTCTCACGCGTTTGGGCAGCATTTTTATAAGGAATCTTGTGACCAGTCGTAAACCACTGAAATTACTTAACAAATATTAATCAGAACGAAGTTCGAGGTCGATATGATTTTTTTTCTGTTTGATATATCTGCGTATTGACCGATATATCAAATAGGCAATGATTCTTTTATTATTAAAATTATATTATTTCGTACTATAATATCCAACATACTTAATAGTTCATAAGTGCGGGAAACGTCTTAATTATAGATTATTCAGAATGTATTGATGTGCGTTGTGGAATGTTATTAAAGGTGCCGTTTTTCTACTTCTACTTCATCATAAATGCATTTAATTTGATCAAATTTTATATATTTCCAAAACTTGTACCATGAACACAAGTAGATTTAGTGTAGGTCCGTAATTTTACGCATTAACTTTTTTATGATATGAAACAAGAATAGCTCCACTGCCAAGGATGGGAAAACGCATTATTAACGAAAGAATGTGAAATTAGTTGAAGTCTTCTACTTTGTGTTCAAAGCACGTGCATGCAAGAATAACACGATATCTCCGAAATGTGGATAAGATCAGTGATCACGAAAATTTCATGACGCTGCGTGCGGACGTGCATCGGGCATGGCAATGCAAATTTAGAAGTGTCAAATATCGAAGCGTTTTGCAAGGGCCAGACGATTTCGAGATAACGAGTTTCAACTGTATTTTGAATGCAAATGCCGTTAGTTTCCGTGTGGAGGCCGTA
Source organism: Cyrtodaria siliqua (assembly GCA_037043455.1). Taxonomy (NCBI): domain Eukaryota; kingdom Metazoa; phylum Mollusca; class Bivalvia; order Adapedonta; family Hiatellidae; genus Cyrtodaria; species Cyrtodaria siliqua. The sequence continues at coordinate 483,896 of JAWPHD010000216.1, forward strand.
AAAAGTCGCCCCGTACTTCACGCATTATTTTTGGTTCTTTGGGTCATTTTGTATGTTCTTGTTAATTCTGAAAATAGAATACGCTTAAGCCGATGCAAGGGGGCGTTGCCAGTGTTACAGTGTTGCAATTATCATTACTGTCAATGAACAGCTTCAATTAAACCGATGCTGCTATTTTCCTACTTTGGATGTATTTTATGCTTCCAGAGGATCTACATTTCCAGAATATATTCATATACAAAGTTTTTTTGGACAAATATCTACTTTACCTACACCAAGTACGTTCTGACACCGAAATGTTCGATAAACTATTTCATATGGTATATCTTATTATTTGTATGCATGAATAAAATATTTATGCACAATAAACGCATACTTATGTGCACAACAATAGCATTTGTATTGTAAACCAACTGTTTATGTCCATTGAAATGTATTTGGTATGTAGATTTGAAATGTTTGAACATAATTGGCTGCTTGCATTCCATATATGTTGACGATTGTGTGAATAAATTTTGCGCAACCGTATTGTATGCATATTTGGACTCGTCATTATGTTAAAATGTTTGTCCGCAATAATTTCAAAACTCGTATGTTACCAGCTATCTGATTGGATAATATTTCTAGCCCTACATGGCGTTTCGATTATTCGATTAACTGGCTCGTCTCCAAGGGTGATATTGTGCAAACATTTTTCGACATTACATATGTAACAAAATTATTTACTATTTATGTTCGATAATTTTATCGAATATACTGCCAACTGGTAACAGACATTTATATTTTTGTAGAATGAAAATAGTTTAACATTGAATACAAATAGTACATTATAGCATAAGAATATATTTTTTTGTATGCAAATTTATTTTTATTGCATACAAATAGTTCTGTTTATTGTGCAAACATATTTTAAAGAATAATGTTACGCATTGCATGCCATACACCGACGCGATAATCGCCCAGAGTCATGAAAATAGAAAAACTTTCCTAATGACACTGTTAATCTAACATTTAAATAAAGTCAATAATGCCTTATTTGTCATTGGTTTATTGTTCTTTTTCACAACCCTTTCTTGAATTTTAAATGATGGTGAGATACTTATAAAACACCCGTCTGGTCACAAAATTCGATTTTCTCAAGTTGATTTCAGGGCTGATCTTTCGGGGCGCCAATAATTTTCGGAGCTGTGTCATTCGGGCGCATTTTCTTACCGACCGGTGTAGTTTAAATAGTCATAATTTTTTTAATACGTGGATTCTTGCAGTAAGAATTATACACGTTTTACATTAAATATAAACTGTTTTAATCGTATACCTGTTTTACCTCAGTATTGAATATTTTATGAGTATTTAGGGTATAAACTTCAAAATTGACATCTTTTTGGGAAACATTCACCTTTAACTCGCCATATCTGACAAAATATTTGACATACTGCAAAGACATTTTCATACATTCGTGTATCGTTCATTCAGCAACACGGAGAACCATTTATTTTGTAAATATATGAGAATAACGTATCTAACGAGTAGAAATACTTTCCCCAGTGTTGATGGGTACCTTTTTGCTTTGAGCTGATCGTTCGGTAGCCAGCTGATCTTTCGGTCGCCGGTTTACCAATGTGATATAATTAGAAATGCACTGCATATCATGAAAGGTATACCACATATAAAGGGAAATTCACTGAATATATTAATCGGCAAAATCACAAGACAGTCATGGTGTGCCATAAAAGCGTCTGATCTACGTTCTATAAGATAAAATCAAGCGTAGTAATCGACGTCATCAGCAGGAGCACGAGACGAAGATTTGTCTCGACTCGGTAAGTAAACACACGCATTTCAGCTCTAATTCTCAGTCCATAAAGATATAATTATGCCTAAACTATCGCACTCAATGGTAAAGAGACACGGTTAATATTCACTTCTGCTAATTCTTAGCGAATTGAGAGCAGAAGCAAAGGAAGTTATTTTAACAAGATGATTCTCAGCGGAGTTTTTTCATTTTTAACTTCCTTTGATTCTGCTCTCAATTCGCTAAGTATTAGCCGACGTGAATATTAACCGAGTCTTTTTACCATTGATTGCGATACTTTAGGCATAATTATATCTTTATGGACTGAGAATTAGAGCTGAAATGCGTGCGTTTACTTATGCCTCGGTCAGATGAGACCTACGGGTGGTCCCGCGCCCGTAGGACTTGCGGAGTCGTACGGGCCTGTGGCCCGTGGGAAGTCCGTACGAAATCACCCTCCTGCGATGTTGTGGTCACATGCATACGGGCGGTCTACGGGCGTTCTTCGGATTCTCTGCGTCTTCTTACGATTTTTTTGTCACGGGATCGCAAGAACTGGTGCGTGATCCCTACGGGTTCCGTAAGGTGCACGTGCGGACGCCGTACGGGCCCGTGCGGATGCCGTACGGGCTTGAGAACACCCGTACGATCAGTCGTGCGGGACCGTACGGGGCCGTGCGGGGCCAGCAAGGGCCTGTACGATTGTTTTAAAGGCCGTACGGGACCGTGAGAACCGGTACGGGGCCGATAGGACCCGACAGACCTGCGCGCCCGTAAGGTACCCGTACGGGCCCCGCACGGCCCCGCACGGCCCCGCACGGCCCCGCAAGACTGCCTTCTACGGGCCCAAAATCGTAGAAAGCCCGTGTCTGAAAGTTGTGCATGCTCAACTTTCAGCCACGGGCTATACGGCGCCCCTGCGGGTCCAAAAATCTTCGAAAAATCGTGCGGGTGCGCACGGCATGCCATGCGATTACCCACGCGTTCTCAGGATTTTAGCCCTTACGGGGTCCGTCAACTGCCCGAGAGCTTCATGTGACCGGGGCATAATACCGAGTCGAGACAAATCTTCGTTACGGATGATCATCTCGTGCACCTGCTGATGACGTCGATTACTGGGCTTGTAAATGTATTGGGCTTTCACTCAATATTGTTTACATAATGCAGACGCGTCAAGTAAGTTTGGTGGGATATCTATAAACTGTGAAAATGGCTACGCCTATAAAACAAGCAGGTAAACATAATGGCGGACTTCTACAGTGGTTTATAGTCTATATGTACTATGTGTATGTTTAAATACACAGTGGTCACGTGACAAACAATTAAGTCATTGCTTACGTCGTATAGCTTGCTTTGTATTAATGTTATGTGTAGTGATGCAAATGATGGGTTTATATCGGGTGTGTGAAAGGTTTGGGAGCATGACAAGTTTGTTGTAATTAAAATGTCATTAAACTTACTGTTGAGTTTGTCTTCGTGACGTATATTTACCAAACTGTTTGTTTACGTTCGTTCTGTGACGTTAACGGTTTAAAAAGTGACGTCATATAACGTGGCGCTTCCAACGGATGAGAAATACGCGGGAAATTAATGGAACAACCGTATTTTACCGTAAAATAACATACAGTTGTCTCCCTTCTTGGTGTATATGAAAGACTGCGCAGGTCGTGTTAGAATACAGTTTAAATCAGTTATGTATGATTTTAATCGAACTTATTCAGTTTATTGAATGTTATCGGATGACGTCGACGTTAGCAACACTTGATTAACGTCATGTCTCAACGTCACAGTCAGTTATTTTTGTGTTCGGAGTTAGTTATTAATATTTAGCGATTATGAATATTCTTTCACTGAGAAACACCAATCTTTCACCCATAGAAATATAATAGAGTTATATTATAGTAGTAGTGTAGCGAACCAACTTACCCGAGTTCAAATAATATGAATACGAGTTGTCATTCTGTTTGGTGAGTTCGAAACAATAGTAATAGTTGGTCACTGTTGAAAAAGAAAGTACCGTCTCCACGGACCTGTAAATGAGAAACATTCTAACAATGAAAACAACAAAACTGTTAAATTGTTAATAGCAGCTCCACCAAGTGGATGTAGGAGAGCTATCTGAGTTGATGGCGTTTTACGTCATTTACAGCACATGTTAGGCTATATATGACGGTCGATTTGTTCATGGTGGAGGCAGACCACACACTGGGTAGAAACAGTACTGTATACATCCCGCCATCTTTAAGAGTCGACATTTTCTCACTTACAAGTCGTGCTTTCAGTGGGATTCGAACCCGCAGCGAAAAAGCCATCTCCGACAAATACAAGTACTAGCATCACTTCGTAGCCACACCGAACACTCCGAGTAAACGGCAGACAAGAGTAACTAAAACTCCATCTGTTACTGTCCTGTTAGTCGCGTCAGACGGCCGAATTATTGGTCATCGCGGTAGACACGGAACCACACTGGAGAGTAAATAGTTTATTGCATACGCATTTTTACAAGCTAAGTTTACATTTAATGTAACAGGAAACGTCACTATTCGCCTATAGTGACCTTATTTGTAAATAGTTTTATCTTTGTATATTTGCAGTAATGTTTAACTACTACTTTCATCAGTTTTTTGCGCACAATATGACCTATTTATGTGTCAGCGTGCCGTAAAACACCATTCATTCATTCATTGGAATGTGTAGACTTTGATCCTATGCGTCAAAGGTATTACAATGTTAATACCATGAAATAGTTATTTGATACTATAGATTTTAGTCTTGTTTTAGATTTCCTGAAGGAAATCAGACTATATAAATCATTATAATATGTTTATATATTTACTTATTTATATACCCGCTGACGGGCATTTTTAGATTTACATATATAGTTTATATTACTACCATATCATCCCTTATTTGTAAATGATTTTATCTTTATATATTTACATTAATTTTTAATTACTACTTCATTTCTTCATCTTTCATTAGTTTTTGCGCACAATATTACATATTTATGTGACGACGTGCCGTAAAACACCATTAAATGGTATTTGTGTTTCATTGTGAAAAATTCACACGATGTGTGGGACAGTATGTTTGTTTCAAATAAATAATTAGAACAAAACTAAATGTTAAAAAATATCGTTTTGTTCTAATTATTCGTTTATATATTAAAATGCGTGTACAATAAAAATGTTATAAGATTGGTATTGGATATATACACTCGTTCTTCCGAGTGTAAATATTGCACTCCTAAAGTCGCGGAATATTTTTACTCTGAAGAACTCGTGCATATATCCTAATACAAATCTAATAACATATCATATAATTGTAGATATACCAAATTGGTATCTTCATTGTATAACTGTTGCAGATATACACATATGTATGGTGTCCGGTTTGGGCCAGATACAATGTCGCATCGTCGTGGGCGACAATGTGACGCCCGACAACGCGACATCGCGATACGACAATGCGACATTGCGATACGACAACTAGACATTGCGATACGACATCGCGACAATTATCGCAATGTCGTTATGTCGTATCGCGATGTCGCGATGTCGCATTGTCGGCTGTCGCATTGTCGCCCACGACAACGCGGCATTCTTTCAATTGTCGTTATGTCGCGATGTGGCGGGCGACATTACTAAAATTGAAAGAATGTCACGTTGTCGTGGGCAACATTACGACATAATGTCGTGTTGTCGTGCACGACAATGAGAGCCCGACAATTCGACATCGCGACATTGCGCTACAACATCACGACATTGCGATACATTCACGACATAACAGTCGCTATGTCGTATCACAATGTCGCGATGTCGTATCGCAATGTAGAGTTATCGTATCGCAATGTCGCACTGTCGTATCGCGATGTCGCGTTGTCGGGCGTCCCATTGTCGCCCACGACAATGCGACATAATATCTGGCCCCAACCGGACACCGTACATATGCACATATTTTAGGAATACGTATTGTAGGTATACATATAGACATAATTTGATACATGTTTGTGACGGTGCTATATAATGCGTCGAAAGTCAAAAGGCAATGTGTGACCTAACGAGGTGTAACAATGCGTCGATATTGCCGCGCTGTGCGACTCGAGCCATATATTTTGTAAACGTTGTGACATGTGTCGTATATATGCATGTAAACTTCGTTTAGTAAGTAGGCGTTGTAAATATATCGATATTTGAAACGGGTAAACAAGTGATGCCCCGAAATTAACGAACACAAACGCTGGAAGTAAGTAGCACACTCGTTTTTATTGTATCTTAATAATAATAACATCTCAGGCCCATTAACAAAATAACATCTCAAGCCCACTAACACAATAACATCTCATGCCCACTAACATAATAACATCTCAGGCCCATTAACACTGGCCTTAGCGATATTCGACGTTAATGCCACAACTATTGGGCTCGATTGTTCCAAAGGATCAGTTAAATTATTTGTAATGCATACAGGCTTTATATACTTGTATACTGAAAGGAAAAATAAACGCGACACGGGAATTTCCGCAATATATTGTATGTACAATTTGCTGATGTTAATCGAATGGTACATGACTACGTAAGATCTTTCCTTTCGGAAAAAAATACTAAAACAACACGTAACACAGCAAATAGTATTCCTGCAAAGTTTCATTATTGACAGAGTACGCGTTTGGCCCAAGCTTGTGAGCAAACTTAGGATGAAAAGTTTTGCAATCTCTTTACGTTAAATACAGTACTGAACTGGCTCAACTTTTCAAAGAGGAACTTCAACATTTAAGAATTTCCTGTTACAAGGTGTAGTGTAATTAAAAACACATCTACAACATCACAGTTGTGTCCTTTCTCTAATTAACTGCAACTTTATTTTTTTTTAAAAAACATCTTGGGATTTCCTTGGAATATATATGCAATTAAGTGTGCATTATAGGTATGAAAGCACTAATTATTTTCCCCATAGACACCAATGTTAAAGTGTCACATATTAATGATTTGCTGCAAATTCAACTCAAGTATGGATAATGCAGCAGTGTAATGTTCATATAGAAAACTATTTTTCCACTTGAAAAATCACCAGAAAACGTGGGGTCACAAGACATGTAAGAAAGTTCTTGTTTGTTTACTAAACAGGTCAAGGGTACAGCTGTTTTTATTAATCGACTGTTTTCATTGCCCACAAAGTGTAAGCATAGAGTCGAAATTTCGAAAATGTTCATCAGTGATCCAGTAAAACCTATTAATACGCTTCTTATACATATAACCACAAAATCGAATAGAAATGGGCAGTTTTCCCCTACTTATAATGCCCATTTCCATCGAAAAAGGAGGGATTACTTTTTATTATAGGAACTACATTCGACTACACCTCGGAGGTTTGCATGTAATTGGTGGTGGTAAACCTATTATATACAATATAAAGCGGAAATTCCCGCATCGCGTTTCGTTTTCCTTTCAGTATATATGCACACACACACACACACACACACACACACACACACACACACACACACAAACACTTAAGAACATGCAAGCGTTTTAGGTACACATATGCACTTACTAAAATAAATGTACATATATGACATGTATACTTATAAACTTACTTAATTACATAGGTGTCGTTGCTGCTAAGATCGCATGTCCAGGATGTGATCGTCTCGTCTGTGAAGGCTACCTCGGACACCTGCAATATAATTGACATGTTAATTAAATTCAATATCTAATAGGCATGAATGCAATATTCTGTTTATGAAGTTTTACGGAAATCGACAGGTAATTACGACTGCACGCCGAGCAATGATTCAGCTTTTATGACATCTAAAGTTATGTGCAGCTACATTAAAACAATGTACGTTATGTCACATTTTTGTGTGGAAAAATAGAATATGATTATATCATCTTCGTTCCTGTTTAATATGCACCTCTTTTCTGTTTCATAAAACTGAGATGACACTCGACAGAGCCTCGCATCACATAATTTTTCCAAATCGTTTACGTAATGCTCTATATACTCTTTTGAATTATGATATGATCAACTAGGGTGTAACATCTCAAACGCCGCGGTATGTGGTGTTTGTCTTTTCAAATTTGTCAAGATAATACAGTGATCAGAATCAAAATAAATATTAAAATCCCAAACATTTCTGAATGTAGCATGAACCATGACTATTTTATTTGATGATAGCTTGAGTTGTCTCAAATAGTATAAACATTAACAAACCTAAGGACTTAGCCAGTCTATTTGATAATATGTTATGAGGTTGTCTTTGTTGTCAGAAAATTTGAATATGCTCAATGATCAATATTTTGTTGAATATTATGGTGACAACATTAAGTAGTCCGAGTATTAACTTTCATACCCATTCCAACACCTTCTCCAAGAAGCGAAAACGGGGTTGTCTGGGTATGAAGCAAACAGCTTAATTTCGGCTTAAACAGTTTGCATATTATAAAAACGGAAACATTTACTAGGTAATTTTAAACAGGTTATCGCATTGTTTTCAGTAAAACGTGTTAATAAACATGTTTTATTGTCGAAATATCTGTTATAAAGCCCTACTAATATAAGATTGCCCATCGCTTAATCCAATGAAGGCGGGACCACGTAATGCAATGTAACTTACATTAAATGTCATGGTTCCAAAATTTGAACTCGTCCAGGTACCATTTTGTAGTTCTGTCGGGAAGTCGCAAGCAGCACCTGCACAAAACAATGAATGGATGGTGTTTTACGGCACGTCGACACATAAATAGGTCATATTGTGCACAAAAACTGATGAATGATGAAGTAATGAAGGATTAATTAAAAATTAATGTAAATATATGAAGATAAAACTATTTACAAGTAAGGGATGATATGGTAGTAATATAAACTATATATGTAAATCAACAAATGCCCGAAAACGGGTATATAAAGAAGTAAATATATACAAGAACATATTATAATGATTTATATAGTCTGACTTCCTTCAGGAAAGTGGATATAAAAGTTAGTCCAAACATAATGCCGAGTCAACGGGGGATTCTTCCCGGGGGCTCAGATGGTAGAGGGACTATGAACCTTAGAAAGAAAGAAAGACAGCATTCAAGGACCGCAGTCAACCAGAAACATGCACCCAAACAAACAGCAATTAAAAGGATAATTCTAATACACCCGCACTATATAGCCTAGTTTAAAATATCTCGTTATATTGAACGATATATTTTTGCAACGTTAGGAGAATAAGCATTGCGCATTGCGCATTGTAACGTATGCGACGTTAGGAGAGCAAGCAAAGCAATGCGAAATATTTCAGATGTGTGCGTTATTTTCACATTTTAGGGGTATTAGAATAGAAATAGAACATCGTTTACGGTGAATTATCTATAATATATCACGGTTTGTCGTTCAATTGTAAACAATAATTTCACTCGCCCTTTGGGCTCGTGAAATTATTGTTTACAAGGAAGGGCGAGTGAAATTATTGTTTACAAGGGCGAGTGAAATTATTGTTTACAATTGAACTCCAAACCGTGATATATTAAACGATAATTCACAGTAAACGATGTTCTATTTCTTAAATAAAAGACATCACAAACATAAAAGGGTTAAACAAGAGGTCAATGACACTGAAGCTCTACTGGCAGGTTCTGAAAGCTAGATCAGTATTCCTGTAAAGTGTCATGACAGTCTGTCAATTAGTTCCAGAATAGTTCGATACAAGTTTTTATATATAACTATATGCAAACAAAGATGGCCGGTGGCAACCATGTTTATTGTCAAATCAAAATAATGTTCAATAAGGACCAACATCATGTCATGTTGATCATTTTAGAAAAAAATCCAGTATCAATATCACTTACAGTTTTTTAGAAGCAGTCGCTAAAAACTTGTAATTTTGCTATGACCAACTAGACATAAAGAGCAACATTTCTGGGAAGTTTCATGAAAATCCGTCAAGCAGTTTCAGAGTAGTAGTCACTACAAGTTTTTATTATGTAACTGTATGTAAACAAAGATGGCCGATGGCAGCCATGTTTAATGCAATCCAAATGATTTTCGACAAGGACCAACATCAGGTCATTTTGATCATTTTAGAAGAGGACCCATATCAATATCGCTTAGCGTTTTCAAGAAGTCGTCGCTACAAACTTGTCTTTTAAACATCTATTTTTAGCCGTGGCGGCCATCTTGAATTTCCGGCCGAACTGATATTTTGCTTGGATCGATTAGACATCAAGAGCAACATTCATGTGAAGTTTCATGAAAATCCGTCAAGTAGTTTCAGAGGAGTAGTCGCTACTAGTTTTTAGTATATAACTCGAGGTAAACAAAGATGGCCGCTGGTACCCATATCAATATCACTTATAGTTTTCAAGAAGTAGTCGCTACAAACTTGTTTATTTTTAACTTTGGTGGCCATCTTGAATTTCACATTTTTGCTAGGATCTACTAGACTTCATGGGCAACAGTTTTTTAAAGTTTCATAAAAATCCATCCAGTGGTTTCAGAGGAGTAGTCGTTACAAAAAAATGTTTACGGACAGACAGACAGACGACGGCTGCTGCTATATAGTTTGCGGAAATAAACGGCTTCTGATTCAATGATTATGTAAAAATACACTGACATTTTAAAAGGTATAATATCTTGGAGAAACAGAGAAATAGAAATATCTCATAAAAATAATAGTTCTTATAAACCTAAATTGTATGTTTAATGGTGTTATACTGTATACAAGTTATTGCAAATGTTAAAAAGAATATCTGGTCAAAGTAAATATACACATACACCAATAACTGTGGCTGTACATACAACGAGTATACAAGTGTATAGCTTCGTGTTCGACAGAAGTGTATAGTTTCTTAAAAAAAGACAGTTTGTGTGATAACGCCAAAAGTCCGCAAGCCACCAACGTTCCGCAAGCCAGCTGGATAGCTTCCTCACATACATATTTATAGGCAAGTGATTTCATATCAGAGGCTCTAACCACTCGACCACGGCCACCCAGGACAAGACGAGATGGAAGACAAAATCAAACGTTACCTGCAACCCAACCCCACCCGCAATCCAACCCATCCCCTACTCCCGTTTCAGAATTTAGGTAGACGATATCATATGGGTCAAACTCTGTCCGGTCATCGCACAATCTAAAAGGAAAGCAAAGTGCTGAACATGATAGAGTCTCAACCTCTTTTTGTGATTTTCCTGACAAGGATTTTACGAAGTTTGTAAATCAGGTTAAAGTTGCAGCACTTGATGATATATTGTATTGACAGTTAAAATAGGTTGATTTAATCGCTGAAGTTTTCAATGTGTATATGCATCATTTCCCATGTAATCAATATGTAAATGTGTATATACATTTCCCATGTAATCAATATGTAAATGTGTATATACATTTCCCATGTAATCAATATGTAAATGTCTATATACATTTCCCATGTAATCAATATGCAAATGTGTATATGCATCATTTCCCATGTAATCAATATGTACATGTGTATATGCATCATTTCCCATGTAATCAATATGTAAATGTGTATATACATTTCCCATGTAATCAATATGTACATGTGTATATGCATCATTTCCCATGTAATCAATATGTAAATGAGTATATACATTTCCCATGTAATCAATATGTAAATGTGTATATGCATCATTTCCCATGTAATCAATATGTAAATGTGTATATACATTTCCCATGTAATCTATTATGTAAATGTGTATATACATTTCCCATGTAATCAATATGTACATGTGTATATGCATCATTTCCCATGTAATCAATATGTAAATGAGTATATACATTTCCCATGTAATCAATATGTACATGTGTATATGCATCATTTCCCATGTAATCAATATGTAAATGTGTATATACATTTCCCATGTAATCAATATGTAAATGTGTATATACATTTCCCATGTAATCAATATGTAAATGTGTATATGCATCATTTCCCATGTAATCAATATGTAAATGTGTATATACATTTCCCATGTAATCAATATGTAAATGTGTATATACATTTCCCATTTAAATCAATATGTTTTATGTGTTCATGTTGTGAATGTCTTTTTTGTACAGAACGAACGAACGAACGAATGATGAATGTAAGGGTTCCGGGACCCAGTATGAAATTTTAGAGTTTAAAGTTTAAAAAAGAGCTGTTTTAAGTTAATGTTGACAAACGTACGGACTACTGACAACGGATAAAAAAATTGATAACACTATATCACGTTAAGCCTGGTGAACTAAACAAGTTATGAAAACGAGGTAGGGGCACCAAAAAGAAATCAGAAAGTTGTTATAGCTTTAAATTGCATTGAATGCTGTTAAACTGTCTGTCACTCAGAGTAGGTTATTTAGCCTATTACACATGATAGGTTATTTAGAGTCTCAGCCAGAAGGGAAGAATACATAGAAATCCGGAAACTTGCCCTATTGTTATAGCTTTTTTTGAATGTTGTTTAACTGCCTGTCATATTGCAGAAAGAGGGGAAGCATACATAGATATCCGGAAACCTGCCATACTCGTACTAACGATCAGAATCCTTTGATTCTTTAACAATCCACGGGACTGCCCGGTTTACGTCCCCACCCGCATGAAGTGTCGCAAACATGTATCAATTTTCATTTTATTGTGAAAATTCCAATTGTTTCTATACTGAACTTTCGAAGAAACCGTATTTATGGCAACGGCGGTTGGCGTCCATTGGCGAATACATAAGTTTTCGCCCATTTTCAGTATATCATTTTTTCACTTACAAGTCAGCTCCCAGTTGGATTCGAACCAGCAGCGGTAAGAGGGGAAGGATTGAAACACAGCGCCTTTACCATCCGGACCAGGGATGTACTTGTTAAAAGGGCACGTGATGCCATGTTGTTTACAGGTAACTAGTAACTTTAGAAATTACATATACATATGTTAGAAGTTTTTGTTTTAAAAATAGTAAGTTATTCGATTTTTTCCCCCTTGATAGAACATTTCAAATAGTAATAATGCTCGAATCTTAACTAGCCAGTTTTGAAAGTAAAATTACGTCAGTCAGTATTTATAATAATAATAATAATAATAATAATAATAAAAGTAATAATAATCAAACTGTAGAATATAAATAATTAAGTATTTCCTTTTTGCAGAATCCGTTCCATCAGTCTCAAATTAAGTTCTTATATAATTCTCTATTAGGTGTTTAACATAATAGAGAATTATATAAGAACTTTAATTTTATACTGACGGAACGTTTTTATGTATGGAGGAAATACTTAATTATTTAAATTCTACAGTTTTATTCATTAGTATTCACTATATATATGGAAATAGTATTTATTTCAAACTAATTAGGGTTAAAACAAAGCAAGACAGTATTTTTAAAAATTCCGAAATTTACAAACCTGATTGTCCAATAGTTAACAGGGTAAAGAATAATATACAATAACACATTGGCAGTGGCTTCATTTTCTTCGGCTCTTTTTTCTTTATCTAGTCAGTCCTGTCTATATTACACATATATCCCATGTTGAAACTCTTCTACCTAGATGCGCATTTCACCAACATAAAATAACCACTATCAATCACTTGTTTTTCAAAATCAATAAATGACCTTTCTTACTTTTATTAATTAGTTACATTACAGAGTCACGTCATGAAAGCCATATGTCATTCATTTTTAAAGCACACTCAAAAATCGCGAAATCGCGAATATTTAAGAAATTCGCAAAGCACATTAATAAATGAACAAAATACGTTGTCATAAAATACAAATATAACATTTACATTCCATTTAATAGATATCTAAAGTTTGCCACAAACTTCGATATTTAATACCATTTCGCTAGTATAGACAATGGACGCATGACATGGTTGATCCTACTGTATGGTTTACGTTCAAGGCATGTCTATCTCTAAAAACAAGTCAATAACTCTCGCTAGTAACGTTTCGCGTGAGTCAATGGCTCTGGTAAATTTATATGTAATAAATACTTGCTTACAGGTGGATTATACCCATGGCAGAACAGGAAATGTCGGGCATAATGGTGGCCACTAAATAGTTTAACTTTCTTTTCGTAAAAAGAAAGAAGAAGGATTTTAACTATTTCAGCGTGCCATTTTGGTTTATATATCATTGTTGACCTATTTCAGTCATTTGTTTCAAGCATTGGCATGTTAACATTATTATTATTATTATTATTATTATTATTATTATTATTACTACTATGATTTTATTATTATTATTATTATAATTATTATTATTATTATTATTATTATTGCTACTACTACTACTATAATTTTTTATTTTATTATTATTATTATTATAATTATTATTATTATACAAACAACAATAATTAATCGCCGTATTACACCTTCAGTAGGAACGCCAGGGCGTAGGAATATCTATTAAACACGGTCACGTGATAAAATCGATAACAAAAATGACATTATCGGCGAAATTGACACTGGTCAGATTTATAAACCTCTTGTCTATAAACTGTGATTATGACAAAACACAATCACGGATCGTTGTTAAAGTAATAATATTCCCAATGTACATTGCTCGAACATTATTGTTCTGCACTTTATGTAATTCCCATTGATAGTTAAAGGTATTTTTCAAAGGGATGAATTTAGGCTGTTTTAAGGTTTAAATTGCCGATAATGCGCTTTTCAATCAAATTCGATTTATTTTGTCATTTTAGAAGCGAGAATAAAAACAAATATATGTACCTGTAGATAAATCTTTCCTCTGTCCATATGTAAAATTTCAATAAAATCGGAGAGAAGTACTTTTTTCCTGAAAATTAACTAACATGACCCATCGACTGAAAGGCGGCATTTACAGATGCGACCGGGTACACAAGAAATGAAATAATTCCATTATTTCTATACACATAATTAAAAGACTAAATGTCTGATCTATACATGCTTTGGGTTGATGTCAGAGTGCCCAGTTTATTTTAACAATCACATTTGCAACGGTATATCGGGAAATAAAATCATGATGGCGACAATATACGTTGCAGGGTTCATTTTCGGAATCAGAAAAAGAGCGATAAACTAATATAAGTTTAACAGGCAGAATTCTATTATTTTAACTGTTCATTAAAAACTGAGGGGATGTCTCGAGTTTTAAAGAAAGCAAGATGGGCGTGTGTCCCTTTAACTAAGTAAATACATGACTGACAAGTAACAAACATTATATAGTGTATTATGTGAAACACTGTACGCGTGAATCCAAAAAGTTATCTTTGTGTAAATATTATATAGGGCATGTATTATATAGGGCATGTATACATTTTTTTAAACTTAAACATTAGTATACAAAAAGAAAAGAAAAAAGGTATTTGTTGAAAACAAACATATCAAACATTTTCCTGAAAATATTTAACAATGATACATACTATATTGAAAGAAAAAAAAATTCAGGAAAAAATTACATGTTTGTTTTCAGCAGTTGAAAACTACTATATTCTGCGAATACTGCTTCAGGGAAAATTTGAATAAGTCTGTTTACATCAAATAGCATGTCTTGTTTGTTTTAAAACACTTTTTTAATTTATGATTTAAAAAAAAAAATGGATGATCGGAATATATTTCTTGCACAATGTTGAATCCTGTAATTTAACAACAAGTGGTTTGGTTCACAGGCGACCGTATCGGTAAACAAAACCACTTGTTGTACTGGATTCAACATTGTGCAAGAAATATAAAAAATCAAAAGGATCATCCTCTTTTCACTGGCAGTCCACTAATGAAGTTTCATGAAATTAACTTTAGGTGAAGAGGAAAAACTGTGTGGGCAAGACTTTTCATTTATTTTCCGGTCATGGTAACTTTCAACTACGGACTTCAAAACAAATAGGGATTATCATCTCACTAAAGGCAGTCAAAGTATGAAGTTTTATGAAATTAGCTTCAGAGAAAGTAGAGTTTCAGTGCGGACACGATTTTTCATGATCAAGTCACGCTGACATTGACCTTAGATTTACTGACCTCAACATTAATAAGGGTCATACTCTTACCAAAGGCATTCAACCCATGACGTTTGAATATATTTACTTCAGGGAAAATAGAGTTACGATGCGGAAAATGGTGTTCATGATCGAGTCAGTGACCTTCACCTTTGATCTCAAACTAAATAGGGGTAATTCTCTCATCAAATGCAGTCAAACCATGTAGTTTCATGATACAGGTATTTGCTTTAGTAAATAAGGAGTTACACTGTGGCCAAGATATTTTATGATCGTTTCAGGATGACATTGACCTTTGACCTACTAACCTCAAAATCATCAAAAGGTGTAATAATCTTATCATAGGCAGTCAAACCCAGAAGTTTCAAGAGATTTCCTTCAGGAAAAGATAAGTTACAGTGCTAACAATGCGTTTCATTATCTGATCATTGACCTTGACCTTTGACCCAATCAAAATAAAAAAATCACCCACTTGCCACAGGCAATCCATGCATTATGTTTCATGAGATTTGCTTTAGGGAAAGTGGACTTCAACAGTTTATATTATCATGTTAGGTGACCATGGCCTTTTACTGACCTCAAAATTAAAAGGCATCAAACTCTCACCAAATACAGTCAGCTCATGAAGTTTGATGAGATCTGCTTCTGGGGAAGTGGACAAGATTTTTCATTATTGAGTCACGGCGCCATTGACCTTCAAAATTCGATATGCACATACTGATGCTTCGCACAAAGTTTCGTCAAAATCCAACACGTAGCGCAGACAATATTTGTGACAGACGAACGGACGGACGGAAAGGCCAAATATAGTAAGTCTCACCTACCACTTTGTGGTGGAAGACATAATTATGAAGACAATATTTTAGTTCAGATGTAGGCTTTGTGTGCGGTAGCTAGCATATTTCACTACCGCTCATGAACAGTCTCAATCAAACCGAGACTGCAATATTTCGTATGTGTCGTGCTCGGTCGTTTCCAAAGGTCCATTATCATACTCTTTTTTATTAAACAAAGAATTGAGAGAACATAAACTTCAGCATTGACTCTCGTCAGTGGTGTACATGGAGTCTTCTTCCACATGACTTGCAGTCTGAAAGAAAATAAAGACATATAATAAAAAGTTAATATAAGTCGAGCAAAGTATTCGATTTGAATCCGGTGTTGCCATGGGGAAGGGCATGTTAAGGGGAACGGGACATTTTTAAATTTAATTATAATTAACGCCTCATCAACACTGCCGCCCCAGAGAGAGAGAGGAACGATACATAGGTAGCCAGGAACCTTGCCCTACGCTTACTATCTATTATATTTCTATGTCTTTTTAACGTGCTTGGAGGACAGACTCCGACGGACGAGGCTAGGTTGTCTTGCCGCAGGCCACAATGAAGTAACCCAGTGGCGCCAGTAAGACTTGAATCCGTGTTCACTGGATTCAAAGCCGAGTATGCTATCCACTGGACCACAACGTCCCTTGACAAAACCCAGTAAATGGCAACATCAAATAAAGGGTCAATACATATTATATTTTGCATCATACGAGTATATGATTGATCTGAAAACGACATGATTACACACTTAAAGTGGCACACAACAATCCTAATGCTTTTCACCCAACAGTAAAGCAAGACTCTATTATAAGGAAAGTTTAAATCTGATAGAGGTTGCAATGTTCTACAAGCCATTTATTTACTAAAAGCGAAATAAACAACATCTCTTGCCAAAAAACGTTTTGTTCTTATTTTACTTTAAGGACTTAAAGGTCATTTTACATTGGGTGAAAATTAATATATAATTATTTATTTTCTCTCTAGTTTTCGGGAAAAAACACACCATTAAATAGGGCAGTTGGGAAGGCACTTTTGTAGATGTTTGGTCTGTTTTGATATGTGAAAATGTGTAAAACAGACCCAATAATGGAAATGTGCTCTGCGTCCCTTTAATAAATGGAAGACACCTCACAAATATACTATATTTCAGAATGAGAACATAATCATATTGTAATTTGTTGAAGTTAAAGGGACACACGGCATTCTTGAAGTATGTATCAAGCATTAACATTAGCATCTCCATTTGGCATGTATTAACCTGGTATCATTTTAACTTTAAACCTGCTTGCATTAAATTAAATAAAAGTGTCAGTTTTCATTTTGTCTTTGTTATTCTATGAAATACTTAACTATATTGACTTTCTTCTGAACTATTCTAATTAATAATATAAATGATTCCAAAAACGCCAATTATGTAGAAAAACTGACTGGACGCCAGAAGATTTAAACAAATAAAGACTGCCGTGTGTCCCTTTAACACAACTTTTTTTCGCATGTATTCAGTACATGTAGTTTACACGAGCTCATCTATAACAGTCACTGTGCATTATCCCTGAAACCATTTTTTACTCTAACTTTGAACATCACCGTGCAAGCATAACACGTGTGGTAATGCAAGCTCCCATTTAAAGAACTACAAAAAGTGCGGTGGCAGATTTTTATCTGAGCACAAACAATTTTTAAACCGGCTCCCACCTCCATATGATCCAATAACATTCATTCTGAAGTCGTCAGTGTCAGTTCACCTAGAGCTGCTCAAGTGCACGGTTCACATTTTTGGTCTCTCTGAAAATCAACATAAATCCAATGTCAAAGATCAAACAGACATAGTGTATCCTTTGTTAAACACAATGCAACATATTAAAAAACTAATATTTACTACTCGTGCTCAATTACACAGTCAATGTAATAAAACATCTATCATCATTCATTATACATGCAAAATATCATTAATCCTGAATTAGAAACCCATTAAAAAAAGTGTTACACTTAAACAAAACTTAAAAAAAAAATTGTCGATTGATCAATTTCTTTTTTAAATTAGTTTTGTGTTGCGTTTGTCAGATCTATATCGGAAGAATAAAAGGAAGATACAGATTCATTAGGAATTAAATTTTTGAACAGTATTGTAGCTATTTAAAAAGTAATCCACATTTTTTGGAAATATTGCAGTTTTTAAATGCCGAAGTAAATGGCATTTTCAATGAAGCGCTTCAGCATAAACCCCAAAACAATGAGATATAAATTTACATTATTTTCTCGTCGCCATAGTACCAACAATAAAGTGCTTTGGGATATTGTTAATGACAAAAATGTACGTAGAGACAACTACTCAGTACTGTCAGCATATTTCCAGCCAATAGAATAGCCATTTCTTTTGAGACACACTGGATGCTAGCGTGTAAAGTGAAGTTTATTTTTCGAAATTTGGCGCCTTTTTTCTCAACAGAAAAGTATCTAGTAAATATAAATGAATGCAAAATAATTTCCTTGCCTCAAAACTCTACATAAATATTTATGAATTTGACCGATTTCAGACCAAATGTCATGGCAGTTTACATTGTGTCAATGGTTGTTTTATCGGACTTTGTATTCACGAATGTGCACTGAGACTACGCTAAAACTGTACATTATGCATCTGAGGGGGTGGGGGTGGGGGAGTTCTAGTTTCCTTACTCCCTCCTTGTTGTCGGTATGCAAGCTCCATCATACACCCGCCCCCACTTCCCGCCCCAACCACCAAACGACGCCTACCTTAATTGGGTAGTAACTGTTTTATTGCATGAAAAGTTATACAGTATGCAGCACACCCAGTTACTACTGGTACTACTAGAAAGATCGGAGTACACCGAAAAGCATTGATAGTGATATGAACTTTCTATCGATCTAATATGAAATATTCAGTACACACCACTTTAGATCGTACATATTTAGGCATTGGCTGATATTTATTCGCAAACACATTTTAAAGAGAAAACAAATAATTTGAAAATGGACCTCTAGATATAGTAATCCCTAATCCAGTTTGCGCCAACTTCAGTGTGGGGATACCACGTGATTTTGACGTCATAGATGCTACCGCGACAAGACGATAAATACGTCCGATTCGTTTTTTTAAAGAGCTGTAAGTATTTTATTTGGCACGCAATTGTAACGAGACCTGGCCAATTCGAACGAGAAAATAGTAAGCTTTAATCGTGTCCTCGTTCATAGTCCCTTAAATACGGGGTTTGGGCTGGATCGATGGAAAACTGACTGAAAAGCTCGAGAATCGGTTGGCTACTTTGGAAAGCAAAATCAATTTCTCTGTAAATTTCAAGGTTTGCGTATCTGTAAAGATAAATTAACGATATAATGAAATGCCGTTAGTAATATAATCCAATCGTAAGCACCAGGTTTTAGAAATTTTGATTGAATAAAACAAATAAACAGGCATTCACGATGAAGCTACTATGGAAAGCGAATTTGAGTAAGGCTACCTTGGAAAGTAGATTTTAGGCTACCTTGGAAAGCAGATTCGATTTTTAATATAATTCATAACGAAGTTTGATTTTGCCTCTTCAATTATTGTTTTAACGAACTTAATAATAGTTTTTATATACAAAATGACTTTTAATTAAATTTGTGTGTGTAAAAGCAAATAATTATACTAGTCTATGTCGCATCCACTTATTAAAAGTACTCAGTCTATAAATCTATTTGTTCACAGTTAAATACAAAATGGAACAATGTATTATATATACAAATTGCACAATGTTTGTAGGCTGAAACGTCAAAATTCGGTCTTATTAATTTAAACCTACTTATATTTTGTTCGACGTTATTTAAAAAAATCAAACAAAATCCATAGATCCTTAATTAATACCGATCCATTTTCTAAAACGACACGACTAGAATTGTACAGATTTATTTAGAGTTTTGTCTTGTTTTCGACAGGTGATAATAAGAATTCAGTCGATTAATAGTTTACTCAGAACTTCTGTTTAACTCGACATTAAGGTTGTTCCAATTAAAGAATTTTTGTAATAAAAAATATCATATATTTTCATACAAATGGCGGAATTTACCATAAGGGGCATAACTCTATACTGACTTACTTCCGAAAATTAAATCAGTGGTATACACTCGTGTGGATAAGCTTTTTATTTACTTCTTTAACTACTTGAACACTTTAAAATATTCGAAATAGCAAGCTGTTTAGGTCCAGATGAGGGTACCGTTTCGTCCAACATCTAACGATAAGAAAAGGAGAACCATTCATAAAATTTGCCTTTAATTTGTCCATTTTTATATTTTCAGGGAAGATGGTGAATGTGTGCTCTAGGTGTGGAAGGGAGTACAAGTACAGAAGGAACTTGACAGCCCATGAGCGGGTCCACAACGGAGAATGTCTGATCGAAGCCCTTGGTTAGCAAAGACGTAATGTACGTAGTAACTTGTCGGTTCATGCACATAGCTTGATGTATCATTATGGTAGTCTTCGGACTAATGAAGTAAGTGGATCATGGAATCATACTGGTGCCCTATATATATTCGAAGCATATATACTCAAATTAGGATATGATGTACTCCTACTGGTGGTCTCATAGTGTTGACCTATGACCTCATACTGCTAACACATTTTGACTCAGTTAGTGACCCATGGTCTCGTACTGGTGACATATGGAGTTAAATTAATGGTACGCTGATACATACTGACTGATGGCCGATGGACTCAGACTGGTGATTCGTTGACTCATTCTTGTGAGCCGTGAACTCACAATAGAGGCCCATGGACTGAAAATGGTCGCATCTTGGTGTCCCGAAGACCCACTTTAGCAGTTCATTGTCTCATGTCATTATATGTAGTCTCAAAGTTATGTGGTATCATGTCAGTGACCCATGGACTCATAACGGTAGCCAATTGACTCAATTCATTGGAACATGGTCTCATACCGGTTGCCCATGATCTTATTCTGGTTCTCAATAAATTCACGTAGTGGTCCGTGGTCTCATACCGATGCTATACAGATTCATTATGATGGTTTATGGTCTCATGCCGGTGCCCATAGCCTCATAATGGTAGCCCATGGCGATTATTGTCCCGTCGTCCCGTGTTGGCGGACATTGGACTCATTCTGCGAACCCATATAGTCTAATCAGTGGTCCGTGGGCTCACTGCATACTGGTGAACCATGTGTTCAGATTAGTGACCTATGGCTCATACCGGTGGCATGTGTTCCCATACTGGTGACCCGTTGATTTGAAATGATGGTCAGTGGTCTCATAATGGTGACTCATTGACTCATAAAGGTAGCCCATGGAGTCAAACTTATTGGCCCGTGGTATCATGATCTCAGTCTGGTGATCCATATACTCTTATTAATAGTCAGTGGTGGGATAATACTGATGCACGATGGACTCATTGGTGAGTCATAGGCTTAGTTTAGCGGATTATGGTCCATACTGACGCATGCGGTCTCTTACTGGTGACCCATGGACTCATAATCGTAACCGATTATTGGCCCGTGGTCTCATGCTTGCCCATGGTATTATTCATGTGATCCATATACTCCAATTAGTGGTCCGTGAGCTGATACTGATGCGCAATTGACGCGTACCAATGAGTTATGGGCTTAGATTAGTGACCTATGGTTCATACTGGTGGAATGTGCTCTTATACTGGTAACGTATGAACTCAAATAAGTGGCCAGTGGTCTCTTACTGGTGAATCATGGACTCATAATGGTAACCCATGGACTCACATGATAGGTCCGTGCTCTCATGTTGATGGCTTGTTTTCTCATTCTGGTGATCCATAGACTCTAATTAGTGGTCCATGTGCTCTTACATACTATGTGTCATGGACTCATACCGGTGAGTCTTAGTCGTATATTAGTGGCATGTGGTCCATACCAGTATAGGACAACAGCATGAGACCACATGACACCTGTACTAGACCAGTATGAGACCATGTCTTAATTGATTTTATATCTGACTATGACTATATAGATTTTTTTTAAAGACGATTCTGTATTATATATTGATATTATGGTGCTTAAAGTATAAGGTACATGAAATTACCATTAATTGTCAATTTGACATTTAAATAAATCATTAAAAGCACTCATTTAACCTTTAAGTGACCTGGGGATGTGTTTTAGACACTTCGTCTGACGGGTATGAATGATGCCAGGAAAATGCTGTTCTGTCAAAAGAACAAGTCAATAGATGGCATTCCTCCTACAATAGATATAAATCTATAAACATATACATATATATACATGTATTTTTCACATTCTTCCGGAAAGTATGTTGTTGTGAATTTATTTCTTTATACCAATTATTTTCCTTGGACCCGACGTCTTTCCATGTTTGTCTATATATAGTGATGTGTTTGTTATATAGCGTTTGTCATACTCAACTATAGTTATATGTATGTGTGTCCTTGTATGTACGTGCACCTGCAATTCCTGATGTCTTATCGTGTGTAGTGCTAAAGCCTTTATACTCACGATTATTGAAACCACTTTTTTTATGGGGAATTTAGTCGTGGTGAAAAGGCGTCGACATTTTAGCTAAGCGTTGTCGTCGTGGTCAGGGTTGCGGGTTCGAGTCCCAGTGTCGCCGTAGTTAGTTTGTAATTTTTTCTCTCTCCTATTCGGACATATTTAGTTTAAACATATTTATTTTACATCGATTGCGAAACAAGTTATTGCAACTTAGATTAATCACTCTCGATTGATTCCTGGGTATAACCAGTTCTAAGCAATGTGGATTAATTATCTTGCTCAAGGATAAATGACGTGGCCGAGGATCGAACCCACGACCTCTCGATCTGTAGTTCGGCGCTTAACCACTGGACCACATTCAGACATATTTAAGGGGGGAGGGTCTCAAAAAAAGTATATTCAACTTAAAGCAGACGATCATTATAAAATCTACATTGTATTGATCCACTACGTAAAAATCGTAACGAACTGTTTTAGTGTATTGTCGACAGGGCGGTTCTAGTGTATGTTCTTGTGTTTGTCCGTGTGTCTATCTAAACGTTTATCTATACGTTAGCCTGTGTGCGTGTGACCGTATGTTTATCTGTGAGTGTGTCAGTTTTGTGTTGTACATGTCTATGTCTTGTATCTGTGCATATGTCTGTAGACGATATAAACTATGGAATGATTATTCGAGTACTTCAAGGTGAAGTCATATATCAAGCTATATCCCATGAGTTGTGGATAAACATTAGCATAAACATCGATGAATATCTGCCATTCTCGTTTAAATTAATCGGATTTATATTTCCACCACCGTATAGTTGGACATGCATTCATTACCTGTACACATGAATAGACACCCAATTATACTAATTTAATATGAATATAAATACGAATTCGTTTGACAAATAAGCCTTAACTACATAAAGGAACAACTCTGAATAGAGGTAAGAGAGACATTCGCGATATCTTCATTGATATTCATCAGACCATCTTTCCAAATACCTACACAAATGCATTTTGTGCATTTTGCATAACAATAAGACGTGCATAAGAAATGCGTCCCCACATCGTTGTGTGCATCAATTACCGATTTAAGATTAATTTATGAAAATATTCAGTTTCATCTGAAGCGGTGTTGCTCAATTTTCGTCAAGATACAAACACATGCACATAGCCATAATGCAGGAGAATGCACCTAATGGGTTACCCGTTTTTATTTTAAAGAAATCCGGAAACGTGTATGAGAGCATAGCCATGGTCACAGACACAACAACAGACACATGTGCAGATATAAAGAAAGATAAAAGTACAGATACAAGCACATACACAAGAACATACATACACACGCACATAAGACGATCATATACACAATAACAGACACGGGCATAAACAGACACACAAACAGACATACGCGCGGATACTAGAACAACCCATGTCGACAATACACTTAAACTGTTCATTACGATTAGTTGATCAATATACATTTTGTATCGTCTGCTTTGAATTCACAGCCTTTTTCGTTGATACACGTCGTCCCCCCTTAAATGTGTCCGATGTCCGTTGGTGACAGTCCGCATTCGCGTTTGCCGTAAATCTCTATTATAATGTAAGCTCATATTGCGTTGTAGATCTATTACAGTTCTCTGATTAAAGCAGTCCGTTAACTGTAGTGAATCCATTACCTGTGTGATGTAACAGTGTTAACCATCGTCTGTACTTGCGTATATACTCGTGTATGTCAATTATGTTGTAAGGGTGGCAGGGGGGTAATATCAAGCCATTATTTCTATTTATATAGCGCTGGCAGCCATTTTTAAAGTTCCAATCTGTTTCTATAAGGCCAAACAAAAAATAGCTGTGTTTCAGGTTCCCGACCGACCCTTTTTTTGTCCCGACCCTAACCTTTTTATTCCCTTTTTGAAAAAAAAATTAAAAGAAAAAAAAAGATTTGTGACGAAATTATTCTGTATTCGTTACAACAATGTAATACAATTGGAGTACTGGGACATTTACTGATGATGCAGGTTCAAGGGTTTTCAAGGTAAAATAATTGCAACAATCAAGAGGCCAGACGCGCGTTATCTAAATGGTGTCAAGACAGTCAACTGTTACAGACCTTATATACCAGATTTGAAGACTAACACCATTTCTGTGTCGGGTCTTGTACTTTTTACATACAAAACAAAATGTAAACTTCAACTTGAAAATTAATTTTTTAAATATATTTAAGTTGTTTTTCTTATAGGGTGTTATATATTGTTAATTTGTGTAAGATCACTTGAGTCCGACATTCCTTTTCAAACCAATCAGATCAAGATCAACAATAGCATGTACACTATACAACTAGTAAATATATATGCAAGTTTTATTTAAAAACATTATTTCAATTAAACCGTACACATTATTTCTCACCCATCAGGCACATGTGACGATTTGAAAGTCCACCACAATCTACCTTGATTCCCTCAAAAACAGTTTAAATAAGTGTACTGCTTTTTCTGATTATAGTACTTATCTTAAAAAATAAATAAATAAATAAATAAGACCTACCTACCCTATTTTTGGGGGGCAGGGAACCTGAAACACAGCTGGGTTTTTTTGCCTAATGAGATACATACGCTGTATGGTTTATCTTTCAAAACCTTGCAAGTTATTATGATATTTTTTAAAATGTGTTATAAAACATACATTATATGTTATACATCTATGTTTCGCACCCGTGGCCATTTTGAAATTCTATAAATAGTATCAAGTTGTATTATTTATTTGATCTCCATGGCATATATATAAACCCACAACATATTTAAAAAATAAAACGAGAAATGACAGAGAAAACCATGTTTTCAAATATGTTACTATTTTTAGTATGGCAGTCATTTTGAACATCTAAAAATAGCCGTCAGGTGGCTTTGTCAACTTGGCCTTCTTTCTAAAATGTTTTGTAATGGACTGAACTTGCTCTGTGCGAAATTTGGTGCTTTTGTCCGGCATGTCGAGATCATTCCAATTTGGTCCCTAGCTAATATCACCACGTGCAAACAAGGACCTCGGAAAGTCTTACATATTTTTAGAATAGGGATGGTACACCTTGGACTTTGTTATAATGCCTGTTATAACAGATGGCCCATCTGTTCTTTTATAATTTCGGAATGTTATCAAAGTATCTTGCGAAACTTACTTTACACTGTACTTGCAGAAAGGATAGACTTTACTGTATTGTAACATGGTGTGAATGCAGGGGAGTTAGTTGTAGCATTTATACCAGATTAAAATTGTTAACTTGCGTGAATATTTGGCAGATGAAAACGTAGTATTCTGTTAAAGATGTTAATATCATGATTGTCTCTTACAATAGTTTTGCGACGTATATTATTTTCCAGGCTGAATTTTTTTTAAACTACGTTTAATTTTGAATTGCACTTTTCTCAACCCAAAACCGAAATATCACTTCTGTCGGTTTTGTTAATTGGCATATATTGTTTGCAATAGTGTAATAAAAGAAATACTACACTGGTATTTACGTATGCAATTGATGAGTTTGAGTTTAATTATCAAAATCGTTTAAAAATGTCTTCAATTTATTGATTACATATACATGATATTCATGTAATTCTTTTTTTAAGCTCTTTTTTGTGTTCGCTCATTTTCTTTCCATATATTACAGTACGAACATAATAAGAAAATGTTAAAGACATTCAGCTCCCTTTAATTTCAAAAGAAATATTTTTTTAATAAATATTCAAATTTTCGTAAATGTTATTGCAGTTTTAAGTTACTTTGGAACTTTTTGTCTGTAACTTAATCATGTTAATACATCTTTATTTAAAAAATCTCTGTTTTGTTATAAATAAATGTCACGTTTATGAATATCTAACAGGTAGATTGATGTTGCATTGTCCGGCCGGCTAGCTCAGTCGGTAGAGCATCGGAACGGTAGTCCGAAGGTCCCGGGTTCGAGCCCCGGTCTGGTTGCACATTTTTCTAGCCCTGTGACATTTGGCGCCCAACGGGGGACCGTGACTGAGTAAACTTCGAGAAACATTCACATGATTCTCTGTACCCATGGAAATTCGAGGACGAATTTCAGTCTGTAGGGGGAGTGTGTCACGGTTATGAATATATAACAGGTAGATTGATGTTGCATTGTCCGGCCGGCTAGCTCAGTCGGTAGAGCATCGGAACGGTAGTCCGAAGGTCCCGGGTTCTGGCTGCACATTTTTCTAGTCCTGTGACATAAATATCCAAAAATGTCAAGATATATAAACTTTGTTTATTCCAAACATTTTTCCCATGTACATTAATATAATAGAATGTTTAAAGAACATTCCACTCCCTTATATTGCAATACAATTGTATTTTAAATAATCCAGATTTCGACGGTTTTGGTTTAAATTTCGATATTATGGGCCAAAGAAAGTGGCATTTTCAAATCTCTGATAATTTAGGACTGTCTCTCTGTAGCTGTCTCAACTTTACATTTAAAAGAATACTGTAATGACTTCTGTTTTTCTATATTTTAATCATAATTTAAAATTTCATAATTATTCCAAAAATCAGCGACTTTAATTCATTTTGTGTTTATATCCCCCGCAGTTTCAAGATTTATATATTTTATACATTCCAAATATTTATTTTCATAAACTTGTGTATAACAGATAACTTTAAGGATCTCCTTATATTATAGTGAGAATTATATTTTTAAAAGTAATCCCGTTTTTAGTGATTTTGGTTCAAATTTGCAACTTTTGGCCCAAAATATCCCAGCTTTTCCAAATCTCTGGTCCTTTAGTAGTTTACCTATATCTCCGGACATCTTTAGATGAATGAAAACAATTTAAACACTTCTATTGTGTTTAATTGGAAGAATCATTTTTTTTTTTAAATCATTATTCCAAAAATCAGCGATTTGTATGCTTTTTTTGCTGATATCTCCCCCAAAATGACAAGCTGTATGCATTGTGTTCATTTCGGTAGCGCGGCGGATTTGTAACCGGAGGCCCCGGGTTCAATCCTCCGTGGTGCCACTGAGTTCCGTCGGTGTGTTCTTGGGCAAGACACTTTACCTTAGCCTCGTCCGTCGGATGGGGACGTAAACCGGGCGGTCCCGTGTATCGGTCTATCTTCCGAGCACGTTAAAGAACCATAGGAATCTATTCGATAATAAGAGTAGGGCAGGTTCCCGGATTCCTATGTATCCTTCCCCTCTCTCTGGGGCGGCTCTAAATAACCTATACTGTGTTGATGAGCCGTTAAACAACATTCAATTCAATTCAATTCATTTCAAACATTATGTTTATTTATATGAATATAACAGACAACTTTCAGAAGCTTCAGCTCCATAATATTGCAATGATAATAATATTTAAAAAAATATTCCAATTTTAGAGATTTTTGTTAAAATGTGTATGTTTTTGCCCAAATATAATGTGTTAAGCTACCGTTTCATCAAAGCCATCCTGGCTATTTATTTTTTACTAAGATATATCTTAAAGGTTTTAGCATTTAAAATGTGCTTGCCAGCTGAGTTGGTACCAAAAAGTTGAGTAGCCCATGGTCTATAATTTATAACTCATAATCATCGATATGTCATGATAAATGTAATCGTTAAACTTTAAAGGCATTGATTGCTACACGAGAATGTTACATAGAAGATTTGGAAGAAGAAACAGATGGAGTTGTAGTAGGATGTGATCATGACATCGAACACGTGGTACAGCATCTCGATAGATGTAGCGTAGACTCGACCACGGTAAATGTAGAAACATTTCAGTGTGTTGACGGCACATGGGAAGTATATAACGCACACAAAAGAGGAACTGGTATGTAATTGTATTTGACTGTATACTTTGTATATACGCGTATATTCAGAAATGGAAATAGATATTGTTAACCTGTAATTTCATTTTGACTTGTTATAACAAATACTACCACTCTAATGTATTTAACTTAGATTATTATTAATCCAAATTGTATTTATAAATCAAACAAAACATATTTCCATCGTCGTTGTTTTCTTTTAGACTATGTTTGTATTTCAATTGGTGTTTTAAAAATACTACATTTCAGATATTGAGCACCGTCGAAGCAAACGTTGTTTCATCTTTTGCGCATTAGTTGTGTTGATCGCATTAGCAGTAACTATAATTACGTACTGTTACATCGAATACGGCGATCCGGTATGTAAGGAAAGAGGTATATTCCAGACTCAACCTGCTTACTTATTTGATATCATATTGTCTTGTAAGTTGTGTTGTTGTTTCGTTAGTGCTATAAAAAAACCTATACATGATGTGTATGGCAAATCGTTTCAGCAGAAACGTTTTAAAGGGACAATGTTTGTAAGCTTTAGTTTCAATACTAATTATGTTGACAAACATAACACACCAACCATTATTAATATTTACCAAATAAAACCAAGATTGTTTGAAGGAATTCAATAGCGGTAGTACCGCTTTGCGGGGTTGAATTCGTAACCCACACTTAAATTAAACTCGTGGGTGTAATAGTAATCGAACTTCGCAATAGTCGACCTCGCTACCAACTGAGCTAAAGGGGCCAGATGTATGTCCGTAAGACATACTGCAGAGAAAATATAATGCACTAATAGATGTCAGACTGAATGGTGTTTTACGGCACGTCGACACATACATAGGTCATATTGTGCGCAAGAACTGATGAAAGATGAAGAAATGAAGTAGTAATTGAAAATTAATGTAAATGTATAGAGATAAAAATAATTTACAAATAAGGGAGGATATGGTAGTAATATAAACTATATATAATATATGTAAATCAACAAATTACCTTCAACGGGTGTGTAGACAAGTAAATATATATAAGAACATAGTATAATGATTTATAAAGTCTGATATCTTTCAAAACATCTAAAACAAGACTAAAATCTATAGTATCAAGTAACTCTTTCAGTAGTATTAACTGTGTAGTACCTTTGCCGCATAGGGTCAAAGCCTACACATTCCAACAAGATATGTTTGACCGTTAACGGTGCAAAACAGGGTATACATTCTGGTAATTGCTCACCTTGTAATAAATATGAATGAGTATAACGTGTATGCCCTATCCTGCACCGGTCTAGGACAAATTCTTCTCGACGAATGAGTCTACTAGAAGGACGACATTCTCCGAGTAACAGTTTAATTGAATGGAGTTTATTGTTCACTGACATATCCCAAGCGGCTTGCCAAGAGTTACGAATATATGTGTTAATACTACTTTTAAAATCAGTAAAAGGTAATTTAGCATTAGATATATGTAAACCTAAGGCTGCCTTAGCACCACTATCAGCTCTATCATTACCACGTATTCCTAAATGGCTTGGAAGCCAGCAGAAAATAATAACATTATCAACTATAAGAGAATTATACTTTTCTAAAAGTTGAAGCACAACTGGGTTATCATGTTTCATATTTCATATATCAGGGCTTGAAGAGATGAAAGGGAATCAGAAAAGATTACAAAATGGTCATCATCAGATTCCTGAATATAGTTTAAGGCAAGTTCAATTGCCTTAAACTATTCAATTGCCTTAAGTTCTGCTGAAAAGATAGAAGCCTTCTCTAGCAAGCGGCTCTTTATGCTGTGTTTGTGAACAACTTCTGCTGCAGCTACGTTATCTCCATCTTTAGAACCATCTGTGTATATATGTTGAAAATTACTGTATTTCGATTTAATTTCATTCCATTTCATTTAAAGGATAGTAGGATCTTACTATTACAAAGGTAAAAAACAATCGTTGGTGTTTCCAAAGTCCATGGTGGAATTTGTGGTACTTTGTACTTGGCAACCAAATTTAGGTCGATTGCAATGTCTTTTAATTTTGGTTTATTTCGAAGACAAAATGGTCGAATGGCCTTCGGTTTTCGATCAAAAAAAGGATTAAAAACAGCATCGAACGTTGGATTTGAAGAGGTAGCTTGTAATTTAATGGTATACTGAAGGACTAATTTGTCCCATCTATGAGACAGTGCTGGTTCATTAGCTTCATTAGTCGTAATCCTTGATTATGTATAGGATCGAGCATCTGCAAGTATATATCCATATACTATTGAGCCGTAGTCTAGCTTGGATCTGATAAGGGTCGCAAGATTACTTTTCGATCTGCTCCCCAATTAGTGTTTGCAACAACTTTAAGTAAATTAAGAGCTTTAAGGCACTTGGCCTTCAAATATTTAAGGTGTATACCACACCTTAAATATTTGAAGGCCAAGTGCCTTAAAGCTCTTAATTTACTTAAAGTTGTTGCAAACGTTAATTTACGGTAAAAAATAAGACCAATGAATTTTGTCTCATCCACTACTGGTATCTGAAGTTTATTGAGACATAGATGGAATTGTCTCTCAATAATGTTCATGTTTTTTACACGATAACATATAACAAAGTCGTCACACCTGGTGTGGAGAACAATCCACACCAGGATTGATGCATTTAACTATACTGTTATTTTTTATATTAAAAAGGGTGACAGAGAGGATACTGCCCTGTGGCACACTCATCTCTTGTTCATGAATATCAGAGAGGGTTGAACCAATTCGGACACGCAAGTGTCTTTCATCTAAGAAATTCTCTATAAAAATGGTAATCGGCCTCTAAGACCATGGTCATAAAGATCATTCATAATAACATACTTCCATGCAGTATCATAAGCTTTCTCCAAGTCAAAAAATACAGCGACTAGATGTTCTGTTTTTACGAAAGACGCTTTCATAAAAAAAAAGAAAATCTGGTCGATAAAGGATCCAAATCGAATGAGATTGTCTGTTGTGCCTCGTTGGCGCCGGAATCCACTTTGATACTTTGTCATCAGTTTGTTGGACTCCAGGTACCAAACGAGTCTCTCATTAATCATTCGTTTCATGGTTTTACATATACAACTCGTTAAAGCAATAGGGCGATAATTTATTGGGTCCGTATGATAATTTCCAGGCTCGGGGACTGGAATAACGATTGCTTTCCGCCAAGAATCGGGGAAGTTTTCCGACACCCACACCTTATTAAATATATCAAGAAGGGTAGAGGGCAGGTTTCAGGTAAATGTTTTAATAATTGATAATGGATATCAGCAGGACCAGCTGATGTATCATCATGAGCCTTTTTAAGGGATTCTCGAAGTTCTTTGAGAGTGAACAGTTACTTGTATTTCTCCAAATTTTTCGACTTCAGCTTCTTCTGTTCTTTTACTTTCTTATTTTTTAGAAAATTTGGTTGACAATTTTCAGAAGAAGAGTTTTTAGAAAATGTTTCTGCCAAAGTGTTTGTAATGTCTTTGACAGATGTAATATATCCATTATCTGTTTTAAGATGATTTACAGAACTAGAATTACCTTTACCGCTTATTTTCCAGACCATGTCCCATATCTTCTTAAGAGATGAGCGAGAATTCAGCCTAGAGACATAAGATCTCCAGGATTTCCTCTAGCTATCTGTAATAGTACGACGGGCTTTCGCACGAAAACCTCTAAAACTATCTAAATTAATGGATGTCGATGTCAGGTGATCAGCAGAAAATGTAAATAATGTGGGTCCCACATTGTTAACAAATAATAAATAAAATAAAAATTCAAACTTACGAATGTATTACTACAGACTTATTTGGGCCTATCACGTTTTCATGCATACATTTCACTGAATACTTATGTTTTTTTAATACGAAAACTAAGCACCCAGAACAGCACAATTTGCTACATACATATGTTTGTTATTGGTTGTTTAATAGGTTAATAATACTTGCAATGCAAAATGATACGTCAAGCTTTATCTCAAAAGTTAAAAAGAAGTTATTCAAAAAAGCTCGACCCCTTAGAAAAGCCATATCACATTATGTTTAGGCTGTAAAATCTTGATTTGTCAACCGATTTTAAAAAGGGATGCATACAGTTACCGTGGAACTTCCGGTGCTTTAAATTTGAGTTTGAAAATATAGAGACAATACCAGGATCACGCCAGTGTCCCCAAACAATTGTTCATGGAGGTTTTTGTCGTATATTTAGGATGGCCCATTTTTACCCTAGCACTACCGAATAACGTTATTACAAAGTAATCGAACGTTCTTTAACGGCTCAACAACTCATTATTCAGACTAACTAGAACCGCTTTAAAGATATGTTATACGAAGTAATTCTGGATTCGTTTTGATTACTGAACATGTTCAGAGGAGATACTTGAATCTGAGGAACTGAAAAGTTCATGTAACAAAGTATACTTTGATTAAATGTCTACTACATGACAGAGTTGTGCATTGTGTAATTAGTTGTAGCCACTTTTTGTACAAAACACATTGAGATAGATCTGTAATATTACGTGGAATATAATAGTGTAGTATAGGCACCTTTTTATTATGCGTTTCTTTATCCTTTCAGTATATATTATATATTACACTTTTAGCTAAAGAAGTTGCCGTGGAAAGCGCTAAGCCTCCAACCTACAATAACTGCCCTCCAAGTGACCTCGAACTTACATACACAGCACCAGAAGGAAACACAACGGTTCAAGTCAATTGGACAGCACCGAAAGCGGTGCCGCATGGTGACAAAACAATTAAATCGTAAGTAAATCTCAAAACAGATTATAATGTCGGTCATCCATCATTTTTGCAAATGTTTTAAGACGCGATTTTAGTATTTTATTACTAGCCGGATTGCACATGCAGACTTATAGTTTGGCGATTGCCGTCTGTCCGTCTAGAACCATAACTCTGGCATGTATTTTACTTGAATTATCCCTCCCCCGTTTTTCTACTTGTATTTTTCAATTAGAATGTTGAATTCGCAATCAGGCGCTACTGTTGTGCTTCACTTGTATTTATATGTATTTTTTATAATATAAAACGGTTATTCGGTGAGAAGTGACAGTTTTGTAAAACGCTTTTTAAAGGACTTGATATATTAAAATCCATTTCTTTAAATTACACACGTGTGGATAACGAGCTACACATAACCAAATACGGCCGATATATAATAGACGTCCATACATTCTCGTACTCGAATATCAACGATATACACACATTATACATAGATCTCGCATTAAAGAAAGGTCGCCATTATCCATTAATCCTCTCCTATAATGACACACACACATATGTATAAGATAATATTTGCGAACTACCAAGGACAGACAACCTTCAGACGAACTACAACAGAGCGCCTAGCTAGCTATGATGAGAAACAGAAATCAAACCAAGGCTGTTTAAAAAACTCTGCTGGCTTTACGGAGTCTGTGGGTGGGGGTGGGGGGAGATGGGTGGTGGGCGAGGAAATTAGTTGTTGTGGCACATATGACAAAACCCTTTGCCCTGCATTATATGGCAGTCGAACATAAATTAATACAAGTCCCTCAAGTACCCATGTAGAGGGGCCCCTTCACACTAGAGTAACAAACCCCGTTTTATACATGCATCCACAGTTGGACAAGGAAGTAAAGTGCATGCGTTCTTTTTACCCATTTACCCCCAGCTACGAAACCAAAATACGAAAACGTATTGTGCATCTACACTAATACACCACACATGAATATGAAATCTCAAAGGGTATGGAGGGAGTTAGCATCACAAGTCGGAAACTCCTGGGTATGGAGGGAGTTAGCATCTCACGGCGGAAACTCCGTTATAATAAATTAATGCAAGTTCCCCAAGTTGCACCCCTGTAGAGGAGCCCCCTTATGCAGCCGGTCAAAACTCATTTTATATAATTATGTTGTGCTTCAAGTACCTAAATAATCATACCAAATTAGAACATGAGGCCCAAGAGGGCATGTGGACGCGCTACTGGCTAAAACGGCTCATATCAAGGCTTGTCGTCATATAATTCCTATCGTTAAAACAAAACAATCAATTGAATGTTGTTTAACGGCTCATCAACACAGTATAGGTTATTTAGAGCCGCCTCAGAGAGAGGGGAAGGATACATAGGAATCCGGGAACCTGCCATACTCTTATTATCGAATAGATTCCTATGGTTCTTTAACGTGCTCGGAGGATAGACCGATACACGGGACCGCCCAGTTTACGTCCCCATCCGACGGACGAGACTAAGGGAAAGTGTCTTGCCCAAGAACACACCGAAGGAACTAAGTGGCACCACGGAGGATTGAAACCGGGGCCTCCGGTTACAAATCCGTCGCGCTACCGACTGCGCCACGCCAACAAAAAACACCCACAACATACATGTAAACCCTTGACCCATGCTAACAATTTAAAGAAGAGGCCATAGTTCTACTTTGGTATGGTTATTATGGACTCGAGGCACAACAATTGTATAAAATAGGTTTTGAAAGCCTGTAGAGGGACTCCTTTATGTAGGCGGTCAAAACCCATTTATATAATTGTTGTGCCTCGAGTCAGTAAATAACCACACTGAATTAGAACTGGGGATGTTTTTTTGTAAAATCATATGTCTCCCCTACAGTAGAAAGGGCGATAAATCCGCCAAAAATCATTCAACTGGAACACGACGAAGTTGTGTGCAACTAGGCTTAGTTATGGTCATCCCTACCAAGTTTCATGGAAATCCAGGCAGGGGATCAGAAGTAGTCGTGACAAAGCTTATGTATTAAAACCTTTAAAGGGCCATAACTCTACCCAAAATCATTCAACTGGAAAAGACAATGATATACGCAGCCAAGTTTTGTTGAAATCTGGCCAGGGGATCTGGAGAACTAGTCGGGACAAAGTGTGTGTATTAAAAACTTTAAAGGGGAATAACTCTGCCAAAAATCATTCAACCGGAACACGACAATGATATGTGCAACCAGGTCGAAAGCCGACCGGTGGTTAAGGAGAACTAAACCGGATAAAGTGTGTGTATTAAAACCTTTAAAGAGTCACAACTTCCACCAAAAATCATCCACCAAGAACACGACAATGGGGTTCAGGAAAACTATTCCGGATAAAGTTTGTGTAAAAGGGGTCATAAATCATTCAACCGGAACACGGCGATGATATGCGCAACTAGGCTTGGTACTGATCATCCCTGAAATCCGGCCAGAGTATTAGGAGAACAATTCAGGACAAAGTGTATACATAACAACCTTTAAAGAGCCACAACTCCCAACAAAAAGCATTCAACCGGAACACAGCAACAATCTGCACAACTAGGCTTGGTACTATCAAGTTCCATTGAAATCCAGTCAATAGTTCAGGACAAGAGGCCCAAGAGGTCACGTACGCTCTACTTGCTATATGGTTTCCATGGTGGGGTTGAGTATTGGGGATGGGGTGGGGGGGAAGGGGTGGGTGGGTAGAAGGATTATGTCAGATATGGTAGTATCAAACTAGTTTTTCTATAAAGTGTCTTCAATTACCAATATATAGGGGAGGGATGTATTTGGCTCGTTTAGCTAGCTTTAAAACAAATCAAACGTTCGTTAATATAAACACTCAAACCAAGTTTGACATGTGAACAAGGGGCGGGGTCAAAATTGGTAAGTAAAAATACAAAATATTAAACTGTTGGCTGTTGCAGTTTCAAAAAAGAAGATTTCTTTAAGTTTGTCCCTATATATGTCTATGTAAAATATGTAAAATATGTGATCCTTGGAAAAGGGCCAAATTTGACTCCAGGGTCACCATTTGAACAAACTTGGTAGAGGACCATAAGCTGATGGTAAATACAAAATGTTAAACATCTGACTCTTGTAGTTCAAGAGAAGATTTTTGAAGTTTTGCCTATACAGAACGTACGATGTACAAGTCTATGTAAAACTGACCCCTAGGGCGGGGCCAAATTAGACCCTATGGTCACCATTTGAACAAACTTTGTAGAGGAACATAAACTGATAATAAATACAAATTAGTAAACCTTTAGCTCTCGTAGTTTCAGAGAAGACAATTTTTCCCCCTCTATCAGTCTATGTAAAACTGTGACCCCTGGGGCGGCGCGAAATGTGACCACAGGGTCACCATTTGAACAAAATTGGTAGAGGATCCATAAGCTGATGGTAAATACAAAATATTAAACCTTTGGCTCTTATAGTTTCAAAGAAGAAGATTTGTTTTAAGTTCTTCCCTATAACTCTATGTAAAACTGATCCAACAAGGGCCCCTAAGCTTTTTTAAGCTATTTTGTTTCTCATAAGAAACATTGGTTCATTGTTCTTTAATTGGGAAATGAACGTGAGATTTGAACCCACGACCTTGTACATTACCAAGTATTGAAAAAGGGCCATAACTCCGGTGTTACTGGTTCAATCTGGCTGGTTTTCAAACTCGTCCGACCTTTCATCGATATTAATAACGTAGTAAAGATCGGATGAACAATGAAGTCCCTATCGTCTTAACGAGGCAAAAGTTAACGACGGACGACGTAAAACTCGCCATCGCATAAGCTCGGTTGGACTTCGGCCAGTAGAGCTAAAAACTAATCCGGATAAATTTTGTGTATAATGGAACATAACTGTCAAAAATCATTCAACAGGAACACGCCGATGACATGGGCAATTAGGCGTTGTACTGATCATCCCTGCCAAGTTTCGTTGAAATCCGGCCAGGGGTTCAGGAGAATTAGTCTGTACAACGTTAGTGTATTAAAACCTTTAAAGGGCCATAACTCTGCCAAACATCAATAAACCGGAACACGGCGACGATATACGCAACAAGGTTTGGTACTGATCGTCTATGCAAAGTTTCGTTGAAATCCGGCCAAGGGTTCAGGAAAACTAATCCGGCCATAACTTCACCAAAAAGCATTCAATCATAACACGGCGATGATTATATAGCTACGCCTGGTACTGATCATCCCTAAAAAGTTTCGTTGAAATCCGGCGGGGAGTTCAGAACAGACTAAGAGTAGCCGAATGTGTTACTATTGAATGAAATGAAAATTATACCCTTACATTTATGATTAGTTCCGAAAAGACGGTGACTATGTGAAAAATTCTACCTACAACCCTAAGATATAAAATCGATACTGCAGGATACAGTATAGAGCAACTTCAAAGCTAAAAAATCTATGAATAATCTATGAATAAGGCTAAGAAATAAATGGAAATATTTTGATCAAGGGTAATAGAGTCAACAAAAATCATTCTCAGAGTATGTGTATATATATATATATATACAGTATCCCCAAGATCCGGCACCTTTCATTGTCACTATCTCAATATAGCTGTGTGTGGTTGAACGCTTAAATGTGGCCCACTCATATAAGCTATAATTGTATGTATGTATGCGTCTATATGTTAATTGTGCCTCCAGACGAGTGTGTTATGATGTAGAGATACAGTTCATCAACGTGTGTTGCAGCTACCTTTTTTAAGGAGTGAATATATACGCTTGATTTCTGTGTATCTCGTCATAGCTAGGCGCCCTGCCGCAGTTCGTCCGAAGGTTGTCTGTCCTTGGTAGTTCACAAATGAAGTGGATACTTTCTTATGACGGCGAGTATATATTTGTCGAGCAGATCAGTGTTACGATAATAAAACTTAGAAAAGGTATTGCGTAACTTATGGTAACAGTATCCCTGTTGGGGGGTGGGGTGCGTGGGGGGGGGGGGGGGGGGGTCAGTAATGTTAAGATGTTAAGATTACGAAGGTTGATGTCCTCAACACGGCTACAAGCTCTTGCAAAACGAATTAACTGAGAAATATATACGCTATAAGAAACGAGGATGTCACGGAAACGTTTTGGTCTCCAGTAATGGGTTTTGTTGGCGGGTTATGCTGTAGAGATACAGTTTATCAGCATGTGTTGCAGCTATCCTTTTTAGGAAGTGAATGCATACGTGTGATTTCTGTATCTCTCGTCATAGCTAGGCGCCCTGCCGTAGTTCGTCAGAAGGTTGTATGTCCTTGGTAGTTCGCAAATATTTCTCCCTACATACATGCATGTATATATATATATATATATATATATATATATATATATATATATATATACACACATACATATATATATATACATACACATATATATGCATACACACATACATATGCATGTGCATATAAACATACCTTTCCATAGGAGTTGGTGGTGAA
This sequence comes from Cyrtodaria siliqua, assembly GCA_037043455.1. Lineage (NCBI taxonomy): Eukaryota > Metazoa > Mollusca > Bivalvia > Adapedonta > Hiatellidae > Cyrtodaria > Cyrtodaria siliqua. Next base: position 522,923 of record JAWPHD010000216.1, read on the forward strand.
CGATTCACTGCACTCGGTTTGACGTTGTTCGGTGTTTCTGTGCTTGTCATGTATTTATCGATGGCCTGCTGACCTGTCAACTGACCTGGCTTGTGTGTGTTACGTCCAGCTTGTTGCAGCATACACTGAAACGTGGCTAGGCCTAATTAGCCTGTCCTGGCCTGGTCTAAGATTAGTTGGTACTTTGGGACTAGTTTAAGACTGCCCAAAGGGTCATTGCTTGAACACTGGGTTTAATGTTTGAGTATCCAAGTTCATCTATGTTGTTTCTAGATGGTCAGTGGCTCACATTTACATTAGCACATTTCTCCTGGAACAATGCAGCTATACTGAGTATGTTAGGAATTGCACACCTTGTGAGGGTCATTCAGAAATGGTAATTGATAGTTATCATGTTGTGTTTTTATTAATGGGAAATAGCAAAAATCACATGTATAAATGGAAACAAAGATAATTTCTAAACAAGCAACTTAAGAAAGTAATGTAACAAACAGATATAGCATTTAAAACAAATCCCTTTTTTGTTTGCATAATCGCAGTCTGTTTTATGATTTGAGCTCTGAACAAGTTCTCATAAACCAAATGCATAAGAAGTTGCAATCCTCTGGAACAGTGTGTGATTATAACATGAACTCACAATATGGGTTGCTAAAAACAAAATCTCCATTTAAGCAATATATAAATATAATACAATTACAATACAATTGAATATATTCAGATTATATATGTATAGCATATCCCACTATCCACTACCATCCAGCAACCCACCAACATTTCCACCCTACCAAAATGGAACCACACATTCATCCATCCAACTATCTATCAACCCACTACCCATTCAATTTTATATAACCATTCATCCACCAACTCACTCTTCTAAAAAATCTGTCACTCATTTATCAATCACGCAATCATTTAATCAATTTTAAACATTAATTCATTTTATTTTTAATATCCATATATCATAACTATTATGTTTCTTCGTTTTACACGTTTCTCATGATTAATACCATTGACATCTCCTAATCAATTCTAACTAGACGGGATTGGTTTTGTAACAAAAACATAATATATGCTCGATCCTATACATAATCAGAGATTATGACTCACCTTGATACTTAGTTATGAACCTCATTTGATCGAAAACCGAACGACATTCGACCATTTGGTCTTCGTATTAAACCGAAGTTGACCTAAATTTCAAATACAAAGTACCACAAATCCCACATTTGACGTTGGAAACACCAACCATTGTTTTTAATCCTTGTAATAATAAACATTCCGTTACAGATCCTACTGTTTTTTAAAGCAAATTTAACTCAATTAAATCGAAATACCGTAATGTTCAACATATATATACATATACAGATGGTTCTTAAGATGGTGGATGCAGAAGCTGTTGTTCACAAGGTATCGCCTGCCTGGCAGAGCCTCTTTTCATCTGAACTTAAAGCAATTGAACTTGCCCCCAAACTATATTGAGGAATCTGACGATAACCATTTCGTAATCTTTTCTGAGTCCCATGCATCTCTTCAGGCCCTAAGTAATATGAAACATGATAACCCAGTTGTGCTTCAACTTTTAGGAAAATGCATTTCTCTTACAATAGGTAATGCTATTATTTTTTTGCTGGCTTCCAGGGCATGTAGGAATACGAGATAATGCTAAAACATCATTATGTTTACGTATGTTTAATACCAAATTACCTTGCACTGATTTTAAATGTCGTATTAACAAATGTATTCGTAACTCTTGGCAAGCCGCTTTGTCTGTGAATAATAAACTGCATTCAATCAAACCGTTACTCGGTGAATGGCCTCCTTCTAGTAGGAAGATGTTCTAGCCCGGTGCAGAATAGGACATACACGTTATAATCATTCATATTTATTACAAGGTGCCATTGAGCAGTTACCAGAATATTTTGCCCCGTTAACATATATTGTCAGACTTTTTGCGACAAGTTATTTGATGTAATAGTTATTTGATATAATTTATTTCATTGTCGTTTTGAGATTTCCTGAAAGCAATCAGACTATAGTTCATAATAGTATGTTCATACTTGTACTTAACTTGTTTACACACCCGTTGATGGGCACTTGTTGGTTTTCATATGCATAGTTAATATTTTCTAGATATCATGCCTTATTTGTAAGTATACTGAAAGCAAAAAGAAACGCTACAAGGGAATTTCCGCTATATATTGTATATACTGCACACTTAATTCCATTCATATTCCAAGGAAATCCCATGATGTTTTGTAAAAACAAAAGTTGCAGTTAGTTAGAGAAAGGACACAACTGTGATGTTGTAGACGTTTTAATCACAGTACACGATGTAACAAGAAATTCATAAATGTTGAAGTTCCTCTTTGAAAAATTGAGCCAGTTCAGTACTGTATTTAATATAAAGAGTTTGTAAAAGTTTGCATCCTATGTTTGCTCACATGCTTAAGCCAAACGCGTACTCTGTCAATAATGAAACTTTGCAGGAATACTATTTGCTGGGTTACGTGTTGTTTTAGTCTTTTTTCAGGAAGGAAAGATTTTACGTAGCCATGTACCATTCGTTTAACAGCAACACATTGTACATACAATATATAGCGGAAATTCCTGTGTCGTACTTCGACAATCTCCTCAAAACAAATTCCACAACTTTCGAATTCATTTTAGGAGCAACCAGACAAGCGGTAATCACGAAAATGGCGACTATTTTCAAGCACTTTCTGGTGCAGGCTTCCCACATACGATTGTTTACACTGCTAGAGACAACTATGACCTTGCCGTATATTGTGCATTTTCCTTCAAGACAATATGTAAGTAAATTAGACTTTGCTAATGATGTTTCGGTGTATAATTTATCAAATTAGCGCCGACGGATTGGGGTGTTTAGGACCTAAATGTAACAGTCAACCTACTTGTTAAATATGTCATAGATGTAATAAAATAACAACTATCATTAAAATTTAAAATATACCACAATTGTTAAGAAACAAAACTTGCTTAAGTAATAGATAGTCGAGTTGGTTGATATAAACATTGTGCGGTTCGCAGCCCATCGAGGTGTTTAAATCAACCAACGAGATGAGACCATACACTATGTGTTTTGTAGCATGTCAATTTCATCTGTCTGTCCTACTCTAACTTCCGATAGTACACCAGTCTGATAGATGTTTTTATCAATCTAATGATTTACAACTGTGCAAATACAATGGAAATATCAGCGACTACGCTACAATTTCAATTAAATAATTTACAACTGTTCAAATACAAAGGAAATGTCAGCGACCATGCTATAATATATTTGATAACAAATAACCATGCTTATTGTGTTTATTTGCTTAATATAATAAAACACGTATGGAGTCTCCTTGTATTAAAATAAATAAATAATTGGTCTTCGTATTAAGTTAAAAAATATCCGTTGAGTTTGCGTTCATGATAAAACTAGATGTATCTCAAAATGTTACTATGGCATGGATGTGTTGACATCTACTGTTTTAATACTGCCTTATTTATTTATCTGAATTGTTTTGTAGGCTAGATGCAGTATTTTGTACAAATGTATTTTTTAATATTTTAATAATTATGGGATCTTCAACGAGTTCCCATTCCACATGTTCCATATACGATTAAAGAATGAATGAATAAAGTTGTACGGCAGGTCGACACATCAATAGGTCATATTGTGATTTATGAATTATTTTGGCGAGTTAAATTAAAAATGTTTATGAAGAGTTGTATAAATCTTATATCAAATGAGATCGAGTTTAAGATCCGTTTATTCACATGACATTACAGTCAAATGTGTAAAAAATAATCAAGATGGAAATTAAACTGCAACGACGTCAGTCAAACTTTAGCGTCAAAACGTCATGTCACGTCATAAAATCATGTCATTTAGCACCAAAACGTCATAAATATTTATTATGGTAACAAATAAGTTATGACTTTAATCTGGGTGAATTTATAATAAATAAAATAGATCTAGTACACAACTATGTAATTCCTTAGAAGTCAATGGCTAGAACTATTTATCAAATGGAGGCGACTACTATATTTATTAGCTCTAGTGGCCATAGGCAAGCAGAGCTTATGTCATGGTCAATGCGAAGTGTCTGTCGTCCGTCGTCGTCGTCTGTCCGTCCGTTAACATTTGCTTCAAACGACTTCTTCAGAAACCCCTTGGCCAATTTTGACCAAACTTCACATGGATGATCATTAGATGAATGCTTTTTAGATTTGTTAAAATTAGGTCAGCGCAACATCCAAGATGGCCGTCATTACCATATATGGTCGAAGCCTTAACAAATCTTCTTCTCAAGAACCGCTGGACAGATTTCGACAATTTTTCTTTTAAAATGATTGCCAATGCCAAGACTATCGACATTTTTCAAATGAAGTCCCCGGGGTAAAAAATGGCCATGCTCATTTGTATATTGAGATTTTGCATGTTTTTCATAGGCTTATATAGGAAAGAACGTCAAAAAATCTTCTTCTCTGAAACCACGAGGCACAGAGCTCTCATGTAATACATGTAGCATCAACTTATGGTCCTCTACTACGTTTGTTCAAATGGTGACCCTGGAGTCAAATTTGGCCCCGCCCCGGGGGTCAAAGTTTTACATAGACTTTAGATAATGGAAAAAAATTCTTCTTCTCTGAAACTACAAGAGCCAGAGGTTTAATAGTTTGCATTTACTGCAAGCTTATGGTCCTTTACCAAACTTGTTCAAATGGTGACCCTGGGGTCACATTTGGCCCCGCCCCAGGAGTCACATGTTTTACATAAACTTGCATAGGGAAAAACTTAAAAAATAATCTTCTCTGAAACTGCAAGAGTCAGAGGTTTAATAGTTTGCATGTCCTATAAGCTGATGGTCTGCTACTAAGTTTGTTCAAATGGTGACCCTGGTCACGCCCCATGTGTCCCATGTTTTATATATATGCTTCTATAGGGAAATAGTTTAAACATCTTCTCTGAAACTACAAGAGCCAGAGGTTTAAAATGTTAAATATACTATAAGCTTATGGTCCTCTACCAAGCCCGTTCAGATGGTGATCCTGGTCCCGCCCCAGGGGTCACATGAGATACAAAGACTTACATAGGGAAATGTTTTTAAAAATCTTCTTCTCAGAAACAGCTCTGTATGTGAAGATTTTGCATGTTTTACATAGACTTATATAGGGAAAACTTAAAAAACCTTCTTCTCTGAAACTACAAGAGGCAGAGGTTTAATATTTTGCATTTACTATAAGATTATGGTCCTCTACCAAGCTTGTTCATATGGGGATCCTGAGGTCATATTTGGCCCCGCTGCAGGGATCACATGTTTTAGATGGACTTACAAAGAAATAATCTCAAAAAAAAATCGTCTTTTCAGTGTTACGAGTAAAATGTAACAAGAGCGGAAGCAACACCAGCCATACAAAACTATAATTAACAAATTTATTTACATAAAATACTCATTTACAGAATACGCAAATCCAGTTTTTCATTTATATCGAATTTTTGAATTAAATTCAAATAACAATATATACAATGTTCCTTAAATAACTTCATATTAGAAAGTGTCTCTTTAATCCAAAATAGTAAGTGTCTCTTTAAGTCTAAATTAATTTCAAATATTTCCGGTTTAGTCCAAATATCCGATTTCACATATTATGAATGAGCACAATTTGTATTAAATCCTCTCATAATTATTTATTTAAAAGCATCCAAATCTAAATTAACTTTAATAAAGAATACTGAAACTGATCTCAACTGATGGGCTGCTCCCAGTGCTAGCCTGTTTCTATACCGTCCAAAGACTGCTCCAAAATTCATCACAAATGAACTTGCATAAATAATTTGTATACCAGATAATCATGTTTTACATCTATAATATTTTTAACTTTCTTCAAGGACAAATCAATAATAAACACGCAACAATGCATGCATACTTTGAGACGCATGCAACAATACATGTAAACGTTTAGATATAGGTTACATCAGAACAGCTTGTCAATTTTGACCAAACTTCACATGGATGAGCCTTAGTTGAATGTGTTTTTTTTTCAAATTTGTTCAAATAAGTTAAACGTGACATCCAAGATGGCCACCATAGAAAACTCTTTGAATTACTTCTTGTACACTGGGAAGCTAGGGCTGTGGGTTCAAATCCCCTGTTTGGGTGCGTTTTTAGCTCTACTGACATAGGCCAGTAAGTCTTATGCCATGGTCTTTTGTCCGTCGTCCATCGTCCCTCGTTCGTTAACTTTTTGATGTCAACACTCTAGCACCTTCATTTTTCGTCCGATCTTTACCAAACTTTACCAGGTTATTAATATCAATAAAAGCTCAGTCAGATCGGACCAGTAGGTAACTTACCTCAAAGAAAGCACAATATATCCCATTACTTCCATATAATTTTCAAAACGTTTGGCTTCCTGGTAAGAATGATTTCACTCATCATTTCAGAGTCATTAGATCATGGCGGGGATTTCTTTATTTATACTGTCCTGTTTTAATGGGATGAAGTAGGGTAAGTGTGAGGTTTGGTGCACCCTAGAACCGGTTTAAACCCCCAGTGGCCTTTGTTGCCACTGACCGTTCCAAGGCGGTAGCCCTATTGTCAACCCTTTGTGTTTGCGATGTCGTTTGCTTTTTTTATTACTTTTGCCTTCTCGTTTGTCTGTTTGCGTGTTTGTTTTTGTGTTTTGTGATTGACTGTCGTCCTTGAATGCTGCGTTCCCTGTCCGATATTTTTATCTTTCTTCATATACCTCTTGTTGAGACTCTAAAATTGTGTTAATACTGTGAAAATATTCATAACTGTACACATGGTTGCATCTTAGTCGAGGAAGTTTTAATAATAAAGTACGCGTTTAAATAACGTTTATTTTCTACTTCAACCTGAAATAGATTTTTGCAGAAATGTGTATAGGCCGCCTTTCTTCGCTCCTAGGCATTGCCGACTCGATGGAACCACTAGTCCCGGCCCGCCTCGCCCATCACCCCCCCCCACACCACCCCCCCCCCCCCACCCCCCCCCCCCCCCCGCCGAGTTTTTGTTTTGTTTTTCATATAAACTCTGTGGTGTATTTTTGGAGTATTTCCCAACATCCTCAGGTTGATGCATCTATCAATGTTTCCCCCTCCCCACCACGGGGCGGCTTTCACACCCAGGGAATTAGACAAATGTATAAATTGATAGTCTAAGTACCGTCCCTAGAAGCAACATTTGTGTCTGATTTCCCAGGCCAAAAGCTATTATTTCAAATACTCCCATGTTGGTACGGGTTTTAATTCCCTACCCCAGTTACATCTTTGTTGTCTCATTCCCTGGGTATGCCCGCCGATAGGTGCATGACATTTTGATGATTTAGCCTGATTTCTTATCCACCCACCCCTGCTTTTCTTGCATTTACGCTCCTGTGTAATAATAATGCGTGCGTGTGTGCCAGTGCTACATTAATTAATTCTTGTTTATGTCATGTATAAATATGTTCAAGATATGTGTATGTTTACAAATTCTTGGTGACAATCCTGTGTTTATAAGCTATACCAATAAAGTGATTTGAAATAAATTGGCAAAATTGCTGATTTTTAATGACATGTAACTTTAAAATACTTGGATTCAGACATAATTAAATTGTATGTTAAAGGAGCTTAGTGTTTTGAGATTACCCCTCGAGGAAAAAATACCACCTACATACGTCATCATATGTCATCAGAATGCGTGATTATTTACCAGAAGTGACGCGAAACCATCTTAAACGGCTTTTTGTAAACAAAAAGCATCTAGTTTTAACTTATGAAGGTAAGGAAGCAAACTATACACAATTCAATGACTAGTATTTGTTTATTCGATCATGCCAAATGACACTAGAAAATATCATGCTATGAGCAGTCGTTGAACAAAACGTGATTCGATACCACCGTAAGTCCTGTAACACACCCTTATAGTCCTCTACCAGATTGTTTCAAGTGGTGACGCTGTATTTTAATTACCCTTGTCACGGGGTCAGAGTTTTACACACACGTCTATTTTTAAATTTTTAAAAATTCATTGTTTGAAAGGGCTATGTTTTGCTTGTTGTCTTATATCAAGTTTGTTCATATGAGATAACGATGTGTCAAATTATGGCCAACCACAGGTATCACGTACCAAATGATTACATAGACGTACATATTTAAAAACTTAAACCATCTGCTATAAATTATATATACTTTTAAATAATGCTTACGAAAATGATATTTAGTTTTAAGATGCAAAGAACCAAAGGTACCGGACAATGGAAAAAAGGAATCGTGTACACCCGATTATGAATATGGAAGTAAATGTACATTCAGTTGCAATGTTGGTTACGAAATGGTCGGTAGCAAAGACATCACCTGCCAGAAATCAGAGACATGGACGCAGAGCCCCACATGTACAAGTATGTTCACCTAAAACTAATTCATATTCAACTGTAGTCACAGTGTTACAATTTTAACCCAGTAATCACAACAAATGTAACTAATGTTGTAATATTTAGTTCAATCCATTTATTGGAATGTTTAATTCATAAATTGTAACATATCTGCAATAAAATAGGATTAAACTTCTGACTGCGACATTGACGTTACTGCAATTGGTGATATCTTACTGACGTTCAGGGAAAAGCAATATATAAATATTGCATCCCAGTGAGGGTGACAGTGGATATTGTCAACCTGAGGAAAATAATGTCAACCGAGGCGAGACGAGGTTGACATTATTTTTCCGAAGGTTGACAATATCCACTGTCACCCTCACTGGGATGCAATATTTAATTTATTATACCGAACAAATGTTTTGATTAAAATTTAAATATATCAGGGGGAAATAATCCCAATATATTTTATTTTTTTTTAAATTTATATTTGTATACCAGTTTTGATTTAAAGTAACAAATCTGCTCGCCAGATTTTTTTGTTGTCGTTTGGTAAACCAAGCGTCTTACGATTGACATAACTTCAACTGTATTTTAATAAGCGTCCACCGATTTCCAATTGCCAAAGCGTGTAGTTATTTGAAAAACCCAAAATCTATTTGTATACTTCCCGTGATGTCAAAATCGTGTAACAGTAACAATTGTTGACCGATGAACAGTAAAAATTGCTTCACGCTAAGGTATTATACAGGAGTGTAAACGTGAGGTATAATAAAACAACTTTCTTCATTTATAAAGTAGATGAATCCTCCATTCAGTTTACAGTCCCTTTTATACCTCGGACTAAACGGGATATTCCGAATCATGGCGAATAAATTAAAATGGATTACAGGCAAAACAATTCAAGTTCAGCAGTTCAGAAGTCTCCAAAAGTGAGGTATTTGACGTGTACATAAAATTGTTTTAACGGGCCTGTCTCAAGAATTCCTTCAATAGATTGACTATGCATGAGGACAGATTATGTCTGAATATTATTCAGTCTAAAGCAATTCTGAACACAAGCCCCTTTCAATATGGTTTATGCATGTTTTATAAGTTCAACACAAGCCCCTTTAAATATGGTTTATGCATGTTTTATAAGTTGTGTGATCTAGAAAGCAATACGAGTTCGGAATATTACGAGAAAGAATCATTTAAGACCCCTTTTTAAGACAATCCCTTTAAACCATAATACGATCTGACGAAGAAAGGCAGTCAACCTGCAAGCTGAACTATACAAACCTGACCTTTTTATTTCAGAGGTGACGTGCTCTGCTCCCACTAGCCCAAATAACGGTGAAACTGTTTGTGACGGTGCTTTATATAAGTATGATGACGACTGCACCTTCAAATGTAACGATGGCTTCCGGTTAAAAGGACCAATGAAGATGACATGTCAGGCTAATAAAACATGGTCAGTGACCAGCGATCAGATCAGCTGTGCAGGTATATTTATTTCCAAATCATGATTATTTTATAGTTTCTGATATCGAATAGATGACAGAATTATGTCCAGTTAAAGAAGGCTCTGAATCGCTCACCTAGTGATCCTCGCAAAGATAAAAAAAGTCAAATAAGCTTATAATATCATAACAGAATGAGATCAATCGATGACGCAACATCATAAATTTCCACACCCGCCTTAAAATGTTCATGCCCATTAAGTATATATATGGTTATAGAGTGGGGATTTTAGTGGTTTCCAAGTTATGACCCAAGAGGTGGGGTGGGGATGGACCCCGGGGCCAATGCAAGTTGGATGGTTGTATATGTCTGTTCATGCCCAGTAACTGTATATATGATTATAGGGTGAGAATCTCAACAGCTTCCAAATTATGACCTAGGGGTAATGTCTCCAGGAAGAGGAATAGACCCTAGGGTCGATGCTGATTGTTTGGATGTTTGTATCCATCTGTTCATGCACATTAAGTGTATACATGATTATAGGGTCATTTATGACCCAGGGTTATTTTCCCAGGGCTGGAGACGGACCCCGATGTCGATGCTGGTTAGATGGTTGTATCTGTCTGTTCATGCCCAGTAATTGTATTTATTTTATGATAAGCAGTGAAATAGTGGATTTAGCAATGAAATAAAAGTGGTATATGTGAAATATCGAGTTTTATTTTTTTCACTGCCGGAACTACTTTTAAATGTACAACAAACACATATGCACAGTAAAATGGTTCAGATATTCCAACACAAATGTAAACATGTCAAGAGAAAAACACTGCGAATTGTACATTCTATTGAAACAATGATTTGAAATGGTTTTTAAAAGTTAAAAGGAAATGATTGCCAATATAAATATATTCAACAATTTGGTCTATTTGGGTATCAATAAAATATCTTTGGACTTTTTTTTGTAGTCGGGCAAAAAATGTGTACAGCGGTTTAGTTTTTGAAATTGTCTCCTTTGTTGTTCTACCGTAGTTTCCCTAAAATATTGTTTGTAAAATCATAAAATAAAAAATAAAAATGTTGTTTTGTCGTGAAAATATAAAGTTTTCTCACTTCTCGATGAAATAAAATATGTTATTCACTCCAAAACAACAAATATCCTCTATATATGGCGGGATCTCAACGGTTTCCAAGTTATGACCGTTGGGCGCCGAATCTGGTTGGATGGTTGTATCCATATGTTCATGCTCAATAAGTGTATAACTGTGGTATTAGAGAAAAAATACTTTTTAAGGGTTTCCCTCTGCGGTGAGGCCAAATTTGACCACATGGTCACGATTTAAACACACTTGATAGAGAACCTTAAGCTTATAGCACATGCAAACTATTAGACATATAGCTGATGCATTGGCGGAGAAAATTGTTTAAAGATCTTTCTATATAACTTTTTATATAAATCTTTGACACCCTACGGCTGGGCCAGATTTTACCACAGAGTCACCATTTGAACACAACTAGTAAAGGCCCATAATCTTATGCTACATGCAATATATGAGAACTCTATTCTGTGTGATTTTAGAGATTAAATATTTTTTTATTTTTTCGCTATAAAAGTCTTTGTAAAATATGTTATCGCTGGAGCGGGGTCAAATTTAACGTCATGATAGCCATTTGAACAAACTTGGTAGAGGACCATAATCTAATGGTAAATGTGTAATATTAAACCTTTAGTGACCCCAGGGTCATCATTTGATCAAACTTGGTAGAGGACCTAAAGAAGTTTTAGCATTTTTCACCAACGGTGGATCAAATCAAACCGAGACTGCAATATTTTTTGTGTTTATCGTGTTCGGCGATTTCCAATTTCTCATTTCATACTGTAGGGGCTAAATTTGACATCAGTGTCACTCTATTTGAACAAACTTGGTAGAGGACCATAAGCGTATGGTAAATGCAATATATTAAAGCTCTTGTTCTTGTAGCTTCAAAGAAGAAGATTTTTTAAGATTTTCCCTATATAAATCTATGTAAAACATGTGACCCATGGCTCGGGGTCAAATGTTACCCTAGGGCCACCTTTTAAAAAAAATTGATAGAGGAACATAACCTTATAGTAAATACAAAATGTTAAAACGCTGGCTCTTGTAGTTTCAAAGAAGGGTCTTTAAAGTGTTTCCCTATGTACGTCTATGCAAGACGTGTGACCTTTCGGGCCAGAATTGATTCAAAGGTCACCATTTGAACAAACATGGTAGAGGACCATACGCTTATAGCAACTTCAAACTAGAGCTTGTTTTTAGTACAAATGTCTCCCCCCAACCCCCCCCCCCCCCCCCCCCTCACACACACCCCATACACACATTGGGAACAGGGCAATAAATCCACCAAAAATCATTTGACAGCAAGAACACGATGATATGCGCACCTAGGTTTGGTACTGATCATCCCTACTAAAAAAAAGTATGATAATGGACCTTTGGAAACGGCCGAGCACGACACATACGAAATATTGCAGTCTCGGTTTGATTGAGACTGTTCATGAGCGGTAGTGAAATATGCTGGCTACCGCTCACGCCCTCTAGCCCCGGGTTGAGCAGAACTCAATATTCATAAAATCAACAGTACACGATTTAAGTTTCGTTGAAACATGAAGTAGTCCAGACAACGTTTGTGCATTAATGCCTTTAAAGCGCCATAACTCCACCAAAAGACATTCATATGGTACACGACAACAATATGCGCAACTAGGCTTGGCACTGATCATCCCTGCTGACCAGGCCTCTATTTCTTCAGCTGAACTTATAGTCTAGTAATTATAGGTTTTAAGGTCAAACAAATTCCAACAGACAGTATTTTAGGATTTTTAGAATCACTGACATGTAATTAGTTTCAGATAAAGATGGTGGAAAATGCTAAATTTTGGGGTAAAAGTTGCGTTTTTAAGAGAAAATCTCCGGAAACTGGAATAATTTTATAAAAAATCATTTGAGCAAATTAGAATTTTCTAACAGTGCGGAAATGCTCTTCCAAATTTATCTCCATGAAAATCACGGTTTTATAGATGGCTCTTGGGTTATTAATATGAGATTTTGGGGCAAAACTTGGAAAAAATGAATAAATCGTTGATTTCTGTAATACATTTGGTGTTGCTAGGCTATAAATTAAAAAAAAATACTAAATGAGTTGTAAACTTTAGTTTCTTACTGTTTTGCAGAGTGAAAGGTACAGAGATGTGCCAGAAAAATGTCCTTTAGCATACGACAATACAAATTACTTTATTTTTGGGTCTAAAAATGTGTTTTCATAAAAAATCGCTGAAAAGAGGAATCATTTTGTAATAAGATGTTTGAACATAAACTTATCTAAAAGTGATACAATGGTGCACAATTATATATACAAATGTTTCATTGTATCGTAAGTTAATGTGAACGTTCACATTGTGAACTTTTGGCGCAAAATGTTGAAAAAATAAATAAAATAGTTGACTTCTGTAATACAGTCGTAGTACAGGCCCTTAAGCTAAAGAAGTAGGGAAATGAATTATAAAATGATAATCTATAATGATTTTCCATAGAGCAAGATGCAAGGATATGCCCCAAATAAGTTATCAGGCGTATACTGTTGAAAAATGCATTATTTTCGGGTGGCAAAATGTTTTTTTCATAAAACAATGTTGTAAACAGGAATCATTGTTAAGATGTATTTTGAATATACATAATCTACTTGAAGTGATATTATCCTATATATGCATATATCCAAATGTTTTATAGTATCAGAAATTTAGTTAGATGCTCAATTTTAAGGTCTGTAGCAAACAAAAGGTCCGTTGAATAAATGTCTAGTTATAATGTTTACGACCATGTTTACATCATTTGGAAATTTTATATAAAACAATGAAGGAAAAACATGATATAATTACATACATATGTATTTATAACCTTTTGATACACATATTGTATACACTTCATTGAATATGTGGTGGAAATATTGTTCAAGCAATCATTACAACAGGGTTTATAATCATTTAAATAGCATATATGGTAACTTATATTAAAATGGTGCAATTTGTTTTATCTTTAGGTGTGATAGTTACATTTTAATGAAAAAGATCACCGGAAACTGTATGATAAGTTTTAAAAACACTTTCAAAGTAACTGTATAAAATTCAATTTTCAAATTTTGCGCAATACCCATGTCGAAGTTGTAGGAGCTTTTGTTCACATCACCTAATATTATTGTTTGTTTATGTAAGAAAAGAGTGATCAAATAACTAAAAATTTAATTTAAATGAATCTCAATTTCTTAAGAATTCATAGAGCTTACATGTTGGCACTGCATACATGAGATTCCATGCTTTCTACAAAAACCTGTTACACATTCAGTGCTATAAATGTACACTGTGATTACATTGTTTTGGTTGTTCATAATATATAAATAACCTTTCATTAACATGCAATGCCCACACTTCCGAGAAGCAATTATTTGTTGAAAACACCAAGGTATATATATTATTTAAAAGATGATGATTGTGATGGAAGACTAGTGTGTTACTAGTGGGATAATCCATAGATTTAGTTAACTATCAGACATCCCTTGTACAAACTTTGCACAACTGGTGTTTGCAGCTGTAGCTCTAATATTACTCCACTTGTAAAACATGCATATCCATCACTATTATTATTTTTCCAAAATAACTTTGTGCGTTAATAATAACTTTGTGTTTTGGACTAAACGCCTCTCACTCTATAAAAAGCTATATACATGTATTTACATATGTATACAAGCTTGGTTACACACAAGAGGCCTCGCTAACCCATTGGATATGACCATGGCTTTGGAGCCACAGGCCTCTGCCCAAATTGGTTTTCTCCCGAGGCATGCATGCTGGGAAACTTCATCCTACATCTCAAATACTCTGCCCCGCATGGTTTCGCTCCTTTGCGGAGGCATGTCTGATGGAAACCTTCATCCTTCATGGCATCTCCATCTGAAATTGCATTCCCAATATAACCTAATATGAGTGTTAACCCCATTTCATTCAGGGTTACAAATACAAATAGCATATGTGACGTGCAAATTATTGATACACTCAATTACTGTTCTACTCAATTGAAAATGTTATGTTAACAGTTCATAGCATCACAGGGGTTAGGACATTTAATTATTCCAACATGCATCCTTTTATCCATTACAAAAATGTAAATTTATATTTACTCTAGACACATGAAAATCTTCTAGTCCAATATCCCTATCAATTACACAAATAATCAATGTTTGATTATACTTATTATTTCAACATGTCCGCAATGTGAGTATCTAATTCAATCTGGAAGTAATGAAACTGGGCGAGTACATATATAAGGCAAAATTTCATAACTCTCAAAATATTGTTTATACTGCTCAAATGATATTTGAAAATCGGTTCATATATATTTTGCATTTTTTCACCCAACTCATAAAGATGCGTATGTGTGTGGACTTACTGCTGACACAGTAGTGCACATGCGCAACACTTTTAATGCGCCAAACTGATATAAGAAAATTATCTTTCTACACTTTTTTAGTTTATAACCAAGTACTTTGTGTATGAAAAGGTTTATTATATGCAATTGTTAAGCAAGTCGTCAAAAAATATCACGGTTTGAGCATTCTTCTTAATTTCAAATACAATGAAAAAGTTTGATATAATTATGTACATTGAATAGTGAAACATTTTGTGACATCATTGTATTTTTTGTTTAAGCTAAAACAATTTTAAAAACGATTCTGGTTTTCAGCGAATATTGATGAAAATTGCATTGTTTCCCCAAAAAAAGGCATTTCCATTCATCATACCCTTGGATACTGACACACCGTTGCTCATTGCTTTGTGGGAAACCGTTAGAAATGATCTCTTAGCATTCGCAACAGCTTGATAAATTCCATAGAATCATATTTCGAATTTATGTAGAAGGAATCCATACTGGCTATGTCATACAAATTTGGCGGCACCCTAGACCCCAGCAGATTCCCTCCAAAAGCCATTAAAAGTCAAACCCAAATTTATCATCAGTTTTACAATGTCATTTGGCCGATAGATCTATATATATTTTATTTACATTGAATCGCCGATATAACCATCATCTTTATTGAAGTAACAAACATGCAATGCAGATCTTACATTTTAAACGTGTGGCTAACGGCGTGGGAATACGTGGTAACGATAGAGCTGAGTGCTGCTAAAGCAGCATTAGGTTTACATATATCTAATGCTAAATTACCTTATACTGATTTTAAAAGTTATATAAACACGTTTATTCGTAACTCTTGGCAAGCCGCTTGGGATTTGTCAGTTAACAATAAACTACATTCAATTGAACCGTTACTTTGAGAATGGCGTTCTTCTAGTAGAACCATTCGTCGAGAAGAAGTTGTCCTAGCCCGGTGCAGGATAGGGCATACACGTTATACTCATTCATATTTATTACAAGGTGAGCAATTACCATAATGTATACCTTTGCACCGTTAACGGTCAAACACATCTTGTTGGAATGTGTAGACTTTGATCCTATGCGTAAAATGTACTACAATGTTGATACTATAGATTTTAGTCTTGTTTTAGATTTCCTAAAAGAAGTCAGACTATATAAATCATAATAATGTGTTCTTGTATATATTTACTTGTTTATGGTTATGTGCCTTGACGGGCATTTGTTTATTTACATTACAACCATATCATCCCTTATTGTTTAATAGTGTTATCTTATATATTTACATTGATTTTTAATTACTACTTCCTTTCTTCATCTTTCGTCGTTTTGTATGCACAATATGACATATATATGTGTCGACGTACCGCAAAACAGCATTCATTCATTCATGAACATCCCTGCAAAGTTTCACTGAAATCCAGCCAGGGGTTCAGGAGAACTATCCAACCAAAACCTATGTATAGGGGCCATATAATTCAAGCGGAACATTGCGATGATATGCGCAACTAGGCTTGATACTTATCATCCCTATAAAGTTGGGCCAAGGGTTCAAGAGAATAAGTCCAAAGAAAGTGTGTGTATAAGGGGGTACATACCTTCGCCAAAAATCGTTTGACCGGAACACGGCAAGGATATATGCACAACTAGGGCTGATACTAATCATCCCTGCCAAGTTTCGCTGAAATCCGGCCTTGGGTTCAGAAGAACTAGTATGGACAAAGTTTGTGTATTAAAACCTTTAAAGAGTCATAACTCTGTCAAAAATCATTCCACCTAAACACGACAATGATGTGTGCAACTGGGCCTGGAACTAATCACCCGTTCCAAGTTTCGCTGAAATCTGGCCAGGGGTTTAGGTGGACTAATCCGGACAAATTTTCTGTATAATGGGCCATAACTTCGCCAAAAATCATTCAACCGAAACATGGCGACGATATGCGCAACTATGCATGGTTCTGATAATTCCTGCAAAGTTTAATTAAAATCTGTCCAAGGGTTCAGGAGATCTATTTCGGTCAAAGTTTGTGACATACAAACTACGACAGACAGATAACAGACAGATAGCACAAAAACAATGTCTCCTCATCCACGATGATCAAACCTCTAGCTCTTGTTGTTTCAGAAGAAGCCTTTTTAAAATTCTTCCCTAAATAAAGTCTATGTAAAAATGAAGAAAATGGTCCTATAGGAATCACAGCACCCAAACGCAATGGTACCGTAGACCCGCACTGTACCACAAATAATGAATGAATGAATAGTGTTTTACGGCACGTCGACACATAAATAGATCATATTGTGCGCAAAAACTGATGAAAGATGAAGAAATGAAGTAGTAATTAAAGAATAATGTAAATATATAAAGATAAAACTATTTCCAAATAACGGATGATATGGTAGTAATATAAACTATATATGTAAATCAACAAATGCCCGTCAACGGGTATATAAACAAGTGAATGTATATAAGATCACATTATAATGATTTATATAGTCTGATTTCTTTGAGAAAATCTAAAACAAGACTAAAATATATCTGTCTGTCCGTCCGCCTGTCTACGCGTTTGAACGTTTTGTTTAAGTTTTTGTTTTTTCTCATTTCTCAAAATCAAATTGATGGAAAGCTTTGAAACTTGCTTATTACCATTCCTGTATTTTTCTTGAATTATTTTCGTTTTTTACTTAGATTTTTCTGTTAAAATGTTGAATGTACAGTCCTATCCCAAATAACATTTGATAAAAAGAGATAAACTTGGCATACATTTTCATCATCATAACGCGTACCATACTCGACAAGCACCTTAACTTTGTTATGCATTTTGCTAAAATGATCCCCCATATCTACATAGGTTTTAGGTAAAAATGTTGAATGTGCAGGCATATTCCAAAAGACGATTGTTAGAAAGCTTTATCTTCCATTTGTACTTAGATATTTAGTTAAAATGTTGAATGCAGTCATATTCAAAAGAACATTTGATCAAAAGCTTTTAAACTTGACCCACATATTCATCAACATAACACATCCATATACGACAAGACCTTTACTCTGTTATGCATTTACCAAAAGTATTTCACCTTTTCTACTTAGGTAAAATGTTTGAATGTACAGTTAAATTTCAAAAACCAATTGTCAGGAAGCTTTGAAACTTGGCAGGCACACATGTTCACTCATCATCTTTACACAGCCGTATGTGATAAGCACCATAGCTATGTTATGCATTTTACCAGAGTTATATCCATTTTCTACTTAGATATTTGGTTAACAACTTGAATGGACAATCATCCAAAAATCAATTGCCAGAAAGCTTTCAAACATAGCACACATGTTCATCATCATAACCTAACCATATGTTGCAAGCATCATAACAAGCATCATAACTTCGTCATGCATTTTACCAGAATTATTCCCCTTTTCTCCTTAGATATTTGGTTAACATTTTGAATGGAACGTCATTTTGCGGAAAACAATTGTCAGAAAGC
Source organism: Cyrtodaria siliqua (assembly GCA_037043455.1). NCBI lineage: Eukaryota > Metazoa > Mollusca > Bivalvia > Adapedonta > Hiatellidae > Cyrtodaria > Cyrtodaria siliqua. The sequence goes on from JAWPHD010000216.1 coordinate 541,705, forward strand.
TTTGAAACTTGGCACACATGTTCATCAGTATTACATGTACACACCCATATGTGACAAGTACCATAACTGTGTCATGCATTTTACCGGAATTATTTCGCTTTTCCACTTAGATTGTTGGTTAAAATGTTGATGTACAGTTATATTCCAAACAAAAATGAAAGAAAAACTATGAAATTTAGCACACATGATTATCATTATTACACAACCATATCTGACAATTACCATAACTCTATCTATCATGTATTTTATTTGATTCATCACCCTTTTCAACTAATATGTTTGGTTAATTAGCTTACATGTTTATTATCTGTGTTACAAGCACCATAACTCTGCTATGCCTTTAACCAAAATGATCGTTTTTTCATGTTAGATGTGTGTGCTAAAACAATACTGAAACGTGGATCCCTTGAAAGCAACAAACACAAACAAGAGATAAATGTAGCAGACTTGGTTTTATTGAGTAAGTTCATAAGACGTAATGTAAAGTGGAACACCACTCACGCCTCCTAGCAACGGCTTAAGCGATATTCTACTTTAAAGCCACACATATTGCTCTTTATGGAAATTGTCATTTATTACCGGAGAAGAAACACCTTTTGCAAATGATCGAGGGGTGTGGGAGTTTGTGTGTGTTTTCATTTTTGATCCGAAAATGTGCAAACGAATAAAAACAATGAATTAAAGAAAGAATTTGTTTTTATATATCAATTATATAACTGCCCTTGTATCCACACATGTTTATGAACTAGAACTATTTTGATATCCTGTATTCGAATACCACAGACAGCGAACCACCCGTGATATCGTGTCTGTCACCTCAAGTTTTCTACGCGGACCGAGGGAAGTTCAGTACGTCTGTGTCATGGGTTATACCTACAGCAACGGATAATGTAGACAAGAACCTCGCCATCACTAAGATAGACGGTACGGAACTAGGGGATGAATTGCAAGAAGGTGTTCACTATGTTCGGTACCGGGCTGCTGATAAAGCAGGGAATAACTCGACAGTGTCAGCATGTACAATATCACTTGAAGTTAAAGGTACATTGAAAGTACAATTTCAGCTTGACGTATAAGTTTTATCCACCAGTGCAATTTATGGAATTGTTATAAAATATTTTGGAATGACCTTTTATGTTTTTCCATGACAATTGCAAAGACAAATGTTTATTCAATAATACAACTAATACAATTATATATGTAGAGATACATTTCGTGGAAAGGATTGAGCAACTGTACACAGCAGAGTTGGAGGTAAGATACAACTGGACAATGTAATAGGTGCATCATGATATATAACACAAGTAAACTGGTTTATTGTTGCTGTATAGCATTAATATTTTGGAAAAATAGTTTTCGTTTATCGAAAATTTCATACACATATTTGCATAACAGAACGAGTTTATTTTTATTTGTAATGCTCATTAAATTGTAAAAAAATATAAATAGATCGGACAGGGAATGTAGCATTCAAGGAAGACAGTCAACCACAAAACACAGAAACAAACACGCAAACATACAAACAAGATGGCAAAAGTAATACTAATTACATCGACATCACAAACACAAAAGGGTTGACAATAGGGCTACCGCCTTGGAACGGTCAGTGGCAAAGTAGGCCACTGGGGGTTTAAACCGGTTCTAGGGTGCACCAACCTCACACTTACCCTAATGTCATCCCATTAAAACAGGACAGTGTAAATAAAGAAGTCCCCGCCATGATCTAATCTCTAACCAACAAGGCAGCATCAATAGGCAATATAAGTAAAACACAAATATGCTCGTGTAAATATAATACAAAAAAATAATAGCCTAGAAAGCCACAATAAAGGTACTCAATGACTTGGCAGAAGCTAGAGCAGTAAGACAATAAACAATTAAGGGCACGACAAGAAAAATCATAGACAAACATCAAACGCCACCGTCCCAATGGGCTTTAGGTAGGCGTCATCATAGGGTCCACAGCATGTCCGGTCATCGTACAATTAAAGAGGAAAGCATAGTGGCGAACTGTAAAAGGGTCCACCACCAAGCATGCAGTACGTTGCAAAATGATAGGGTCATAACCTCTTTTGATAACCTTTTTAACAAATTTAATAAAGATAGTGTGAAAGTGATCATGACCAAGAATCTTACGAAGTTTATAAATCACATCACCATAGAATTCAGGTTGTGATAGTCCTTGTCGCAGAAGAGTCCTTAAATTACTTTTATATTTGGAAAGAAGATCAGGGTTACGATAATAAAATTTTGCAAAGGTTTTACGAAGTTTGTGGTAACGGTAACCCTGATTGAGTAGCTTTTTAGTTATACAAAGATTACGAATATTAAAGTCCTCAACTCGAGTACAAGCTCTTGAAAAACGAATAAGTTGAGATACATACACCCCATAAGAAGTTGCTCGGGGAACATCCCCATCCAAGTGGGGATAATTAACAAGTCAAAATTAAAATAGTTAGAAAGAAAGGGTTTTCAATGTTCAATATGTCATCCAGATACCGAAAGGTGTCATTAAAGGCTTCAATAACATCTGCCTGGGTATCTGGTGAAAGACTCAACATGAAATCTATTTCATAGCAAAATAAAATAAAACCTGCGACAAGTGGTGCACAGGATAGGAATAAATACTGATAAAAAGGTGATCCTTTCGGAGCAACAAACACAATTAAGAGAATAAAGCAGCAGACTCGGTTTTATTGAGTCTGTTCATGAGAAGTAATGAAAGAAGCAACACCTCTCATGCCCCCTAGCACCGGCTTAAGCGGTATTCTACTTCAAAGCCACGTATATTGGGCTCGTTGTTCCCAAAGGACCAGTAAAAATAACTACTGATTCGTAGCACGGGGATACTTTTTACAGCCGCCACACTGCACTAAACGAACGCTAGTGTGAATGTTAAGTGCTTCACAAACTTCATAGCAAGTCCACATAGTATAATTGTCTAAACTGCCGTTAGTAAAAAAACGCTTTAATATTATTACATGCCAAAAATGTAGTATTTTCTCTAACGAATATTTTTTGAATAAGAGAAATTAGCTTGTCTTTAATAAGGTGATGTGGTAAGGTTGTATATAGTGTAGAGAAGTCATAAGTGCTTATTGATGAAACTTGATCTTTATTGAAAATGTTATCAAAAACATCTCCTGAATTTTTTATAGACCAAAATGAATTAATCCCAGAGTTTTCATAAGTTTTATCACAGTATAGTTTAACGTGATCTTTAACGGCAGTAAGACAAGAAGTTAAAAGTTTGGAGATGTTTGTTGTGGTGCAGGCACTAGAATTAGAAATAAAACGAGCCTTATACGGATTTTTGTGTAATTTAGGAATCCAGTACATGGTACGCAGTTTATTTTGCTTATCGTTTACACCAGCCTTGAAAGTAGTGCACCGAGTGATATGTGCGGAAACAACATCATCCGCAGTAGAATTAACTGGAGTATACGAATTGGTGCTGCCGAGTTCCAGAGATAAAACATTGACGTAATGTAGGCGTCAAACAATAATTACATTATTAGCTGCTTTATCTGCAGGAACTAAAACAAATTTATTATGAAATTCCTGAATTCCCGATTTTAAATAACGAAAGGAAAACCTAGGTCTCAGAGGAAGTAAAGAGGGGTTAGCATTATAAAAGTTAATACGTGTATTTATAATTTTAAGAATTGACTTTTTCCAAGTAGAAAGCGATTTTGGGTCCGCATCTTCTCTACGACACCACTTAATACTAAAAGATTCAATGGAGTGGGCAATCTGGGCACGACAGGCATTAAAATCAATAGTTGAAGGTAATCTATATTTAGGACCTTTCGAAAACAAATGTAACACGTATTCAAACTTGAATTGTTTATATTCAGATTAACAGACGTAATTCTGTATAATATGTACACTTCATGATACTCATCTTCGACGTCGTCAGAAGAACACAATTTTCTGTCAGCATACGGTATATTATTATGTCATCCTATTTCTACGCCAAGACTGTGTGCTGAGCATCTAAGTTTGGAAAAGGCAATTTAAAATTTAAGTGCAATATTTAAAGTAAGTTATTGTTCAACATTTAATAGTGACTTAAAGTGTTGATAATGTCTAGCATTGCCTGACTGGGTTACATCCGCATGCCAGTTTTGAAGAGAGCAGTCTAATAATCGTTGTTTAAAAACTGATAAAAACATATGATCATCTCCAATGTCTTAAGAAATCCATGTAATACCAAATCCATATCTAAAAAGCAAGTTTTTTACATGCGTAGCCCTTGTTGTTCTTTCTGCTTCTTCAAGATTTCTATATATAATATAGCAATAATATAAGCAAATATAGCACTGTTTTGGATATGTATTATTATTTAATCGGCAAAGTCGTATCCAATACTTAATTCATCTACAATAATAATTTACAAATAATGGAAACCTACCGCATTCGCATTTTGCGAACGCGTGAAATGTATTTTGATACAGCATTAAATATGTGTTCCAAAATTGGTTTTGGACATTTTCAATTGAGAACAATATTCATATCCCCATATTTCAGAGCCATATGTAAAGATTGGGATAACCATTGAATCAAATAATTAAAAAAGTTCACAATAATCAAAATAACCAACATTTCGTTATAATTTGTGCATAGAGATAATAGCTTTCCTACTTTGTGTTGCTAATGTTTCTTTTGCCTTTGACCAGATAAGTTTAGGTGTCATAAAGATACCCGTTTACTTCTAACACGAAACTGTTTCAAGCAGAGTTCCATTGTAAGTTCAAAGTTCATTGCCTCTCAGATAACGACCATTTCTAAATACAATTATTTTTGTGTTGTTTTTTTAGATTGATGGACATACCTGTTTTATTACAAAAAGTTGATATAACATTTATTTGTGACTCTAATTGTCTAACGGTATCGGCACAGCATATCATCGGCCTATAAAATAGCAAAAATATCATCAAACTCATCCGATACCTGAATTCCATTTGTATATTATTGCTTAAGCTCATCTATTAGTTCATTAATAGAAAGATTAAACATAATCGTGCTTAGTTTACAACCTTGTCTGCAGCCAATATTACACTCGAAAAACTGTGTTTAACTGTCCTTATCTACACGAACACTAGATGCAAGGCTTTTGTACATTGCCGTCAATAGTTTAAGAAATTTACCACCTACTCATATCCTAGTCAGACTATTCAATAACTATATATGTTTTATTTTATCAAATGCATTTGAAAAGTCTAAAAACAAACGTCCGCCCTTTTTGCTTAAGTATTTTTAGATAATTGACTGAAGAGTGTATAAACTGTCAATAGTATAGTAGCCTGTCCTAAATTCTTCATCGATTTCATTAAAACTTTCTGCCCATGTTGTTAATCTGTTACATCATTCCAGTTAATACTTTATTAAGTGTAGCAATCAATGAAATACCTCGATAGTTTTTTGGTACACTCAATGAACCAAATTTTTAATGCTCTGTCCCCATATAGATAGGAAGGACCCAGTATCAAGAATCCTGTTATATAAAGGTAAAAGTATTAAGGATATATCCATCAAACTATGTTTTATCATTTCAGATAAAATTCCACTAGGTCCAGTCGATTTTCCTTATTTTAAATCGTCCACGCTTTTTGTTTGCAATTCTGCAATAGAAAAAGGGTTATTAAATATATCGTCTATTATATAATTTTCTTGAAACAAGTTTACTAATGTATCGCCATTTTCAACGTCATTAGAGTAAAGTAAATTCTTAAAGTGGTTGAACCATTCAGTTTAGATATGCCGTCATTACACGATTTTTGGTGTTTAAACATTTTTTGACCGTTTTTCAAAACAAGTTTGTGTTTGTTCTTGACTGTATAAATTCCTGTTTATATTTTCCATGTAAATCATTTTGTTTTGCTGTACAGGTAGCTTTGAATCTGTTTCTGCAGCTTTTTCCTCAAGTATGAAAAGTCTTATCGGTCATAATGAAACATGTGTTTTGGTATTTTACATTTAACGAGGCGCATGTTTCAAGTGGCATAAAAAAGTAACTTGATATATTCAATAGATACGTGTTTATTACTGCATATATTCAGTCTAGGTGTACATATAGCTATTTTCAAATTCTAACTTCAGTCATCAAATGCTCACCTGGTCCAAGGGATGTCCTAAACAATACCATATACATGACCGTCAGCTGCACAGACAAAACGTACTACTATGGTGTATCGTGCAATCTTAGCTGTATACAAAACTTGCCGCTTAACGGCACAGACTTAATGACATGTGAACGTGAAGGGTCCTCAGATCAAGGTACATGGAAGTGGGAATCAGGACCACAACCATACTGTGAAGGTATACCTAAGCCTTTTTATTATTCCAAGCAGGATTGTGCTATAGTATTATAAAGAATTATAGGAGAGATATTAATAGATATCCAATATATAACCATGTTAAACTTTTCGCATTATGAATATGTATTATAATGATTACGAATCTTGAGATAACAAAGGCGTCACGCATAAAGATGGTCTACGGCATTAGAACACATTTAACAATATACTATTTTTAATGCCATATAATGAAATCTTTCGATACATGCATGTGCTCATAATGTCTTAATTTCAATTACATATTCAGTAAAGGATTGCCCCCCCATTAGATCCGCCTACAAACGGATTGATAGCATACGATTCGGTAAACGCACGACCAGTAAGAATCATGTTATGCCATAGAGGGTACGACATATCGTCAGTCGGATCCACGTTCACAGGAAGAATATCATGTCAAGATAGTGGAAAATGGTATCCATTGGATAAGTTTCCAGACTGCATAAGTAAGCCATACTTCCATAATTTGTCATCGTAATGATAAATATATTGGGCTTCGAATGAAGAAATGTATTTACATCTTAAGTTTAATTACGTAACAAATTAATATACTATATAAAATATATTTTTCAATACGCTGCCTTGTTGGTAAGAAGTTTAATGTAGGATAATTAAAGGGAATGTAGACACACAGCCAATCAGCTTTATAACAGAGAGTTCTGAATAACTTGAAAAATGGTGACAGAATTATCAAAATAGGGGGATAAACAACGTAGATGAGACCATTCGATGGTTCTTCTGAAATGGATATGGTAACCGCCCTTTTAAAAACTATGACATCATAGTTCTAAATTTCCATATATGGAATATTTATAACTATTGATAATTACTGATTTATATAAAAATAAATCACAGCTACTGTATTCATAGCAAGTACAGTCAAGTGTAATAATGCATTATATGATCAGTTCATGATTTTATATTCATTTGCAGTGATTTTCTTTGATTTAAAGGATACTTATCAATATACCATATATGGCCATTTATAACTGTCATCATAAACTCCCAAAATTTCGGGTATCGTATACGTTTTAGAACAACCTTAAAATGGCCTTAATATTCTTTCATCGTATGACACGTTTTTCAGAACTTTAAATAATAACGCGTGTTTGGCTATATTCCTACATTCCCTTTAATGCATCGATGTATTTGACGTGTTACACCACGCAGTGAGATCATCATGCGGAAAGATATTCTCTTCAAACATCGTCCATATTTATATTGTAATACGATGAAAAACTCACCAGAACTTTTTAATCAATTGTATACCATGCTAGTCTGATAAAAAAAATAGAATCACTCTTAACTCGTTTTAGATTATCCATGCTTGATGAACACATTTTAGTACAAGAGCAATATTGTTTGCATGTCTTAAACACAAGACAGAGTTTCGAATGACTCTGTAATGTTTACAAAAGGTTGACATTAAAAATGAAAAGAAATATATGAATGCCTTTTAGAAGGCAGATACGTGTTTAACGAGTTTTAAATTTTTGTGGTTATCAATGCTTCATCTCCAAAAAACAAAGATCATCTATTGGTCTAGTTTTCATATGGTATTAATCACTGGTTAATTTAAAGCTCAAATGGTTTACGGTTGTATGGTGTTAATACGCCTGTTTTTAAATGAATTGTATCTCATTGATAAACATTTTTCTGACACATTTGGTGAAAATCGAGTAAAAAACAAAGATTCCATGCTCTACAAAATTGGGGAGGCTGTGTGTGGGGGGATGGGGGTGGTGGGTGGGCTTGAGGGGGGGGGGGGGGGGGGTGGGGCGTGGTCGTGGGGTATGGTTTGACAGAAATGCCTGGTTTTCCAACAAACGAAATTTGATAGAATTAACATTTTGAGCAAGTTTGGTAAATATGAAGGACCTAAAGGGTAATAAAGCAAAACAGTTCTTTTCATTAAATTAAAGCCACCATTCTGCTGTTTGTACTCAAATTAGGCTGGTTATTGTTAAAGATATCATTGATATAAACTATATGACAAAAGTTGGTAAAGATCAGATGAAAAATAATTACTCATCTGTTTCTAGTCCAAAATGGATATTTTTTTGATTTTCTTCTATGATTGTGGTAAGTTATAAAATTAACAAATAATAATAATAAAGATGGGTGGTGCACGGCGCGGTTTGGATTTGAGTCGGAAATTACTGGTTTTCAAACTTACTTATTAATATTACTATTCCTTAACCAGTTTATTAAAGATCGCATGACAAATTAAGGACTTATAGTGTTAAAAAGCAACATATAGCACATTTCATTCAGTCAAGAGTCATAACTCTGTTATTTCGGCTTAAATGTGGCTGGTGACAAATATTCTTCAAGAAGCAACATAAAACACTTTTCATTCAGTAAAGAGCCATAACTCTGTTATTTCTACTTAAATCTGACTGGCTATACAACTTCTTGAAGCGTTCAGTGATATCAAGTGGACCAACCTGGTAAAGGTCAGATGAAGAAAAAAGTAGCTAGATATTTACCAGAGCAAAACATGGCATTTTTCATGAATCAAGGACCATAACTCTGGTTGACTAATACGATTTAGCTGGGGGTTTAAATATAAGTCACGTCCGGTCTCGGTCACGACTACGTGTATCTTGCTACTTTCTTGCAGGACTTCACGACACTACACCAGAATATTCCTGATATGCATCACACATAACGTGCACAATTCCGCGTCACTGTGACCTACTTTAGGTGAAACATAGGTTATCCAGCCGCCGCTATGACATGCATTTCTTCTTCTCCCTTGCAGTATTTTCATCAGTTTCCACCGGAATGTTCCTTATATGCTTCTAACGTCATTTATTTGACCTACTGTGGAGGACATTTAGATTACGTCCGGTCTCCGCTACTGTTTGCTTCTGTTTGAACAAAAGTTCACAGAATGTTCATCATATGCATCCAACTTAGTATGAACATTTGGGTTAGTTTTGACTTACTTGTAACGAAATATAGGGCACGTCCGCTCTCCGCCACGACTACGCGTAACTTTCTTACAGGATTTTCGCTAAACTCCACCAGAATGTTTCTTATATGCATCTAAGATCAGTTACAAACGTTCGATCGCTGTGAACTACGTTGTGCGAATATAGGTCAACATCGGCGTAGTAACTATTAGACCATTTAGGCCCAGGTCTGAAAAATGAAAAAATGAAAATTGAAAAAAATAAAATGCCCAAAAATGCAATAAAACGGAATCCGGAGTGAGTGGGTATGGGGTGGGGTTAAGGGTAACATTTGTTTCTTTTTTTATTTTACAGTGTAGGCAATTCAGTTTTGTCTCAGATTTGTCAGAAAAATATTTCTTCATATACCACACAAGTGTAAATAAGTTTATAAAAAGCCGGACCCCCTCTAATTTGGCTGGCCTATACATGCATTTCAGGTCTGCTACGCGCCTGTTTACAACATAAATATCCTTTTTTACAGGATTTTCACCAAATTCCACCACAATATTTCTTATATAAAATTTACCTCATGTTACAAAGTTCGGATCGCTTTTTTTGGACGATTTATTTGTTTGAATGGTATTTTACGTCATTTTTATCACATGTTAGGCCATATGTCTAGCGGCAAACATACCTATTGTTGCTGGATATAAACAGTACTGTATACCTCTCGCCATCCGTAAACACTTTAATCTGGACTAATGCAACATTAGTCCATAGGACTAGACATGCAGGCCATGACCTTTTAATTTACCTTTTGATGACATTTGATGACACTGACATCAATATTTCAACGTCATAGTGCCAAACTGTAAACCTAGAGATCATGTATGCTAAGTTTTAAGTTTCTATCTTCAACAATAATCGCGAAGCACGTCACCGTGTATCACTTTTTGACCTCTACTGTTTCATAGGGACTTTAACCTTGTGATCCTGTGTACAGAGTACTCTCTCTCTCAAAATAAAACAAAACAAAATCCATCTTATCCAATCTGATGGCATAGGCATTTTTGCATATTGTATGTAGAAAGCAATATTAAAACAAGATTGAGGAAAATATGACAGAATCTTACTGACACCATTATAGCATCTGATTTTATTATAACGGTTAAAGCAGCGCGTCAGGGTTGTAAAAAATCAAACTCAGTGCGCGAAAGAGAGATACGAATCCTATACTTTTCTTAGATCGATATTTATTAATTATGTCTGTAATTACGTGTTTTAGAACCATGTTTTTCTTCCTTATTTTCATACAATTCAGTGCATTTTTACTTTAACAACTTCAAAGATTATTTTTTAACAGCACTACAATCGAAAAAATAGACTTAACTCTTTCAATAATTATTATTAAACATAAAAAAAAAAATTGTTATGGCAATTTCAGCGATCTGTTAAAAAGATTAGCTGAGCAAAGTTTATTTTCGTTAATTGTTTATGAAATAAAAAATCACAGCGATTGTGTCACACACGTTTACATTTTAGAGTCCAATCTACCGAAACTAAAGCTAAGTGCCGAGCTATATTACGATGGTAATTGTTCTAACAACCCTGCCACACTAGACACTATCAAAAAACAGATACTAACATATCTGGCCACACTAATTGATGATATCGACGAATCCATATGTCCAGACAACAACACCTGCAAAGCAGAAAACCTTAACGTTGTTTGTGGGGATATCACGCGAAAACAAAGAAGCATTGGTCACAACATTGCAAAACGTCAGACAAGCTTCATGATCGCCAACTTTGATTTGACTGTACTATTTAAAGCTGGAAATCAAACAGATATGGACGCATACACCTATTTTAGTGGAGTCCTGAAGAGCATAGCCAATGAGACTAAAACCAGGATTAATAACGGGGACCTTGACATTGATGGGTTCACTCTAAGTGCTGATGCATTTCAAACTGAAGAGTATCCACAGTTTTCCTGCACAGCTGGAAACACACTGGATGTCCTCACTTGTAGTAAGTTAAAAAGTGTAACCATAACTTGTAATTACATTTCGTCGTGCCACATTCGTTAACAATATGGGATACTGTGATAAGATCATTGAATTTATATTTTCATTAAAATCGGTTGAATAATTTAATTTGCAATCATATATGCATAAGTTTAAGCAGAAGTAAATATGACCTCATTTAAGATTGAGGTTTACAGATATTTCTACTAATAGGCTGTTGACGTTAATCAGAGAAATACGATAAGTAGCTAAATGAGTGTCTAAATAAACATACTTAGGTTTGCAAGTCGTGCTTGTAAACAACATTTCAAATTGTCTTCAAGTTGTATTCCATGTTTATCGTTCCATTTGTTTAGCAGATCAATATTAATAGCTTAAGAACATGTTTGCGAAGAAATAAATTTGAATAACTGCTTGTGCAAATGTGTTTACCGACAGAGCCCTGTCCTCGAGGAACTTATTTAAACTCGACTACTGGTGACTGTGAATACTGTAACATTGGGGAGTACATGGACCACGAGGGTGCTATCCTGTGTGACACGTGCCCGGATGGATATAGCACGCTGTCCACTGGATCTAAAGAAGCAGCAAAATGTATTAGTACGTAATATTTAAGTCTTCTTCTTATCATTTATTATTAAATTAATTCAGCATTCTTGAATTCTATATCTCATGCCTCCTTTGTATAATACATAATGGAAAACTGCTTATGCGCTACTTTCTACAGCTTGCTGTTCAGATAAAACATTAATTATGTCGAAATTTGGCAATAAAATGGAATGTTCAGGTAAACTGAACTAGCCTTTCTAGGCTATTGTGTTTTTATATTATATGTACACGAGCATATTTGTGTTTTACTTATATTGCCTATTGATGCTGCCTTGTTGGTTAGAGATTAGATCATGGCGGGGATTTCTTTATTTGCACTGTCCTGTTTTAATGGGATGACAGTAGGGTAAGTGTGAGGTTTGGTGCACCCTAGAACCGGTTTAAACCCCCAGTTGCCTTTGTTGCCTCTGACCGTTCCAAGGCGGTAGCCCTATTGTCAACCATTTTGTGTTTGTGATGTCGCTTACATTTTTTATTACTTTTGCCTTCTCGTTTGTCTGTTTGCGTGTTTGTTTTTGTGTTTTGTGGTTGACTGTCGTCCTTGAATGCTGCTTTCCCTGTCCGATATTATTATCTGCCTTATATAAAAGCTTGTCTAACACAGAAAAATGCGCCCCTGGGTTTCACTCCTCAACCACAATGGAACCATGTTCAGCCTGTGCTGTGGGTACCTACCAACAGTATGTGGGACAAACGAACTGTGAGTCCTGTCCCCCTGGGCAAATTACGCCATCCACTAGTACTACATCTGCGGACTTCTGTGGGACTTTTGATGTACTCGTAAACAACGTTAATGGCACGGCAGATATTGCCAGCTTCACGACGAATGGAAGCGACGTTCTATCTTTCGCATTTTGGTGTAAACTTCAAGCAGATGTATCTCCAGATGTGGCCATCCACCTCACGGATACCACTGGACACATTATGACACTACACATCGCAGAAGTGCTCAAGATAGATGTCGGGTATACAAACACGTTTTATTACCATATATCATATATGCACATTGGATGCTTTTGAATAATATATGTGACTATATAATATTTAAAGCCGACTGGATATGCAATAATGTCCCATGTATATATATATATATATATATATATATATATATATATATATATAAGGGTGAGAAAATACATACATCTACAAAATACCTTTCAAAAAGCACTGGATCCCCGAGGGGATACGAAAATGTTGGAATAAATTAATAGATGGGGAAAAAAACATTTATACAGTGCTACAGTTTATAAAAACTCAAGCGCTCTGGAGCCAAAAGTGATACTAATAAAAGAACATATCTGGTTGGATGAGGGAAGAACTGTACCAACCAGATATGTACCTTTATTAGTATCACATTTGGCTCCAGAGTGTCTATTCAAAGTAAACAGTTTCTGCAACACTGCCAAACGATAAGTTGTTTTTTAAACAGTTTTATTTAAACTGCCGTGTATTTTAGTGTTTTTGTTTCGTATTTGTTATTTTCGTGTTTGTGTACTCCTGATGAAGGCGTTTGCCGAAAGCGCTTGAGTTTTTATAAACTGTAGCACTGTATAAATGTTTTTTCCCCATCTATATATATGAGCCGCAACACGCGAAAACGTCCCTTCGGACGTTTAGACGACAACGTCATCAAGTAACAATTTATGACGTCGGCCGGTATTCAAATTTCTCGTCACTTCCGTGTTTTACCTAATTATTATATCATAGTGAATGTGTTTCGTTAACATAAATATAGTTGATGTTATAGACAGTGGTAATTGTTTATGTTTTTTGTTGTTATTTAATCAACGACGTCGTCCAAGACGCCGACGTCAACGTCAAAATTTATGGTGAGTACAATCTTTAATTTTCAAATTGAGATAAAATCATTTTTAATTAAGATATCAACATAAAACAAAGAGTTTTTTAAAGAGAAAATCACTGTGTTTCATAAACATCAAACAATATAAAACGTCAAAATTTTGACTGAAGGGTTGTTTTCGCATGTTGCGGCTCAATTATATATATATATATATATATATATATATAGTTTAACAATATCTTACTGAGATATGTAATAATATAATTCTGTGTTTCACGTGCAGTATTAATAGAAACAAATGCAAATGGATTGAACTACAAGTTATTACAACATTAGTTTCAGTTCTCTCCGTTATGGCTGAAAAACTTATGTGGTTATCGGTTTGAAATTGCAACAATAGAGTTGAATATGAATTTGAGAAGAAAGAAAAAAGAAACAAAGAAAATATTTAACTATAAAATATATATATATAAAAAATTGCGCCATCCACATAATCTCCATTAAAAAAATACCCCGCATCCCTGCTCAGGCTAATAAACATAACAACGATAGCAGATAGACAAAACACGCCGATATATTAATTATTGATACTAATCAAGGATTTTGGAACCGTTTAGTGTGTTTAATGTATTTTGAACTTGATTGAATAGAAAACTATTGTGCTCGTTTGTTAGTTGCTCGTTGCCATATAGACGCTTTCGTGGACTTAAAGGATGGAACTTGCGAGAATCTAAAAATAATTGCCGTCTTCATTTCCAAAAAGTATGCATCTAAAAACAGTAGTGTTCAGCGTCCTCAACTCCATCACCGCAGACGCAATTGAGATTATCCCTCAAATGATTAAGTAAAGATCAGCGTTCAAATTGCTACAATTGTTTCCAAAGCGCGCTTGTTGAACTGAAAGGTATCTCTCGCCCAATATGTAATATTTAGGTACTGTCCCATATATATACGATCATGTTTTCACGTGTGCGTCTAGGATAAACGTCATTTTGCTACTAACGCGCATGCTAATCGTTAATCAACATTTCGTGAACTCCTTATACATTTGTTCTTATAATAACATAACATTAATCATTATAAAAAAATATGTTATATTTTCAGAATATTGTACAAAAGTTTGGTCTCTTTATCGCACAAGAAGTGGACTCCCATTATTTGTACAATTGACATATCCTCACAGCAGCTGCGCTTATATGCCGGCAATACATTGGTAATGGAGGAAACAAAAATACCAACTGACAACAGTTTGCGTCTCAATACCGGCAGCCTATCGATAGAGACGTCCAACTCCAACGGTATACATTGCATTTGTATTCAATTCAATAAAGAACATTTTACGTAAAAGTAGAGAGTGCTATACATGTATAGAAGTATTTGATTGGTCAAACATTATATACTTAAATCTACACAATCCATATTTATAATTTAAATCACACCAACACAAGTGGAACGCTGTGGTCTAGTGGTAGAGCGTTGGACCCATGATCCAAAAGTCGTGGGTTCGATCCCTGCCATAACCATATGTGTTGTGTCCCTGAGCAAGACACTTTTTCTGCAACCCAGGAAGACATCGAGAGTGATTAAAATAAGTTCATAGAGCTTTCGTTACAATCGATGTAAAATAAATAAGTTTAAACTAACACAACATACACCTTGTGGTTTCATTTTAACGGCCAATATCTGACTGATCCAAACAATATTTGTGCCCGCCCGGCACCGGATCGATACAATATCACATAAATATTGTCTGCGTCGGCCCGACGCCGGATCGTAAAAATGGTTTGTGTCCGCCCGACACCGGATCGATACAATACAAAATAAATACATTCTACGTCGGCCTGACGTCGGATCCATAAAATGACAGTAAAGTGACTGTGTCCGCCCGACACCGGATCGATACAATACAAAATAAATACAATCTACGTCGGCCTGACATCGGATCCATAAAATGACAATATAGTGATTGTGCACGCCCGACACCGGATCGATACAATATAACAGATACTTTCTGCGTCGGCCCGACGCCGGATGCAAAAAATGTTTGTGCCCGCCCGGCACCGGATCGATACAATATAACATACATATTTTCTGCGTCGGCCCGACGCCGGATCCAAAAAAAAAATGGTTTGTGTCCGCCCGAAACCGGATCGATACAATACAAAGTAAATACATTCTACGTCGGCCTGACGTCTTATCCATAAAATGATATTATAGTGATGTGTCCGCCCGATACAATACAAAATAAA
The DNA here is from genome assembly GCA_037043455.1 of Cyrtodaria siliqua. Classification (NCBI taxonomy): domain Eukaryota; kingdom Metazoa; phylum Mollusca; class Bivalvia; order Adapedonta; family Hiatellidae; genus Cyrtodaria; species Cyrtodaria siliqua. Next base: position 557,647 of record JAWPHD010000216.1, read on the forward strand.
TACTTTCTGCGTCGGCCTGACGCTGGATCCATACAATAACAATATAATGATTGTGCCCGCCCGACACCGGATCGATACAATACAAAATAAATACGATCTACGTCGGCCTGACGTCGGATCCATAAAATGACAATATAGTGATTGTGCCCGCCCGGCACCGGATCGATACAATATAACATACTTTCTGCGTCGGCCCGACGCCGGATCCAAAAAATGTTTGTGCCCGCCCGGCACCGGATCGATACAATATCACATAAATATTGTCTGCGTCGGCCCGACGCCGGATCCAAAAAATGGTTTGTGTCCGCCCGAAACCGGATCGATACAATACAAAATAAATACATTCTACGTCGGCCTGACGTCGGATCCATAAAATGACAGTAAAGTGACTGTGTCCGCCCGACACCGGATCGATACACTACAAAATAAATACAATCTACGTCGGCCTGACGTCGGATCCATAAAATGACAATATAGTGATTGTGCACGCCCGACACCGGATCGATACAATATAACAGATACTTTCTGCGTCGGCCCGACGCCGGATGCAAAAAATGTTTGTGCCCGCCCGGCACCGGATCGATACAATATAACATACATATTTTCTGCGTCGGCCCGACGCCGGATCCAAAAAGAAAATGGTTTGTGTCCGCCCGAAACCGGATCGATACAATACAAAGTAAATACATTCTACGTCGGCCTGACGTCTTATCCATAAAATGATATTATAGTGACTGTGTCCGCCCGATACATTACAAAATAAATACATTCTGCGTCGGCCTGACGCTGGATCCATACAATAACAATATAGTGATTGTGCCCGCCCGACACCGGATCGATACAATACAAAATAAATACGATCTACGTCGGCCTGACGTCGGATCCATAAAATGACAATATAGTGATTGTGCCCGCCCAGCACCGGATCGATGCAATATAACATACTTTCTGCGTCGGCCCGACGCCGGATCCAAAAAATGTTTGTGCCCGCCCGGCACCGGATCGATACAATATAACATACATATTTTCTGCGTCGGCCCGACGCCGGATCCAAAACATGGTTTGTGTCCGCCCGAAACCGAATCGATACAATACAAAATAAATACATTCTACGTCGGCCTGATGTCGGATCCATAAAATGATATTATAGTGACTGTGTCCGCCCGACACCGGATCGATACAATACAAAATATATACAATCTACGTCGGCCTGACGTCGGATCCATAAAATGACAATATAGTGATTGTGCACGCCCGACACCGGATCGATACAATATAACAGATACTTTCTGCGTCGGCCCGACGCCGGATGCAAAAAATGTTTGTGCCCGCCCGGCACCGGATCGATACAATATAACATACATATTTTCTGCGTCGGCCCGACGCCGGATCCAAAAAGAAAATGGTTTGTGTCCGCCCGAAACCGGATCGATACAATACAAAGTAAATACATTCTACGTCGGCCTGACGTCTTATCCATTAAAAGATATTATAGTGACTGTCTCCGCCCGATACATTACAAAATAAATACATTCTGCGTCGGCCTGACGCTGGATCCATACAATAACAATATAGTGATTGTGCCCGCCCGACACCGGATCGATACAATACAAAATAAATACGATCTACGTCGGCCTGACGTCGGATCCATAAAATGACAATATAGTGATTGTGCCCGCCCAGCACCGGATCGATGCAATATAACATACTTTCTGCGTCGGCCCGACGCCGGATCCAAAAAATGTTTGTGCCCGCCCGGCACCGGATCGATACAATATAACATACATATTTTCTGCGTCGGCCCGACGCCGGATCCAAAAAATGGTTTGTGTCCGCCCGAAACCGGATCGATACAATACAAAATAAATACATTCTACGTCGGCCTGATGTCGGATCCATAAAATGATATTATAGTGACTGTGTCCGCCCGACACCGGATCGATACAATACAAAATATATACAATCTACGTCGACCTGACGTCGAATCCATAAAATGACAATATAGTGGTTGTGCCCGCCCGGCACCGGGTCGATACAATACAAAATATATACAATCTACGTCGGCCTGACGTCGGATCCATAAAATGACAATATAGTGATTGTGCACGCCCGACACCGGATCGATACAATATAACAGATACTTTCTGCGTCGGCCCGACGCCGGATGCAAAAAATGTTTGTGCCCGCCCGGCACCGGATCGATACAATATAACATACATATTTTCTGCGTCGGCCCGACGCCGGATCCAAAAAGAAAATGGTTTGTGTCCGCCCGAAACCGGATCGATACAATACAAAGTAAATACATTCTACGTCGGCCTGACGTCTTATCCATAAAATGATATTATAGTGACTGTCTCCGCCCGATACATTACAAAATAAATACATTCTGCGTCGGCCTGACGCTGGATCCATACAATAACAATATAGTGATTGTGCCCGCCCGACACCGGATCGATACAATACAAAATAAATACGATCTACGTCGGCCTGACGTCGGATCCATAAAATGACAATATAGTGATTGTGCCCGCCCAGCACCGGATCGATGCAATATAACATACTTTCTGCGTCGGCCCGACGCCGGATCCAAAAAATGTTTGTGCCCGCCCGGCACCGGATCGATACAATATAACATACATATTTTCTGCGTCGGCCCGACGCCGGATCCAAAAAATGGTTTGTGTCCGCCCGAAACCGGATCGATACAATACAAAATAAATACATTCTACGTCGGCCTGATGTCGGATCCATAAAATGATATTATAGTGACTGTGTCCGCCCGACACCGGATCGATACAATACAAAATATATACAATCTACGTCGACCTGACGTCGAATCCATAAAATGACAATATAGTGGTTGTGCCCGCCCGGCACCGGGTCGATACAAAATAATAGATACTTTCTGCGTCGGCCCGACGCCGGATCCCAAAAATGTTTGTGCCCGCCCGGCACCGGATCGATACAATGTAACATACATAGTTTCTGCGTCGGCCCGACGCCGGATCCAAAAAATGGTTTGTGTCCGCCCGACACCGGATCGATACAATACAAAATAAATACATTCTACGTCGGCCTGACGTCGGATCCATAAAATGATATTATAGTGACTGTGTCCGCCCGACACCGGATCGATACAATACAAAATAAATACATTCTGCGTCGGCCTGAAGCCGGATCCATAAAACGACAAATAAATACATTATTCATCCATAAAACAATGTAGTGACAGTGTCCGCCCGACACCGGATCGATACAATTCGATACAATACAAAATAAATATACTCTGCGTCGGTCTGACACCGATGCATACAACGACAATATAGTGAATGTGTCCGCCCGACACCGGATCTATACAATACAAAATAAATACATTTTACGTCGGACTGACGCCGTATCCATAAAATGACAGTATAGTGACTGTGTCCGGCGCCCGACACTGGGTCGATACAATACCAAATAAATGCGTTCTGCGTCGGCCTGGCGCCGGATCCATAAAATGACAAAATTGTAGTAGTGTCCGCCCGACATCGGATCGATACAGTACAACATAAATATGGTCTGCGTCGGCCCGACGCCGGATCCATAAAATGACAAATAGTAATTATTCTGGCGCAGTTTTTTAGAATACGTGAGCCATTTAACCGACTTGCTCTTTAGCAAAGAACCAAACGCATTAATTACTTGTTTTGCTGCTCAAATTTCTCTAAAATAAGAAAAAAAATAATGTTTTAAGGCGTTTACTTCTGACCATGCTTTGTGGAAGATTGAATTGACGCTTCGCATGCTCTGTTGCTATCATCTGAATAAACTATAGTCTGGCAGCGAGAAACATTACCCTGTTTTTGGATGTTCAGATTGTCTACTTTATTTTACCAAAATAGCAATTCCTCAATATAGGGATCGTCAGTGTTTAATTTAAATAAGTGATCCCAAGGAGATATAAACGTATAATGACCTTGTCATAAATCTCGCGATATTGTCAATAACAGGCATCAATGAATTTACTCTGCCAGTAAGTTTCGCTAATATTCGGTAGAATATTAATTATTAAATAAAGAGTCAGTAGCAGGTCTTGAACCGTCTTCTCTAGTATGGAAAGGTTAAATTCAATACTTTCCAAGCAAAGACCAACCCATGTCAGACTGTTTACAGGATCCCATAATGACTTATTATAATTTATGAGTTCTTATGTATTTAATTGTTTATTTACCCGTTGACGGGCACATGTTGATTTACATATATAGTTTATATTACTATCATATCATCCCTTATTTTTAATAGTTTTGTCTTTGTATATTTACATATTTTTTTTAATTACTACTTAATTTCTTCATCTTTCGTCGGTTTTTGTGCACTATACGACATATTTATGTGTCGACGTGCCGTAAAACACCATTTATTCATTATAATTTATGACAACAACCTGCTTTCTCTAGACTATGCTTTACAAAAACATAATCTTTCATGCATGCTGCCTTATCGCTGATAGTCCCCCACCTATAGTCAAGAAACATTACAAATTTTAAACAATTCCATATCCAGTTTAATCGCCTCCCTTAAAGGAACACACAGCAACACTTGAAGTTGTTGTGAAGCTTTTAATCAGTACCTGGATTTATTTACCCAGTAATATTTTGACTATAATTCTTCCTGCTTATAATTATTAGAAAAAGAAACTGCCGGCTCGAAACAGGGGATTTTATAGCCATTTCTTAATGCGTCTGTAAAGCCCGGAGTAGCAAACCTCTATGTTTTGTTGCTCTAAACTACCTTTAACAGTATTTATAACATTTCTGTTATTTTGAAATAATTTTTTTTCCAGAATTTCAAAAACTTCTGAATGATCGTTTAATAATGTCATATCTATACTGTTTTCTTCGTTCAAAGTATTAAAAAGTACTTATCATTTATTGTTGTATCTGTTCCTTGCACTAGTGTCCGACTCTCTTTAAATTCCGGTAGCCCTGAGACAGTGGCAGGCCTCCGACAAACCTTCCTACAGTGTCCTCTGTTACCACACCCGAAGCATGTATCGTGTTCGGTTGCTGTTCTTTGCCGACGAAAAGAACTTGTTGTTCACTTGTTGTGTGAACGGCCCGCCGCCCGCTGGGAGTTTTGAAGTGAAACAATCCGGGACCGTGAAAACGCACTCTGGATTGTTCTCATGTCTCTGTTTGCATTCTTGGTTCCTCCGCTGACTCCATATGTTAAAAACAGCCCGAATTCTAACTAGTTTTAAGAACCTCTGGATGAAGCGACTTTACTGTTTGCCTGTCGGATTCGAATGACAGAAAAGCTTTTCTGCTCAGTACACGTCAGCGTATACTCGCTTTGCACGTGCAAACGAGTATATAACGCCCTCTAGGAACCGGTTGAAACCTGTATGAACAGGTTCATTGCAACTCGTCGAACTTTAAGTTATTAAAGAGACACTTTCATAAATTATTTTATGCAGAGTGCCGCATCACCGAGTTGACTGGGTGAAGTACGGAAGAGAGATTTTCTTGAGGCATGTGCAATGTGGCGGAAACTAAATTATGGATTTTTGTTTGTTTGACATGATAGTATTGTCCAAGTTTTATTTTGAGTTAACTTATAGTAAGTTCGACTCTAAATCCGGAGATCACTGACGAGCCTTACCGACGCCACTGGGCTACTTATCATTTGTTTCTCCAAAAAGTATGCCATCAAATCTCAGATTCTAGATCGGCACCTGATTGTGATAAGAATCATTAAATATTGATATACGATTGCTGCTTTTCACTTCAATTTCACTAAGGTATTTTTATATAACATGATTACCCATGAACTACTTATTATTGGTCCCCAGAGTAAGCCAAAGCATGTACAACTTCCTCAACACTTTTTAAATTAACATATACATACATTTACATATATTTGCAGACGTGTATTCTACCGCACTCATGATCATAAAAATGCTGGAATAAACTCCTGTACTCTCCGGACAAACACATGTTCTGTGCATTAACATACAATGTTGACTTGTTTAATGCTATACATATTGGAATGTTATTATGCAATTTGGATGTTTTCATCCAAGCGATTTTGCTACGACTGACCATTTTCCTGTATAAAACGTTTGCTGTATATACCTATATTCCAGATGAATCCGCGTCGGCTAAATTTCGTAATTACTGACGCGATAGCTACCCCCTACTTTAAAAGCGCGGTAACAAAACCGGGGTTTCATAAAAGCAAATATAAAGATCGTTATAAAGGTTTATTCAGTTTAAATACTGTGGTTGACAAGGCAGACATTGCGTTATGTCTTCAACAACCGCGTCGAAACATATGTTTCATTCCGCATACGCTTCCTTCTTTCGAACGCTCTATCGAACTACCAACTATATTGCAGCAGCAGGGGTTGATATGTCTGACCTAGCAGGGTCAGTCGTTCTCCTTAATTTTGAAGGTGTTTATATACATGGCCTCGCAGTCTACGGTCGTGCTTTATCTGCATGTGTTTATATATCCGGCCTCGCCCTCTGCGGTCCTTCTCTACTTGCAGGTGTTTATATATCTGACCTCGCTGTCTATAGTCGTTCTCTATTTCAGGTGTTTATATATCTGGCCTCGATGTCTAAGGTCGTTCTCTATTTCAGGTGTTTATAATTATATCTGGCCTCGCTTGTCGGGGATTTAGCGCAATTTCATGTTATTATCATGTGACGTTATTGACGCGAGTTGTTGCGTGGCGTCGTTTGACGTCACTTCCGATGTTTTTTGATATAGTTGGTTAGTTGAGGATTAGATATAGAGGTTGCAGAAAACTAAATACTTTCCCATAGACCTCCTGTTGCACCTGTCAGCTAATATCTCAAGAATTATACACCAGATTTTCTTTAAATTACCTTATTTCATAGATATTTCCATCACAAAGCCTTTGAAAGTGTGAAAAAGACAATTTTTTCTGCTCAAACTCTCTGCACATGTCTGTGTTTACAAACACTATTGAGTCCGCACTGAATATTGACATGCAATTTCAATGGATGTTAAATTTTCAAAAACATTAAAAAATATTTTTTTATTTAATTTAATGATCCTAGCTGATGGGGATTATTTTACCTATAGTTTATCCTTCCTGAAAATGCATATTGAATGTTTCAAAGTTATATCTGCTGACCTCTGTGAACTCTGTGAACTTTCACTTCTGTACTGAATCGTACACAACAAAAGGCGGGGCTTCAGCCAGGCTATATTTAGCTGTACGCAACCTATAGAGAGACATTCAGACCTGACAGAATGTATTTTTTCTGGCTAAATGTTTTGATACATTTAATCTGAGAACAATTAAACCATTCTTTTTTAGAAAAAAATCCTTTT